>JAJJWX010001955.1:0-600000 GCA_023529315.1 Papaver bracteatum
AATTAAACAAAACATGTTTTCTAAATTGATGGATAGAATGGAATACAATGGGGTGAGGTGGATGTTTTGGAAAGAATCCAATGGGGGTGAGGTGGATGTTTTGGAAAGAATCAATGGGGGTGAGGTGGATATGGATTTGGGTCTTGGGTTTTGGATCATGGGTTGTTTAATCCCATGAATTTGTAAATGAGGTTGCCATCGATGCGGAGCGGTTTGCAACGCTTCCAACTTTCTTCTCTTTTGTCTTCTCAATTCTTCCAAGCTTTATTTAGTACTTAAAAACACAAAATTAATTAATACAAATATTTATTTTTGAAGATGGTAAGAATGCAGAATTTGGGATAATATATGACTTTGAAGCGCGAAAGATGAGTTAAGTGCCAATGAAAAGGTGTATGAATATGCAATATTTGGCACTCATCACACGTCTTATCCTCGTCAATATGTAACCGACGTGTCCTTAATATGTTACCTTTATGACCTTCCACCTTTTCAGCAGGTTATCGATGATACAAATGCGTTTTCATATGAATGTTTTTCCTTAGTAATTTTCATTCTCTGGCTCTTCACCTTTTCTATAATTCTCTTTGCAACTTTTGTTTCTCTGCGCTCATCTCCTCTTTCTAACTCTTTACATGTATGCAAGCCGAAGTGTTTCTCCTCAAGCGGTACCAATTTCAAGGTAAGTTTTTCATACATTTCGATATTTTCCTTCTCACCATCGTAGATTTTGCTCGAATTTCTCTGTTTAAGTTCTTTCACCTCATGATTTTCATTTCCATGTAGGGATGCACATGGGTTGAATTGGGTCGGTTATGGCCACACCCACCACCCAACCCACTGATGGCGGGTAATAGGAGTTGTCACCCGCAACCAACCCAACATTATAATGGGTCGGGTGGGCGGGTTGGATCGGGTTGGTGGTGGGTATACTCGTTATTTCTCTTTCAACTCAAGAGAGACGAAAATCAAATCAACAGAAGGAAAATTTTCTTCTTCATCTTCTTCCGTCTTTCATTTCTCTGTGTGTGATTTTACATCAAACATTTCTATCCATCTCCAAAAACCCTTTCACTTATACTAAAATCTAAACCTCTCACCATTTGAACTTGAAAGATCTCGATACATAAGCTATTCTATAAGGTAACCCATCAACTAAAACCCTCTTGTTAATTGGAAAGGGAGATAACTTTGATCTACAAAAATAAAGAAAAAATTATGTAGTTTAATTCTTCTTTGCTCTGTTCTTATATATATGTTTGGATTTTGTTTAAATTCTGTAGTTTAATTCCCAAAAAATGTGACGATTGGGATGGTGAAATTAATGAGAATTTGTCCTAGTTATCCAAACACTCATGGTATTTTTTCTGATATGTATGGTTACTGTTTGCAGAAGAGTGAAGAAGAAACTAAGAGGAAAATAAAATGGAGGCAGATGGCGATTAGGTTTAGGTTAGAAATGATAGATTTTGTTTTATATATATGAGACTGAACTGCTAGGATTAATGGATGAAGGGTAATCTAAGGGTTAGGGTAGTTTTAGGCGGGTGGCGGGTTGAGTCGGGTGAGGGAAGTTGCTACCCGCAACCGACCCAACATATGGAGGGTTTTGATGCTGTGACCCGTAGTCGACCTGCTCTTAGACGGGTCGGGTCGGGTGCGGGTAATTTAAGGCGGGTGCAGGTTGGGTCAGTTTTGTGCAGTCCTAGTTCCATGGCTCCGGGGAAGTCTTCAAATGCAAAAACCGTTTCTGATTTCAATAAATAGATTCAGTACCGAGGTTTACTTTTAGGCTCACCATTCTTGAGTGTCTGCTAAAGATGTTAGCCTTGACTTGGGATGGTTTCAAAGGGAAAATTGGAATGTGAATAGGGTTATAATTAGTTTTGGACAGTTGAAGGTTGGTCTTCCCATTCCTCTATATGACTTTTCGAACCCTATCTTCTACGACATGCTAGCTCGCCTAGAGCCTCAACGCGGTACTTTAGAGGTTATCTTCACTTTATTGGCGGTTATTGGCTATTGATTTGGGTTTAAAGATCAATAATGATGCTTTCCAATAACGAAATCCTTGTGTTTGTTATCTCCGACGAATCTTCATCGATAATATTTTTGACGACGGAATGCTCATCCCTAGTTATAAAAGATTTGAGCAAATGACTCATACTTCAAGAGTACATCTTTCCAGAGAAGAAAAACAAACTAAATCCTTGGAATTTCGTTCGGAAAAGGGGAAAAAAAGAAGAAAAAAAAGACATTATTCCTCCTATTTAATTGTGTTTTATTCATAACTCTATTTATCTTGCTCCAATAATCCTTCACTTTATATTTTTTTTCGGATTTCAGTATTATACTTTTACGGTATGTTTTGTTTCTTTGGATTCTCTTATTTTAGAGGTTAAACTCATTGTAACTTCGATTTGCGATTGCGAAAACAAGGAGAAACTGTATTACTAAATTGGAAATTGATGGAGTCGATGTCTTTAACCAGGATGCAATTAAGAATGAACTCCAGCAGTACTATTCTACATTGTTTACTGCTAACAGTTCAGTTTCACCCTCTTTTGATGGTTTGCATTTCAGGTGTTTAGACAATACTCAATCAGATTGGCTAGATAAATCTTTTGAAGAATAGGAAGTGGTGAATACGATTAAGAGATGTGGCTCCAACAAGGCACCGGGCCCGGATGGTTTTAACATTGAATTTTTCAAGGCGGGCAGGAGTTTTTGGAAACATGATGGTATGGCTGCAGTTAACGAATTTCACTCTAATTGTGAGTTAGATTGGAGGTTGAATATGACTTTTCTTAAACTAATCCAGAAGAAAGAAGATTCTGCCACTACTAAGGACTTTAGACCGCTGAGTCTAATAAGTAGTTTCTACAAGATAGTTTCCAAACTGCTTGCAGAGAGAATGAAGCTGGTGATGCAAAATCTTATCTCTAATGCACAAGGAGCTTTTATACAAAAGAAACATATTCTATATGGAATTTTGATAGCTAATGAATGTATAGATAGAAGGTTGAAGCAGAAGAAACATGGTATTCTTTGCAAGATAGATATGGAGAAAGCGTTCGATAATGTAAACTGGAACTCTCTGTTTGCAATTTTGAGAAAAAATGGTTTTGGTGAAAAATTGATCAAGTGGATTCATTGGTGTGTCACTGGTGCTCAGTTTTCGATTCTTGTTAATGGGGTTGCTACGTCTAAAATAAAGCCTTCTAAAGGAATAAGACAAGGGGATCCTTTGTCTCCTTTTCTGTTCTTGTTAGTAGTAGAAGTTCTTTCAATCCTAATGAATCAAGCAGTGGAGACAGAGATAGATTGAGTGGTTTTCAGGTGGTTGAAGGAGGTACTAAGATCTCAAATCTGCAGTTTGCGGATGACACGCTAATATTTCTCGATGCTTCTAAGGTAGAGGTAAGAAGGTTATTCATAATTCTTATGATATTTGAACTGTTGACTGGTCTAAAATTGAACTTGGAAAAAAGTTCAATGACTAGCATTGGTGCTGATGATCTAGTGCAAGACTTGGTGGTGGAACTAGGATGAAAAATTGATAACCTACCAATCGTTTATCTGGGAATGCCTATAGGTGCAAATAGAAGAAGCGCAGCTATATGGGAGATGGTCATTCAAAAGATGAAGAAGAAATTGGCACTATGGAAGAGAAAGTACCTGAACAAGGCTGGAAGAATAACTTTGATCAAAAGCTCTTTAGAAAGCGTTGCCACTTATTTTATTTCTTTATATTATCTGCCAGCTTCGGTGGAGAAAAGACTCAACAACATCATGAGGAGATTTTTATGGGGAGAAGATGAACATAGAAGGAAGATGAGTTGGGTCTCATGGAAGAAAGTGTGTAAACCGAAAAGCATAGGAGGCTTGGGAATAAGGAATATTAGATTAGTAAATAGATCTTTGCTAGCTAAATGGCATGGAAGATTCTGCAACGAGAAGACATCTTGGTGGAGAAAGATTATGTGCGAGAAAACAAAGGCGGAAGAGACCTGTTTGGTTCCAGCTCAAGTAAATGAGACAATCGGTAGAAGTATGTGGTATGAAATTCTTAAGGCTAACAAAGATTTTTTATGACTCTGTAACTATACATGTTAATAATGGGAGATCGATAAGATTTTGGCACGACTGGTGGTTACAGAAGGCGGCCCTTAAGGACAAATATCATAGGCTTTACAGAATCAGCAGACAGAAGCATGATACAATTGAAAACTTGCAGTTTGGTGACGTAGGTTGGAACTTTCAATTTTGCAGAACCCTTGACCCGGCGGAAAGAATCGATTTACTGGAGCTAAAACATGACATCAGGAGTGTAAAACTTCATCAAACCACAGATGATTGCTTGGAGGGGAATGGATCTTCAATGGCCATTTACAAGAGGCTAACTGAGGTGGACGAGGAATGGGAATTACATAACCTGGCAGAAAGCAAACTAGCCCCTCCAAAGGTATTATTTATTATCTGGGCTGCTTTACACGATTCAGTTCCCACAAGAAGCATGCTAGAAAGAAGAGGGATTGAGGTTACTTCAAATCTTTGTCTCTTTTGCAATTCTTCTATAGAAACTTTGGATCACTTGTTCCATAGTTGCAGTTGGACTTTATTTGTTTGGAATTTCTTTACTGCTTCACTTCATGTTAATTGGGTGATGAGTAGAGATTACATCTCTTTATTGAAAGAATGGAGGCTGGATAATATTTCAGAGAGAAAGAAAACAATTTGGCACCTTCTGCCATTTGCAATAACTTGGGAGTTGTGGTTAGAATGGAATAGCAGGGTTCATGGGGGACGACAGAAAACGAAGCAGGAGTTAATTCATGCTGTGATTTTGGATATATGTTTATGGAGCACTTCAACGGAGATCTTCAATGAATCAAATTTTATACCATTGGTAGGATATAGTTAATCTGTAATTTTCTCGGGGGTCTTTGATCCTTCCCTCTGTAAATATCTTCTCTTTCCTTTAATATATATCCTTTCCTTTTCAAAAAAAAAACTTCGATTTGAATCACCTGATCAGATTTCACAGCCGTTATCGATCACCACACAGCCATTGGATTATACGCATTTCTAGATGTTAAAAACTCCAAACAATAAAAACACTGAGTCAGAGACTTAAATAATCAAATCACTTCTCAACAAGTGTTACCAAAGGAATGGCAGTTTATTCACTCATTACCTCTGCAACGGTCCCGAAATCATCATCATTCTATCCAAAACCACCAACTAACAGCAATTTCACACTCTTTAAGTCAACTCCCTTCCTCAGACGAAACCCTAATTTTAAACTTTCCTCAATTTCGTCTCATCTATTACAAAACCCAAATAAAAATGTCTCCTCCAAATTCTTCATCGACAAGGATTTATCTTCATTTAAAGATTCATTGTTCATTCTCTGTACTTCGCTTGCTTTGTCTTTCTCTCTTTACTTGACTGATGTTGATCCAGCTTTAGCTTTTGTTGTTACTTCTCCACGCAAATTACAGACTGATGAACTTGCTACTGTTCGTCTTTTTCAAGAAAATACTCCTTCAGTTGTTTATATCACTAATCTAGCAGTCAGGTATAAATTTGAGATTTTTTTTTTTTTTTGATTGATTAGAGTTATGGAATTTGTGTTTTAAGGTTCGGGTTTGATGGGTTGTGCAATTTAGGCAGGACGCATTTACTTTGGATGTATTGGAGGTTCCACAGGGATCTGGGTCAGGTTTTGTTTGGGATAAAGATGGTCATATTGTTACTAATTATCATGTTATTCGTGGCGCTTCTGATCTCAGGTTCGTTCTTGAAATATCCTGTAAATGTTTAGTTATGACTTCATTTCACTTGGCAGAGACACTAAATAGTTACGAAATTGTGCCAATGAGTTTGTTAATCAGTTTTTGCCACCATATACAGGGTCACTCTTGCTGATCAATCAACATTTGAAGCAAAAGTTGTTGGATTTGACCAAGATAAGGATGTTGCTGTGTTGAGTGTTGATGCACCAAAAGAGAAATTGAGACCGATACCTGTTGGTGTCTCTGCGGACTTGCTTGTTGGTCAGAAAGTATTTGCCATTGGGAACCCTGTGAGTATGATATATTCTGTATTCTATATTTGTATGACGTAATGAATGGCTTGAAAGACTACCACACCCAATGGTTTATACAATATCTCATTCGCTCCAAATGATGGGATATAGATTTTCTTAAATTTTCCTTATAGCCCATTTGGGATAGTGAACCATTCATGGTAATAGCCCATGTAAGACTAAACTCAAAGCCAATTGGTAGTAGAACGGAGTAACTTGGCTGAAAATTGAGGTGTATGGAACTTTCAGAAGTAGTTTGTTTGTATGGAAATTTCAAAAGTACTTGTTGCTCGTTCATCTGAAAAAGTGCACTATCCTAGTGCTCATGTTGCTCAAACACTTTTTGGTGTTTTTGTCACTTAGCAGACTGTGTTGTGAAGTAACTTAGCTTGCCCAAGATGTCTTTCATCCTACCGTAGGTGTTGGTTTTGTATTATTAGTTAGATATAGGGTTATGACTTTATGTGTAACTAACAACGGGAACTTCTCCTTTTGAAATTGCAGTTTGGGCTCGACCACACACTTACAACTGGTGTAATCAGGTATCTTTATAATATTCACAATTTTCATGACTTCACTATGGTAGCTTCATAAATTTCGTGCATGACTTTCACATTAAAAGTTAATATCTAAGGTTTGGCTATAGATCTTTCCTCTGAGGTGTTTATCTTTTGGTACTGTAGTGGACTTCGAAGAGAAATTAGTTCTGCTGCTACCGGTCGTCCAATTCAGGATGTTATACAAACTGATGCAGCCATTAACCCTGGTAACAGTGGAGGCCCTTTACTTGATAGTTCAGGAAGCTTGATTGGGATTAATACTGCTATTTATTCTCCATCTGGTGCATCCTCTGGTGTTGGATTTTCAATTCCAGTTGACACTGTATGTTCAACTTTTTTCCTAATTGTGATTTCATTTTAGACCTTAAAACTATATCTGTGTCAGTACCAGATCTGTAAATTATAGCTGAAACAGAGTTCTCTTTTCCATGTTGATTCTGATGTATTGCACATTTGCTTTCATTCCTTGTGCAGGTTGGTGGAATCGTTGATCAGTTGGTAAAGTTTGGGAAAGTGACAAGACCCATTTTAGGAATTAAATTTGCACCTGATCAGTCTGTGGAGCAGCTTGGTGTTAGTGGGGTGCTTGTCCTAGATGCTCCACCAAATGGTCCTGCTGGAAAAGCGGTATAATTTTTTGTGCTTTGAGCTATTTTTTATTGTAGTTTCTTATAGTGAGACTTCTATGTGATTGTAGTTTCTTATAGTGAGACTTCCATGTGACTTTTTTTATCAGCAAAACTGACTAATCTTCATTGTCAAGGGTTTGTTGGCAACCAAACGAGATTCCTATGGAAGACTTATTCTGGGTGACATCATAACATCTGTGAATGGGAAAAAGGTCTCAAACGGGAGCGATCTGTACAGAATTCTCGACCAGTGTAATGTTGGTGACGAGGTAATTGTCATACCTGATTTTCTTTCACTATGATGTGGTTATCCAAATCCTACAAATGAGTTTGTTCCAATGGAAACAACTCAAGTCTTATCGAAAATTAATTTGAGGCTCTGAATACTGTACAAAGCTTTTAGCTGAACACTTGATTGAAATTCAGGTGACTGTAGAGGTGTTGCGCGGTGATCACAAAGAGAAAATTCCTGTGGTCCTCGAGCCAAAGGCTGACGAAACATGATGCTAACAATGTATTAGGAAAATTTCATGGTGGCTAAACTGAATCACATTTCCTAGCTTAAAACTGTACTATATATCGAGGTGCAGTAGTGCCCACTGTTGTATTTTTATGTCCAAAGTTGTACATATAATAGCGCCATTGTTCCAATTTAATCTTCTTTTATATTTCGCGCATTAGGTACTGAAAGTTTTAGTATTCTTCAATTTCTGTGATTCTTATCTCTAAGGCTGTGTTTGATAGGAGTTAATTCCATGGAAATAGTCATCTTTCCATGGAAATAACGTATATTCCGTCTGTTACCATGAAATTGTAAAAAAAACATGGCCTAAAGTATGTTTTAAACTTAATTCCATGAAATTTCATGGAAAGTCTTTCCTTGCTTCCCCTAGGAAACTAATTCCATCAAATTACTTTCCATGGAATTATTTCCTTTCTCTGTTATCAAACACAACCTAAGTGAAACATTGGTGCTCAACATTGAGCATTTGAAAAGTTAAAGTGTTGCAGAACCTAAAATAGCATGGCCACCTAGAATTCTTTGTACAGTGCAGTAGAGTTTGTCACTAAAATAGCATGGCCACTAGAGTTTGTCAAAAGAAATTGGAATGTGTTCAGGCGGATGGACCAGTCCGAAAATGAAATTCATAATGCATTTAAGAAACAACCTGGTAAATCAAATGGCTCTGTTAACCAAATTCTATTTTCCAAGGGTTTGATTAAGAAAGAAAATTCTCGTAAAATGACTTTGGAAAGTCTTCTTTTTTTTTTTTTTTTTTTTTTTTTGGCAGAAGCAGATTTTCAAGAAGCTATGGAAGCTGACAATCCTACTAAGAATCAGACAATTCTTATTATGGAAGTGCATCAAGGATATCCTACCCACAAGAGACAAACTAGCAGGCTTCATTCCTGTAAAATGGTATCAATTAAGAAGGAAAGTTACACCAAAGAGGAAAAGAATAACTCTGATCCAGAAAGTAGTTAATGTTAAGAATACACAGAAAAGGCATAATCTCTTCATCTTAAGAGATGGGTATTTATAACATTCCTAATTCTTTCTCGAGTCTTCCGGTACCGTACACATGTATACTCTTGACTTCTTCATCACTTTAGCATGTAGAGCCGTACACGTGTCCTTGATACTTTTAATCCTCCGCGGCGCTCTTATCTTTAGATTAGGGCTGACACCGGTCAGAGTCCATTCGATATCATCACCCTTCTACCCTGGATATGGGCACTTCACTTGTTGTTTTCTGAGGAAGCCACGAGAGTCACGAACACCCGGTTTTCATCTCAATTATCTTGTCTTCCTTTGCTCTTGGCAGCGTGATGAGGGTTGCTTGTGCCCATGTCTTTAATGGTATTATGGGGAGGTTGTCCGCGGTCATGCCATAGGTGCCTAGCGCACCCAGCTAATATCCTTCTCCTCTTTATAGAGTAATTCTTGTTTTGTTCGTGGTCATGCCATAGGTGCCTGGCATGCCCACATAATTTTCCTTTTCTTTCCATAGAACATCTCATACTTTGTTCATGATTACACCATGGGTGCGAGGCACGTCTAACTAACCTCCCCTCTCCTTTTCATAGAATGTTTCTTATCTTGTTCATGGCCATCCCATGGGTGCTTGGCATGCCCAACTAATATCCTCCCTTTCTCCTATGGAATACTTCATGTCTTGTTTATAGTCACGCCATAGGTGCCTGGCGTGTCCAACTAGTTCCCCTTCTCTTCTCATAGTTAATTTCCTACCTTGTTCATGGCCATGCCATGGGTGCATGGCATGCCCAACTAATCTCCTCCCTTTCTCCCATGGAATACTTCATGTCTTGTTTATGGTCACGCCATAGGTGTTTGGCATGTCCAACTAGTTCCCCTTATTTTCTTATAGTTATTTTCTTATACCTTGTTCACGGTCATGCCATGGGTGCCTGGCATGCTCAACCAACCTTCTCCTTTTTCTCAATAGGGCCTTTCCTAACTTGTCCATGGTCATGCCATAGGTACATGGCGATTCCTACAAATATCTTCTTTCTTCTTATAGAGTATTCCATTTCTTGCTCATGGCCAGGCCATAGGTGCTTGGCATTCTCTTCCACATAATGTCTCACAACCGAACCACATGTGCCCGGCACATCCCATTCCTCTCATCTCCTCTTGGTGATATAGTTCTGCTACATCCTTGATATAAAATTTTGGGGTATCTACAATTCCTAATCTGGATCATGCTTGTCCTTTCTGTTCTCAACTTCCAGAAATTGCGTATCATGCTATCTTACAATGTATTTGAAGTGCAACTATTGGTTGGCAGCCACCATCAAATATCTGTCTTGAAGAATCTATTTGTAGCTGGTTTGATGAGTTGCAGTTGAATCAGATTACAGAAGAGACTCTTAATAACATAGTCATTGTTGCTTGGTGCATCTGGACAAAATCATTTAGCTGGTCTTTTACAGTTCACACTGTTGAACCTTAGGGTTCAAGAAAAAGAAAAAGTGATGATTTGGAATTTTGGGATACCCTTTAACGAAGCCAGGCCCTTTAGGTATAATGAGTCTCCCAATGTTTAGCCAACCAAAACCGATTTTTTCTATTTCTTCTCAATATATGCTTATAAAACAGGAGTGTTTGGTGTATCATGCAACGTTCCACATATATCCATATTTCTAACTGGCGGCTGGGATTTCCCCTCTATCATCTCGTGTAAGCTGCGTTACAAGAATAACCAACGGCTCTGACGCACATCGGCTTTAATAAATTCCTCCCTACCTCTATGAATTCAATGTCTTCTTCTCCATTTTCCTCTTTTATCTGTTCCATAACGACGCTTTGTCTGAAACCAATATGAAATTTCTATCCAAGCCCTAATAAAATAACTCTCTAATCTTCCAAATTCTCATTCAACTGAATTATTAGTGGATTAGAGAGGGAGGTGGATGGATTAATTGAAGAGACACTCTTGGGTGTCAGTCGATTTTTTCCACTGAATGGCTTTCTATTCTTATTCTACCATCTTTTTATGTTGATTCAGTTCTCATATCTTATTTACCAGATTCAAAATTCATATTGGGAGAAGGAAATGGATGTGATGTCTGAAAACATTACATTGGAGAACTGAATTCACATCTCTGTTCCTCTCCATTTTGGCTAGGTAATCTCTTATTTTTGGTCTTCAAAATTACGATGAGGTGTCTTCACTCCTCCTGTCGCTGGTGTGTATTCTCTAGCAAGAAAAAAGGTGTTCAGTTGTTTCCTTTGGCTCACAAGGTAAACCCTAGATTTGTGATATGCATCTAAACTAGGATGAAGGGAGTATTTATGTTCCTATTTCTGATTCTCAAGATGCAAACACATATGAAGATTAAAAATTCTGCAGATAATTATTTGAATTCTAGGAACTGTTTTTGGAGAAGAAGAATTGTTATTTCTTTTATTTAAATTCTTTGTAGATGATTATGGAAATGTGTTGATAAATATGCCTTAATTTCCCTAAGAAATTATAAAGATCGAAGAGTTTCAGGTATGGTTTCTTAATCTCTATCTGCATTTTTTTTCTTCTCATGTTGGTAGTAATAGACTTACTGTTCTTGATGAAAAACAAGAATTGAATTACACAGAAAGGTTACAAAGAAACCCTAGAAAGATTCAGACCAAAGTCTGTATGTTCATTACATAATATTAATAGAAAAGATCAAAAGAATTTAAAGTTATACAGATGACATGGACAAGTAAGCCATTCAGATAGTCAATAGGAGAGCCTATGAGTGATAGACAAGTGGCAGGATAAGACTGGTACAACTGTAACACATGAAAGTTGTATATACAACTGTAACACCTGACAGTAAAACATAAATCTGTCTATTAGCCCCCCTTAAGTTGAAGTGCCCAGCTGTTTTGGGGTAAAAACTGTTTCTGCTGGTTTTAGTAAATTTGTGTGTGTTGATGAGAAACGAATTTAGACTTAAACAAATACACTGCACGAGAGTAATTTAGATTCGAGATATCAATCTATACAATGCTGGCCTAAACCAAGAAATGACCGTTCCAGTCTTGCTTCGGTCACAAAGTGAAGGAGAAGGGTTGGTCTTAGGGAGGGAAGCAAAGAAGGTGTTGAGACCAGAATGGTTAATTCTGAAGGTGTGGCTATTTTATGACTTGTATCAGAATGTGAAAAGTGGGCTATCACGTAGCCGCGCTTGTTTTGGCACGCTGGCATGCCAATTAGCATGTTGGCGTGGCATGGCACGTTTGACCTGCCGATTACAATGTTGGCGCGACATGGCACGTTTGGCATGCCAGTTAGAATGGTGGTGTGGCAGGGCGCGTTTGGCACGCCAATTAACATGGTGGCGTGGCAGGGTGCGTTTGGCACGCCAATTAACATGGTGGCGTGGCAGGGTACGTTTGGCCTTTAATGCATGTGTCAGGTTTAAAACGACCTGATTGGTCAAGGAAAGGGCAGACCAAACATAAGGCACGACCACACCTCTAGTGCTCGTGGCGTATTTTAATGTGACCTGATTGGACGATAGGAAATAGGAGGGCCGACAAGCAGCATGGGTGCGTGGTCATCTGCAGGTGGCGCCGGCTGGCCTATGGCACGACCACGCCTCCCTTTGTTGCGGCTCCTCTTTTTATTCCTTGTTTTCTGATTTTGGGCAGGACTTTGCACCTACTAATCCATGGCAGATCAATTGCCTAGTTTGCCTGGTTTAGTTTCGACCAGTATGATCTGACATACTGCGCAGGGCGCAAAAACCTAATTTTTGCAAATTAATCAGGTTGGTATTTGAATCTCGTGAATTATCACAAGATTGATTGTATTCTGTGTGTTGACATAGAGTTCTTTAAGTTTATTGTCATAGATCAGTATGCTTTCCGATTGAGTACTTTTATGCAGACCTTAACCTTGATATTTCGGGAAATTCATGCTACTCAGCTGCGGGTGAACACTAATTGTCATGTGGTATCAGTATTAAGGATTCAGCCGTGGAACATAGCACAAAAAGTATTCGAAGAAAACTATATTAATTGAATAATACATGCAGAATGCCGAAATTTACAGAATATCTGGGATTGTTGCTACATGCACCATTCTGGATAAATTTCACGTAAACATATTGAATTGCTCAATAAATACGCAAGCGAAGAGGTTGGGCACTCATCACTTTACATGGCTCTGTCTCTTTGAAGAATGACAGCATATTAAATGCGGGGTTTTATAATTTTAGCCCTGAACTAAAAACCACCATCAACACCAGCATGATGAACTTTCAACTTGTCTCTGAGAAATTGAAACCTATGACTTGATAAGCCATTAATGAAGATGTCTGCAACTTGGTCAAGTGTTGAAATGTAATGAAACTGTAAGTGCTTAAAGTGAACAATCTCTTTGACAAAGTGAAAATTCACAGCTAAGTGCTTCATTCTACCGTGAAACACATGATTGAAGGACAAATAAATTTTACTAAGATTATCACATTGCAGAGTTGGAGTAAGTTGCAGAAGAAAAAAATTAAGATCCTTGAGAAGCTGACAAGCCCATGCAAACTTTGCAGCAGAATTAGCCAATGATATGTACTCAGTTTCTGTGCTGGATCTAGCCACAGTAGCATTAAGATCCTTGAGAAGCTGACAATCCCATGCAACCTTTACAACAGAATTAGCCAATGATATGTACTCAGCTTCTGAGCTTGATCTAGACACAATAACTTGTCTTTTACTAGACCAAGAAATAGGGTTAGTACCAAAGAAAATACAATAGCCTCATGTGCTTCTCCTAGTGTCAGGAGAACCAACCCAATCTTCATCACTAAAACCATGTATTTCCAACAAACCTTTATTGAAAATAATTCCATAATCTACAGTAGACTTGATATATATGAGGATTATTTTAGCAGTTGTGAAGTGCTCAGAAGTAGGAGACTGCATGAACTAACAGATTTGATTAACAATATAGCTGATCTCAGGCCTATTCCAAGTAAGATACTGCAAGGCTCCAACTAGATATCTATATGGAATTGGATCAGAGAGTGGCACACCATCATTAGCTGAGAGTTTGGTACCAACACAAACTGGGGAAGAGCATGGCTTAGCACCCATCATATCATGTTTGTTAAGTAATTAAGTCAAGAGCATATTTAGTTTGAGAAAGAAAAATACTTGAAGCATCTCTCTTAACTTTCAATCCCAAGAAGTCGTGTATGTCTCCTAAGTCCTTGAGTGAGAAATTTGTTTGAAGAAGAGAAATAAGCTCAGAACGGTATGTAGAAGAGTTACCTGTAATGAGAATGTCATCTACATAAACAAGAATCATAGTGATTCTTGACCCAATCTTCTTAACAAAGAGTAAAGTATCAGTTGTAGAAGAAATAAAGTTATAAGATAGTAAGATATTCACTAACTTCTCATACCATGCTCTAGGTGCCTGTTTTAAGCCATAAAGAGATTTGTGGATTTTACAAACTTTGTTAGGGTGATCAGGATCAACAAAACTTGGTGGTTGAGTCATGTAAACCTCCTCATGTAAATCATCATTAAGGAAAGCATTACTCACATCAAGTTGACTAATTTTCCATCCAAATTGAACAACCAAAGAAAGAAGAACTCTTATTGTAGTTGGCTTTTCCACTGGACTGAAAGTTTCATCATAGACAAGGCCAGCTTGTTGATGAAATCCTTTTGCAACTAGTCTGGCTTTGTTATCTGTCTATATTACCATCAGGGTTTTGCTTGATTTAAAGACCCATTTACAGCCTACCAAGTTCTGAGATGGATCAGGGTCAACTAAAGACCATGTACCTGTTGTTTGTAAGGCAGTGTATTCATTGACTAAAGCAACACCCCATTTTTTATTCTTCTTTGTCTGAGAGATACAAGTTGGTAAAGCACGAGGGTTAGTAGAGACTATAGATGCTTATAAAGCATATTTGGAGCAGTAAGTATTTGGTTTTCTAATACCCATTTTACCCCTGGTGACCATGTTATGTTGATTCATTATAACAACTGGAAAAGTACTAGTCGTGGAAAGAGATACCTCAGAGGCAATAGTTGTAGCAGAGATAGATGAAGGAAGCATATCAGATGAAGTAGCAGGTGGCATTAAAGATGAAGTAAGCATATCAGGTGAAGCAACAGATGGCAAGGAAGCTGAAGTAGGTGCTGGCAGAACTACTGCAGTGGTAGAATCTGAAGTATTAGATAAAGAAGCTGAAGTATCTGTGGCCACAACTAAAGAACTAGGACTAGTAGAATGCCCAATTATTGTAGAGACCAGTGATGAGGGTCTTAATGGATAAGAAGTCTCTTCAAAAATGACATTTATTGAAATATACACTCTGCCAGATGCTGGATGAAGACATCTATAACCTTTGTGAGTAAGACTATATCCAAGAAAAATACATTGTAAGCTTTTTGGTTCCAATTTGTGAGCTGCGTAAGGTTTGAGCCATGGATAGCAGAGGAAACCAAAAGATTTCAAAAAATGATAGTCCGGAGACCTGTTGAAAAGAACCTCATAAGGTGATTTATAAGTAATATATTTAGTTGGTGTAGTTGGAAGTTTGAAAAGCTTCAACCCAATAAGCATCAGAAAGTCCAGATTGAATAAGATATGTTCTACCAACTTCAACTAAATGCTTGTGCTTCACTTTAACAACTCCATTTAGTTGTGGAGTGTGAGGACACGGAAATTCATGAAGAATACCACATAGGGATAAAAAATTTTGCAGTTCATTGTGGAGAAATTCACCATCTCCATCTGTTCTGATAATGCATATAGTATGACCAAGCATAGTTTCAACTTGAGATTTAAAATGAAAAAAGACAGTCTTGAAGTCTGATTTTTCATATAAGGGAATAATCCAGCAATACTTGGAAAAATCATCAATGATGTTAACATAGTACTTAAAACCATTGTTGGAGATTACATGACTTGGACCCCAAAGATCAAGATGAAGTAAATGTAATGGTTTAGAACTATAATGAGAAGAAGAAGAAAAAGGAAGTTTGTGACTTCTTCCAAGTTTACATTCATGACAAAAGACAGGTGTTTTGACTATGTTGGGAAAAGAAAGTTGTCTACTAACATGTTACATTATGGTAAATGAAGGATGGCCAAGTATGCTATGCCATATAGATGCAGAAGGTGATGAAGTGCTGGAGTATGCATGATGTCCCATAGTTGGTGAATCTTTTGCTAAACTGTCGTCATTGAAATTGATTGGATATAGACCATTACTGTGAGAGCCTTGTAAAGTAATCTTCCCAAAGAAGAGATCCTTCACAGTAAAACCAAGAGGATCAAATAAAATATCATTTGTTATCTGAGGTAAACTTGTGGACAGACAACAAATTTGTTGAAGCTTGAGGCACATGAAGTATTGTAGATGGGGAAAAATGATTCGCTGTTTTTTTAGGAAATGGAGAGACGACCGTGTGACGGAGGCTCCTCAACCGAACGAACTTCCTGACCTCAAACAGATGCACTACACGGGAGTTCTTTGAGTTCGAGAGATCAATCTATAGGACTCCAGCCTAAACCAAGACAATGGCCGTTCTAGAGTCAATTCGGTCACAAAGAAGGAAGAGGGTTGATTTGTAGGAGGGAAGCTGAGAAGTGTGTAAAATCAATGATGATCAAGGATCGTGAATGTGTTTAATATCTATGAAAGTTTTCTGTAAACTGTTGAGTTCGAATAAGTTCTGATTGATTGATGGAATTCTTGAGAGTGATTACTCGAAAAATTGTTCTATTTTTCAATCGTGAATTCAGAGACTTATTTATATTGCTACAACTATAGACACATTGATCTCCAGTAAGGGTGACGGTTTCTCGAGTAAAAGAGTGGGAAATTGTGGTTTAACCAGTTTCAGGTCGTGCAGAGACTTGGTTGATTGTCCACCCACTCCTTTGTTAAATCCCTCAACTGCTTGCACGACTTACTCACATTTCTCATCGTGGATGAACACACGTGTTGTAGGCCACCATACCAAAACCATAATTAATATCCCCCATGTGACGTGATTGATGTCTCATGAACGTGGAGTCTGCTAATCAGACGTGTATTTTATTAGTCAGTCGTTGACTTGATTAAACGATGAGTCTAAGTATTTTTCAGTGGAGCATGATTGTTGAATGCTCTAGGATTCATGGATCGAACGTTTGCTATGACGTATAGTTCTCGATGTTGATAATTGAATCAACATGATGAATATTGATACTCTGATCGATTATTGCTCGTGTGATGAGTTGTTGAATATTGATAGTTGAATCCATATTCGAGCATTTGAGCAAGTATTGCTCATTCGATGGATTACTGAATATTGATAGTTGAATCAGTATTCAAGCAATTGAGCAAGTATTGCTCATTCGATAAATTATTGGTAACGTGACCTAATAAAATATTAATTAAAATATTGGTAGTTGGACCAAATATTGTATAATTAATCCAGATGTTGGTTATCGGACCAACATAAAATTATTAGTGTTTGAACTTGCTCGGAATTATGATTTACAGAGCATTTATTCGAAACCCTAATTTTGATCAATTGTTCGTCAATTGATGATTTACTAAAAATAGGTCACAGAGTGAAGGAGGGACCGGATACATGGATGATGGATGACTGTGTAGCGCCTAAGTGCTCGAGTGAGCGTGCACCAAAGTCCTTTGTTGACCTGTTGGTGAAAGAATGATCAAACGCTGATTTAATAATTTATTAAATAGTGCTCGTGCGAGCGTTAGGTAATAAAACCTAGCTATGGAGAGATGAGGGACCGACCAAAAGGTCATGGGACCGGTCCTTGGTGGTCGTGGGACCAGCTTACGGTCGATTGAGCAAATCCCAAGTCGGTTGGAGAGAGTTTGAACCCAATACGAACAATTGACAACAAATTAGGTCAAAATTATGAAGATGTGTGGGACCGGCTCATTGCAATCCTTAGGGCCGGCCTTGGTCGGTGATAGGTGTCTAAAACACCGTATTATTTATATATTGTTTATGCTTTCTCTGCTAGTTTTCTTGTAAATTATGTATCTTATGTTTTGTTTTTGAGTATTTAGGTACTTTGGAGTCATTTGGATCAAAAGAAGAGGAAACATGGCAAAAGCGTTGGAGGCGGATTGTGTCTCATTATTTGCTTTTATTTCTTCATCTCTGTCTGAAAAGTTTGTCGGCTTTAGTGATGCAAATTTCTATCTGAAAAGCACGACGACTTTAGTGATGATTCTCATTGAAGAGTATAAGTGAATATGAGAAATAAGGGATGGTTGCTGTTAGCGGAGGAACTCGAAAGATGGAAAGAGCATTCATTTGGAGCATAAATGGGTAGAGCTGTCATTTACTAGGCGAACACTATCCGGAGAGTCGAGCCATGGTTGAAGGTTAACCAATTCTACGAGATCACTAAAGATTGCTGGCTGTTATAGGGTACCCATTGGGGTGTCCCTTAGCCTATGTATTGGAGTGTCAATAACCACCCAATCATTTCTAACCCTAAATCTAGAAGAGTAATCTCTTACCAATTATTTTTTCATTCATTCCACCATAGAACTGAGAAAGAACAGCAGCCATGGCTGCTGACTCCTGTGAAAGAGAGAGATCAAGATGCAGAGTTGAACTGCTAATGACGGGTTCGAAATCAAAGCGAAACTGAGAATGAGATGAATATGGGATGGTTTATTGCTATGGGATTGTGGCTTTGAATCAGTGCAGAGAGGAAGAATTGAATATGAGGGTTTCAGAATTAGGGGTCTTGGTTTTGATTCTTGGATTGATGCCGTGAAATAGAGATGGGGTTATTGTCGGGAGAAACGTTGAGGGTTTCTGTAATTGCAGATTTGGGGTTTGTTGCAGTCATTGATTCAACTGCTGGACTAGGTGATTTTGGAGCAAATTCATGAGTTTTGATTTGTTGCTAAAGGTCAGTGAAATGGGAAGTGATTGGTTATGAGATATAATCAGGAGTTGGATGTCTGTGATGGTGTTACCATTAAGCAGGTTATGGAACTACGAATGAATTTGAATGTGTGAATGCTGTGAGTTGCAGAAAAGAGTTTGTGAAGAGATTGAGCTGGTGAATCTGTGAAGCAGATGGGGGGTCAAGACAAGCAACTTGTGAACTGGTATGAGCTGCAGTTCAAGATGGTGGAGGAATTTAAGCTGAATTTGCAAGTGAAATTAGTGATGTTGATATTGACTCATGTACTACAGATGCAATGAATCTGAAGCTGAGAAGAGGGTGAGTTGCAGTTGCAGTTCATGAGTGGAATTGGTAGGTTGCAGTGGTGCAGTTCAAATGGTGATGGGTGCACTATGTTGGTGATGAACTGGTAGTTATAAGGGCTTTTGGGTGAGCAAGTGGTGGTGTTGTTGATTGGTTCAAGAGCTTGAAATGAGATGGAGAAGGTATTGCTATGAAGGATCTTTTGTTTGGTGGATTTGTTGGTACTGAATTCAATGACTGAGCTGCTGTCTTGAGTCTGTAAGGAATTGCTGTGAGATTCATAAGAGGAAGATTCAAGCTAGACAGAATAGAGGGTGGTGGCTGTTGCAGTAAGGCATTAGTGGAATTTGAACGAAGTTTTGTTGGTGGTATATAGCAGGTATTCTGCAAGGAACTGAAATGGGGATGATGCAGTGAGCTAAATGTTGAGACAATGAAGCTGTAATGGTTTGAAGGTGTTGGTATGAGCACATGAACCAGTTACTGGCAGGTCTATCATGGCTGAGCACAATGATTGCAACAGCTCAGGCCAAAGAAAGTCAGCCCACTCAGTTCTGATTCGGTTCCAACTCAGCTCTTGACTCGTAACGCCGTTAGTGGCCGTTATTGACCGTCATCATTTGACGGTTGATTGTTATGTTTGACCGGTGATCGGGTGGACTTTGCCGGTCATCTGAGATACCTTTCCGGCGCCGGATTCGAGCCAAAAACCCAGTTTTCCGGCGAGCATTTTTGGGACAAAATTTCTACACGGGTTTCTCTCTCTCGTGTTCCGGGTGGATTTCCAACCAATGGACTTTGAAGTCAAAACCTAATTTTGGAAGGAGAAAAAGCTACAAAAAGAAAAGTTCAGCTAACTTTTGGATATAACGTTTTATTCTATTCTTGGAGCTTTTGCATAGAACTACTTATAGGGTTTGCTTTCTTTTATGTTTCATCTATTTTTTTTGAATATTATGATGATGAACTCCATGAATATGTGTAGCTAAATACAATAATTGGTTATGGGATAAAAGTTGATTTCTTCAAGCATGTTATTTGATTCTATGAATTAGTTTTGTCTCAATTTTATCGTTTGTGATTCATTATTTATATTATCATATGATTTGAGTGCTAGTTTGGTTGAGTCCGGAATCAATTGGATTTGTTTTCATCTCTATAGCTATATTAGGGTTTTCAATACGTAAAAGTTGTTTATCCCTGATTTCTAGTAGCATCTTGTGGTTAATACTTGTAGTGATACATATTTTTAATCGCATATGAATCATAATCTTTGTTAAAACGAATTAGTGCTTTTACACGTTTGTTTTCATTGATTAGTCTTATTTCATAGAACTTATTGCTCTTAGGGAGTTAAATTTAATTGTGCTTTTACACTTTAGGTTGCTTTTTAAGTAGATTTCACAATAACATCTTTTAATGTTGTTTGTGATAAAATCAGGAAATAAACGGGATACTCTTACGATCAAGATATCCTAGGACTTTTGATACTTGCGAGATTAAATTACCAATTCTAATCATAGATGAAAAATACATGTTTGTGAATGATACTATCCCTTGACCAATATCTTCTTCTTATTGATTATTCCAATTATTTAATTTGCTTTATTTAGTCTTATTGCTTTGATAAAAACAAAACACACTCGTGGGTATTTTGGTTACTTAAGAATCTGAAAATTGTATAACAACAATCGCCTCTATGTGGATATGAACTCTTTCTTATCGAATACTATATTTGTAGGAGCAGAATCTCGCAGCATTATTATGCTTGGGAACAATTAACGACGCAACAATAGTATTTGCGAAGGTTCAAGATATTTGCAAAATAAATTGCGAAGCTTCGCAATATAAGTCCTCAGGTCCGAAGTTGAGGAACAATTTAGTTGCCAACATTTTATAAGATCATATAAATAGACATTTAGGCATGAGAAGAAGGAGAGGTCTTTTTAGTAGGAGAGAGATTTTTAGGAGAGATTTATTTTCTTTATCATCTTCTTCCCCAAAAATCTAGAACTCCAAATATTCTTTAATGGAGTCTCAATTGTAAAATCATGTAATTACATACAATCACTAGTGAAGAACCATGGATGTAGATCACAATGATCGAACCATGTAAAAATCTTTGTGTCTCTTTTACAATTTTAGTACTTTAATCTTCATTTTCATATCAAATAAATTAGATCATCAAATCAAATTAATGAATTCTACTGAAGGTGTAGTTGTAAGGTTTTCTGCAACTACATAATTGGCGCTAGAAACAGGGAGGAGTAAAGGATTTATCCTTCCTGCAACTTTTTGATTTAAGAAGTTCCCATGAATATTAGCTATTGTTCATGATCTTAAAAGTTTCAGGAGCAAAAATGGAAATTTCATGGAAGAAGATACACTTTCAGGGAGTGAATCAACATCAAAAACTTGCTCGAAAAAAAAACGACAAATCTCTTCACTTTTCTCTTATCTCGTGTTCTACCAGATCTGGAAGTTTTTAAAACAAAATTGAAGCAGCAAAATAGGAGTCAAAATTTCTCCCAGCAAAAATGATTAAGAGCGAAAGAAGCAGATACAATGGTCAAAACTCTATCATCAGCAATTCCAGCCAATTTTACTTCGTCATATAGAGTTAAGACAAATTCTTTTCAAAGACAGCCGCACCACCTACGAGAATTAACTCCAGGAGAATCATCAAATTCAGCAAAGTTAACAATCATTATCAGCGAACGGATCAAGCTAGTTTCAAAAACAATCAGCTAAGAGAAGTTAGCTTGTTGTGAGTTTATGGGACCGATATGATAATTGACGATAATTCTCTGCGAGGTGCAAAGGAATTTCGTTAAAATTCAGATTATGAAGAATAAAGTTCCGACAAAGATCAATTAAGGAAGAAGAGTTATAGACAAAGTCTACTTCGTCAGATCTCCCAGCGAAGTACGAAGAACGGAATTAAACAATTTCGTCAAGAAATCTTAACAGTCGATAGAGGAAAGATTGGAATCAATCACCAATATAAATTACTGTGAGTCATAGAAAAATTCAGATAGCTCGCAGAAAATTCAGCTATACCGAGTGAATAGAAGATACACGATGGTCAAAAACTTCGTCAACAATTTTGGTATATCATCTCAACCAAGAGAGAATGATAAATCGCTGAAAAGGTCAACGAAGAAGAAACAATTTGCCCTGATCAAAGAAATTTAGAGAAAAGAAGAATGACAAAGCAGTTATATTACTTCGTCATATAATTAAGCAACACGAAGTGAAGTTTCTCGCAAGCATCATAATTTTTACTCGCGATAATAATTGAGCTTGATAACAAAAATCTAGGATAACAGGAGGGAGAATAAAACAAGCCCAGCGAAGCATACTCAAATGTTTAAGTCTTAAGCATCATCAACAAGGAAATATGAAAGCCTCTTATACAACTATAAATAATGATTCATGACAGACATCACACCAAAATGAAAAATCCTATACACGGAACCATGATGCTGCAAAGAGAACATATTTAAGCATTACACGAAGAGGAAAATTCCAGCAAAATTCAGTTGAGAAAGAAGGAAATAGGTGAAAACAAAGTAACTTGCGGTTGTAAGTAAGTTTGTAGTAATTTCAGGTGATTTTGGAGTTCATCAAGCAAGGCACTATTGACTCGCAGAAGAATTCTGATGGACCAACTGCATTCTTCGAAATCGGAAAGGAACTTTACATACGCAAGAAGCTACATCAACTACATAATTTAACCAACCAATAAGAGAAATGTAGTGGCAGTTATCTTCGGAGGAAACTACTTCATGCATTTGAATAGTACTTCGTTAAACAGACCAGTTAAGATACATTAGTAAATATTACGAAGATAGTATGGTTACGAAGATTAGTAAGTATGGTTATCTTGGTTATGAAGACAGTATGGTTATGAAGATAGTATGGCTATGAAGTAAAGTCCAGCAACGAGGCATTTCGTGAAGGGAAGATAATGATAGAAGACACTGTCTAGGGAGGTTTGAACACAACACGTTTCACTTCATTAACCACGAACAACACGATCAAAATGGGAGTGTTATCATCCTTTCATTGCTGATTAAACAAAATTAGAAGTTGAGAGAATGAACCAAAAATGGTTTAATAGAGTAGCTCAGTAACACCAATCTGGCTCATGTTTCTAACTAATGCCTAAAAAAGTTAAACTGCGATTTTATTATTGATTTTAAACCCTTTGGGGAAACCGCTAATCTTTGGTTGAAATTCACAGGGACGCATATAATCATCATCAATGTTGCTATCAATAAATCAACACGCTTAGAGCAGAACCATGAGAATTTGGTGCAGAACTAAGAACCAACAGTCTAGCCACTTCATCGACAAGTATAAATTCTGACCACTACTCACGAGATCACCAGTGACACATAGTAAAGAACTAGCTAGTAATTCTCTGCAAGAAAGAATTTGCGATCAAACCAGTTTGACCTCTAAAGGGACGATTCAACTTACCAAGTTCGGAGAACCAAGTGTACAACATCATTACCTCATCAAGGAAGATTAAGAACAAATGCAACTTTGATATCTTTGGAAAAAACAACTTCATGGAAGAGGAAATTCAAGTAGCACCGGCAAAAGAAACAAAGAGAAAGAGCATAGTGAAGCAAAAACCTACCAGGGACGAAGAAAATAACATACTGTGATGGATATGCAAAGAGCGATTACAAGATAATAAGTTACAAAAAGCTTATCTTACTTTCACAAAACAGTAGCCAGTAGAGATGGTTGTCTGCAAAGTCAACAAGCTTGAGGTCGCACGGTCGAATCCCAACTATCGCAGACTTTTTGCACGTTCTTACTTTAAATACTAGAGTAGAAGATCACATTAAATGGAAAGCATGATCACATTCATTCGAAAATCAAAAACCAGCACTGATGGTTAGCAAGGAAGACTATGAGTTAGAGAACTCACGATCGAATATCTCCATTCGCAAAAAAAAAAATTTGCACTTCGCAAATGTTTACCTTGCGAACGTTCGCAGAACCAATACTTCTACTCTTTGCACTTCGCAAACGTTTACTTTGATAACGTTTGCAAAACCAACACTTCTACTCTTTGCAATTCGCAAATGTTTACTTTGCGAACGTTCGCAGCAACAACACTTCGCAGATGATTGTTTACTTCATGCAAAGGTTTACTTCGCAAGATCTTTGGTTATTTCGCAAGAAGAAAATGGGAGATTATTTCACAGACATATTTCACAAGAAATGGCTAGAACAGTTGGTATAACGCAACATTATACAAGAGGCAGATCAAGAGACAACAAGAAGCCGAAAAAGGTAAGTCCATTTACTTGAATATTTTATTTACAGAAGACAAAAGATTTTTGATTTTATTTACCAAAAGTGATATACTCGTAAGATTTCTACAATTTCTAAGATTACAAAACATTTCAAAGATTTTTAGATTGGTGAAAAGCGATACAATCGCAAGATTTAAAAATGAATTCATCGCAACAATTTAAATATCTCAAAAAGTTACAAAAAACAGAGAAAACTAAATTTATATATTTCTATACAACAATTTTGATTTAAAGACGTGATATGAATACTTCTCATATTTTTTCAAGGATTGAAACAAAAAGGTAATCAGTGTATTTCTTATCATATCCTTAAGGTAATCCGTATATTTGCGATGAGTTTTTACGAAGGCGAAAAAATACCGCCAAAAATCAATTGCGATTAGCTTTCATTAAATAAAGACGCAAAAATTTACTTACGATTAACTTTTATAAAAGAAAGACGCAAACTGTGATTAGCCTCCAAAAAAGAAAGAGAGCCGCAGAAAATTTTACACAGGCAAACCTTTGTGGCGTACACCCTAGTTCGCGAAGCAACATTTCGTAAGAGGCAAATTCTTAAAGTGCATCATTTAAGGGGGAACCTATAACCATGGCTCAGGAACACCGGAACACCACCAAGGAACCTGAGTACATGGAACTTTACGGGGTACAACCCAAAAGCGGGGTACCTATCCGGGTTAGACACATTGGATTCTCAACCTAATCTTGCGATGTAACATGATTTAGGTTGGGCGACTAAGGCATACTGTCTTTCCCAAGAAGTGCAGAAAACGATCAAGGCGCAGAGGTACACGGTTGAGTCAAGAGTGCCGGATGGGCTTGAAGCACATCTGCCATTCTTGACTAGTCTTGGAAAATGATGCACTTGGCCCAAAGATACCCCATAGGGTGCAACCTCGTAACTATAATCCCTATAGGCAAAAAGGATAAGAGGTTGCGAACAAAA
Source organism: Papaver bracteatum (assembly GCA_023529315.1). NCBI lineage: Eukaryota > Viridiplantae > Streptophyta > Magnoliopsida > Ranunculales > Papaveraceae > Papaver > Papaver bracteatum. The sequence goes on from JAJJWX010001955.1 coordinate 25,286, forward strand.
ACTGGTTGTTTGCAGAACCGGATGGGAAGAGCTAACCTTGTATGGTCGATTTACGCTTCCTTGAAGGGGAAACCAAGGGTAAGATAAAGGGAATCACCCTCCATTAGGGAGCTGATACGTTCTATAAGACGCAAATGTCATGAGGCTTTTTGTTCGCAAGAACATAAAGGCTTGTCATATTTGTGCAACAACTGAACTTCTGCGATCCTTCTAAAAAAAAAAAAAAACTCGCAGAACATAACAAAGAAGTTAAGATGAGATCAATGGGTTTTTGCATGAATGTAAAGACGTCCTGCGATTTCATCGCAAGACGACAATGTCATGGGGCTTTATGTTCGCAAGAATATTTAGGCCTGTCATATTGTCGCAACACTTCCTGAAGAGGCTAAAATACTATACAAAAAAGTTAAGGCAAGATCAATGGGTTTTTGCATGAAAGTGTAAGAATGTCCTGCGATTTTGTCGCAACAAAAGATGGAAAAATAAGACCTTTAACTAGGAAGGCAAAATAAGACCACAAGAGAATACGCAAATAAAATTGCGAAGATGATTATATGTAAGCAAACAAGCTTACGAACATATACATTGAAATGAAATTGAGATTATGCATCTTTAATATTTTAATTATATTATATCATGTGAGACTAATAGTGCAGGAATGGAGGCAACTCAAAGATATATCAATTTTACCACGACAAAATGAGCTAAGTAACACAAACATTATCTATGCATCATAATAAATAAGCATTCGCATCATACAAGCATCATACTCGCATCATAAAAGCATTTCATAAGCATCGCATATACATTTCATAACATAATCATTACATAAATATTATATTCGCACAAGCATTTTACAAAATTTTACAGAGCAAAACCGCGAAAGTTCGCAGGACTATTCGCAACACTATTCACTGCACTATTCACAGCACTATTATGAGGCAGAGGCAGGATAAGAATAAAGAACCAATTCGTTCATTCAACATTTTTCAAGGATTCTACTCTCACAGATAAAGAACAGAGGCAACTATGGGTACTAAGAAAACATTTTATATTCTTTATCTTCTCAACGAGAATCCTAACCAAAAATGGAGTAATAATTTCACATGAACAGAGGCAATATTTATCACTCTCATTCAAGAACGAATACTTCTTATATTTCGAGGATTAAATACTTCTTATACTTCTTAAAGATACTTCATACTTCTTATATATTTCGAGGATTAAGTAATTCTTATACTTCTTAAGGATACTTCATACTTCTTATATATTTCGAGGATTAAGTACTTCTTAAGGATACTTCATACTTCTTATATATTTCGAGGATTGAGTACTTCTTATACTTCTTCAAGGATATTTTATATTTCTTATACTTCATACTTCTTCAAGGATACTTCGCACACTTCATACTTCGCAAGATGATACTTCTAATTACTTCTTAAAGCTTCAGAACTTCGCAAAAGAATAGAGGCAAGTATATACTTTTTGAGTTTGATATTCTTTCACTCGTTCCTTCATCAATAAAGATCAGAGACTACTACAACAACAGATTTTTCTTAAAGATTGCTCTTCACGCAATATTCAAGAAAAAAGAGGCAAGATGTAGGAGCAGAATCTCGCAGCATTATTATGCTTGCGAACAATTAACAACGCAACAATAATATTTGCGAAGGTTCAAGATATTTGCGAAGTAAATTGCGAAGCTTCGCAATATAAGTCCTCAGGTCCGAAGTTGAGGAATAATTTAGTTGCCAACATTTTATAAGATCATATAAATAGCCATTTAGGCATGAGAAGAAGGAGAGGTCTTTTTAGTAGGAGAGAGATTTTTAGGAGAGATTTATTTTCTTTATCATCTTCTTCCCCAAAAATCTAGAACTCCAAATATTCTTTAATGGAGTCTCAATTGTAAAATCATGTAATTACATACAATCACTAGTGAAGAACCATGGATGTAGATCACAATGATCGAACCATGTAAAAATCTTTGTGTCTCTTTTACAATTTTAGTACTTTAATCTTCATTTTCATATCAAATAAATTAGATCATCAAATCAAATTAATGAATTCTACTGAGGGTGTAGTTGTAAGGTTTTCTGCAACTACAATATTTATATCTAGTTGAGTGAGGAAGTGAAATTATTTTTGACGCATACGACACGCATCAAATTTTGGCGCCGTTGCCGAGGAGGCATTCGGCTTGTTATATAGTTTTTAGTTTCTTTTTATTATTTCTGCTTGCATACTTGTTTTTCGTTTCTTGTCTTGTTTCTCACTTGTTTGCGATAATTGTTTTTCAGGTACCTAATCTCTGGCTTCTAAAGATTGGAATTATCCAAGGTGCGGGATAGCTACTCGAAAAGGCACAATACTCCAACCAAGGCAAGGCATAACGGAAGAACACAACTTGTAAGTAGAACACGAAGCTCTTCAGCAAGAAGGAGAAGGAGTAGAACATGAGATTTCTTTTGAAGAAGAAGTTGAATAATAAGAAGCAATGGGTGACACTGCAAATCGTACACTCAAGGACTTGGCTTCGCACAAGTTGGATACACAGCGAGGTTGTATTCAAACCGACTCTACTTTTGAGATTAAGCCGGGATTGCTTAGAGAATTACCAAAGTTCCATGGCATGGTGAATGAAGATCCAAACAAACATCTTATGGACTTCCACACCATTGTCACGGCAATGCTTCCAGCGAATATGGAGCCCGATGGTGCTATGTTGAAAGTTTTCCGATTCTCTTTGGCGGATAGTGCTAAGGATTGGTTATATTATTTTCCTCCCGGAAGTGTCACAACTTGGAATGGGTTGAAGAAACTCTTCTTAGAGAGATATTTTCCTGCATCTAAGGCTACTCAAATTCGCAAGGAGATTTGCGGAATGAAGCAAAATATTGGAGAATCCTTATATGATTGTTGGGAACGATACAAGAGGTTGGTGGCAAGCTGTCCTCATCACTAATTTAGTGACGCTATGATCATCCAATACTTCTATGAAGGGATCCAATCAAGTGATAGGAACCTTATTGATGCTGCGGGTGGTGGTGCACTAGTGAGCAAGACAGTGGCACAAGCTGGAGAATTGAGTGAAAACATGGCAGCAAACTCCCAACAATTCTTGAGTCGTGGTTCGGATGTGCTTATTAGGAGAGTCAATGAAGTGAGCGAGGTGGAGGAACTTCGTCAACAAATGGGTAACATCTCAGTAATGGTACAACAAGTTTCAGCCGCGGTGATACCAAGTTCTCATGGGTATGAAGACGTCAATGAGCAAGCTAATGCGGTCTTTCCAAATAAGAAAAGACGGTATGATCCTTATTCCAACACTTACAATCCGGGATGGAGAGATCACCCCAATTTTAGCTATGCGAACAATCAAGGAGCGGTTCAACAACCCAATTTCAACAAATCGGGTGGATTTCAACCTCAGCAATAACAATTCCAGCTGCGTCAACAATTTCAGCAACCACAACAATCAATGCAAAATCAAGGTTCCGATATCGATGCAAATCTTCAAACAATGATGCAAGGCATTTCTTCTATGTTTAAAGATAGCCAACAAGAAACCAAGAGTGCGATCAAGGAGTTGCAGACACAAATGGGTTCCATGGCTACTGAGTTAAACCAATTGAAGGCATAAAATAGTGGGAAACTCCCTTCTCAACCTATTAACCCAAAAGAGGGTGTCAATGCGATTACGCTGAGAAGTGGTACACAACTTGTGCAACCCGAAGTTGCTGATTCGAGCAAGGTGGAAACACCAAAGGAACCTGTTTTGGAGGAGAAGAATGAGGATTCTCCCCAAACTTCTGAGGTACCTATTCCTAACTCTAAAACTCCTATTCCTACTTATGTTCCTCCTTTACCTTTTCCTCGCAGATTTGAAAATTCTAAGAATGAGGCACTAGAAAAGGAGATTTTAGATGTTCTTAAGAAGATTCATGTGAACATACCACTCATTGATGCTATAAAGCAAGTTCCAAAGTATGCAAAAGTGTTGAAGGACTTGTGTACAAATAAGCAAAGGCTCAAAGGTAATGAAGTGCTTAGTGTGGGGGAGAATGCTTCGGCGATCTTACAACACAAACTCCCACTGAAATGCAAAGACCCGGGTAGCTTTGATATTCCCGTAAAAATTGGTAACACTACATTTGACAAAGCAATGTTAGACTTAGGCGCATCCGTTAATGTTATGCCTGCATCTATGTATAATTCACTTGATTTAGGTCCTCTCAAAAAGGCTGAAATTGTGTTGCAATTAGCCGATAGCTCTAATGTCTACCCAATGGGTATTGTTGAGGATGTTTTTGTGCATGTTAATCAACTAGTAGTTCCAGCAGATTTTTGTGTCTTATAGATGGATGAAGGTTCACCGGACTCATCTCTTCCACTATTACTTGGGCTTCCCTTCATGAAAATGGCGAAGACCATTATTGATGTGGATAAGGGAACGCTGACTATGGAGTTTGATGGGGAAGTAATACGTTTCAATATTTTCGAGACGATGAGATATCCTAGTGATGTCCACTCTTGATTCTCCGTTGATGTGATGGATACATTGGCATAACAAATGTTTGAATTGAATGGTGAATCCAACAAGAAAGGATTGGAGCATGCGACTTAATGATGCTTTGTGGGCTTATAGAACCGCATACAAGACACCTATTGGGATGTCTCCCTTTAGGATTGTGTACGGTAAACCTTGTCACCTACCCGTTGAGATTGAACATAAGGCGTTTTGGGCTATTAAGCAATGCAATATGGAGCTAGATGGTGCTGGAAAACAAAGAAAGTTGCAACTCCAAGAGCTAGAAGAGTTACGCAATGATGCATTTGAAATCTCGTGCATTTACAAGGAGAAAACTAAGGCATTTCATGATTCTATGATTTCTAGAAAACAATTTTGTGTTGGGCAGAAAATGCTTTTGTTTAATTCTCGCTTGCAATTATTTCCGGGTAAACTAAGGTCACGTTGGCTTGGACCTTTTGTTGTTACTAATGTGTTTTCTCATGGTGCAGTAGAAATTCGTAGCATAGCTACATGAAAGGAGTTTAAAGTGAATGGACACCGGTTGAAACCATATTATGAGAACTTTACTTCCGAAGTTGTGGAAGGTGTGAACTTTGTGGAGGCATTCCCTCTGGAGGAGTCTTAGCAAACAAGGAGCAAGTCGGGATGATGACTTTAAACCAAGCGCTAAGTGGGAGGCAACCCACCGGTTTTGTATCTTTACCTTTATCTTATTATTTATAATCATTTTATCTTTATTTTCTTGTTTTTGCATATTATTTGCGGAATTTCCCACCTTGAACTCTCTTTGGATGATTCAATTTTACATTGAGGACAATGTAAAGTTTAAGTGTGAGGGAGCATTTATATGTTTGTATAGTGTGTTTTAGTGTGTTTTATGCCTTTAGTAAAAAAAAAAAAATCAGAAAAATAGAAAACCAAGAAAATTTTTTTTTGTGCATCTTGAACTCCGAAATCTAGAAACTTGTGCCTTTAGGATGACACCATTAGTGGATGGAACCATTTTGAATGCAAGAGTTGAGGAACTAATTAACTAAAAGGGACGAACATAGCTCAGAAATCACAATTAACATGATAGTTGTTACCATATCTCGGAATATCACCATGTCGCATTCTATTTTTATTTTTCCATATTTATCTATTGTTCTCTAAGTGTTTTGGTGGGTCACTAAACATCGACGTGTTATTACTGCTAGGATGAAATATAGTGATTGAGTTACTAGAAAAAGAAAAAAAAATGAAAAAAAAATGAAAAAAAAAAAAAAAGACCGACCAATTAGACCAAACGGAATAAGAATGACACTTGGGAATAGCAGTATGTGTGAAACGTAGTCCCTGTATCCGTATCCTAAACAAGTGTGGAATGCAGGATCCAAGGAAACTATCATGTACTTGCTGACAAGAAGCATGCGCTTTGATCCAAAAGATCTAATCATGCTGTCTAAAAAAAAAAGTGAAAAAAGAAAAAGGAAAAAAGAAAGGAAAAGTATTATATTGGTTGAATAAAGTCACTCCTGGTTCCCTTGTATATTCTAGTGAGTTGATGTAGAATTAAAACCAGTAGCTCAATCCAATAGGGCATAGGTTCATCTTGGAAGTGACCTTCAGACAGATATGGGAAACATCAATCACTTGTGAACATTCGCCAACATCTACATCTATATCCATCTTCTTTATCTTTTCATTGTGATTGTGGTTTGTTAGTTTCCGAGTATTGTGGATTGTTCGAATATCTAATTAAAACTTTATTTACTAATTTATGAATTGAATTTTCACAAGGTACCTCCTCCTGTAGTCATTTTGGTTTCGTTCATTGATTTGTCACAAATAGACGGAGTTGGAAATATAGGTTTTGTAGGCATACCTCTTGTAAACCTTCACGAGACTAAAACTCGTCCACTAGGGACACATAGGGGTTTAAAGGATTGTTATTTATGCTTAGAGTAACCGTAGCCTCGACGATACGGAGTTGTATGTATTCTTTATAACTGTTTGTTTGATTTTCTCGAGGACTAGCAAAGTCTAAGTATGGGGGAATCTGATAGGTGTCTAAAACACCGTATTATTTATCTATTTTTTTATGCTTTCTCTGCTAGTTTTCTTGTAAATTATGTATCCTATGTTTTGTTTTTTGAGTATTTAGGTACTTTGGAGTCATTTGGATCAAAAGAAGAGGAAACATGGCAAAAGCGTTGGAGGCGAATTGTGTCTCATTATTTGCTTTTATTTCTTCATCTCTGTCTGGAAAGTTTGTCGGCTTTAGTGATGCAAATTTTTGTCTGAAAAGCACGACAACTTTAGTGATGATTCTCATTGAAGAGTATAAGTGAATATGAGAAATAAGGGACGGTTGCTGTTAGCGGAGGAACTCGAAAGATGGAAAGAGCATTCATTTGAAGCATAAAAGGGCAGAGCTGTCATTTCCTAGGCAAACACTATCCGGAGAGTCGATCCATGGTTGAAGGTCAACCAATTCTACGAGAGCACTAAAGACCGCTGGCTGTTATAGGGTACCCATTGGGGTGTCCCTTAGCCTATGTATTGGAGTGTCAATAACCACCCAATCATTTCTAACCCTAAATATAGAAGAGTAATCTCTTCCCAATTATTTTTTCATTCATTACACCATAGAACTGAGAAAGAACAGCAGCCATGGCTGCTGACTCCTGTGAAATAGAGAGATCGAGATGCAGAGTTGAACTGCTAACGACGGGTTCGAAATCAAAGCGAAACTGAGAATGAGATGAATCTGGGATGGTTTATTGCTATGGGATTGTGGCTTTGAATCAGTGCAGAGAGGAAGAATTGAATCTGAGGGTTTCAGAATTAGGGGTCTTGGTTTTGATTCTTGGATTGATGCCGTGAAATAGAGATGGGGTTATTGTCGGGAGAAACGTTGAGGGTTTCTGTAATTGCAGATTTGGGGTTTGTTGCAGTCATTGATTCAACAGCTGGACTAGGTGATTTTGGAGCAAATTCATGAGTTTTGATTTGTTGCTAAAGGTCAGTGAAATGGGAAGTGATTGGTTATGAGCTATAATCATGAGTTGGATGTCTGTGATGGTGTTACCATTAAGCAGGTTATGGAACAGCGAATGAATTTGAATGTGTGAATGCTGTGAGTTGCAGAAAAGAGTTTGTGAAGAGATTGAGCTGGTGAATCTGTGAAGCATATGTGGGGTCAAGACAAGCAACTTGTGAACTGGTATGAGCTGCAGTTCAAGCTGGTGGAGGAATTTAAGCTGAATTTGCTAGTGAAATTAGTGATGCTGCTATTACCTTAGGTACTACAGATGCAATGAATCTGAAGCTGAGAAGAGGGTGAGTTTTAGTTGCAGTTCATGAGTGGAATTGGTAGGTTGTAGTGGTGCAGTTCAAATGGTGATGGGTGCACTATGTTGGTGATGAACTGGTAGTTACAAGGGCTTGTGGGTGAGCAAGTGGTGGTGTTGTTGATTGGTTCAAGATCTTGAAATGAGATGGAGAAGGTATTGCTGTGAAGGATCTTGTTTTTAGTGGATTTGTTGGTACTGAATTCAATGACTGAGCTGCTGTCTTGAGTCTGTAAGGAATTGTTGTGAGATTCAGAGGAGGAAGATTCAAGCTAGACAGAATAGAGGGTCGTGGCTATTGCAGTAAGGCATTAGTGGAATTTGAACGAAGTTTTGTTGGTGGTATATAGCAGGTATTCTGCAAGGAACTGAAATGGGGATGATGCAGTGAGCTAAATATTGAGACAATGAAGCTGTAATGGTTTGAATGTGTTGGTATGAGCACATGAACCAGTTACTGGCAGGGCCATCATGGCTGAGCGCAATGATTGCAACAGCTCAGGCCAAAGCAAGTCATCCCACTCAGTTCTGATTCGGTTCCAACTCAACTCCTGACTCGTAACTCCGTTAGTGGACGTTATTGACCGTCAGCATTTGACGGTTGACTGTTATTTTGACCGGTGACCGTGTGGAATTTTCCGGTTACCTGAGAAACCTTTCCGGCGCCGGATTCGAGCCAAAAACCCAGTTTTCCGGCGAGCATTTTTGGGACAGAATTTCTACATGGGTTTCTCTCTCTCGTGGGCCGGGTGGATTTCCAACCAATGGACTTTGAAGTCAAAACCTAATTTTGGAAGGAGAAAAAGCTACAAAAAGAAAAGTTCTACTAACTTTTGGATATAACGTTTTATTCTATTCTTGGAGATTTTGCAGAGAACTACTTCTAGGGTTTGCTTTCTTTTATGTTTCATCTATTTTCTTTGAATATTATGATGATGAACTCCATGAATATGTGTAGCTAAATACAATAATTGGTTATGGGATAAAAGTTGATTTCTTCAAGCATGTTATTTGATTCTATGAATTAGTTTTGTCTCAATTTTATCGTTTGTGATTCATTATTTATATTCTCATATGATTTGAGTGCTAGTTTGGTTGAGTCCGGAATCAATTGGATTTGTTTTCATCTCTATAGCTATATTAGGGTTTTCAATACGTAAAAGTTGTTTATCCCTGATTTCTAGTAGCATCTTGTGGTTAATACTTGTAGTGATACATCTTTTTAATCGCATATGAATCATAATCTTTGTTAAAACGAATTAGTGCTTTTACACGTTTGTTTGCATTGATTAGTCTTATTTCATAGAACTTATTGCTCTTAGGGAGTTAAATTTAATTGTGCTTTTACACTTTAGGTTGCTTTTTAAGTAGATTTCACAATAACATCTTTTAATGTTGTTTGTGATAAAATCAGGAAATAAACGGGATACTCTTACGATCAAGATATCCTAGGACTTTTGATACTTGCGAGATTAAATTACCAATTCTAATCATAGATGAAAAATACATGTTTGTGAATGATACTATCCCTTGACCAATATCTTCTTCTTATTGATTATTCCAATTATTTAATTTGCTTTATTTAGTCTTATTGCTTTGATAAAAACAAAACACACTCGTGGGTATTTTAGTTACTCAAGAATCTGAAAATTATATAACAACAATCGCCTCTCTGTGGATACGAACTCTTTCTTATCGAATACTATATTTATATCTAATTGAGTGAGGAAGTGAAATTATTTTTGACACATAAGACACGCATCAGTCGGTAAAGGTAGCATGCCCGTGTCATCATGATGTCCGTGTCTCAGTCATGAGAGTGTTGGAATTTTCTGGTGCGCGTTCGAGCAATATTTCATATTTTCATAAGAGTTTGATCTTGACTGAAACTCTCAATTTTTCTTGAATGATCGAGCGAAACTTTGCTCGTGCGACCAATATTTTGAAAATATTAAAATAATAATATTTTAATACTTGACGTGAGTGGCCTAGTTGGTCATGTGACCGTTTGACTTTTTGGCTTTTTCGTGGTTTGAGCAATATTTGAGATAATATTGAAAAACTAGGTTTTCGCTCAAACGTTAGAGTTCCATGAGACGATGGAAATAATAATATGAGAAAATAAGGGATTGTGAGGTGTGGGACCGTCCACTGCTAGGTCATGGCCGGACGGATAGGTGGCCCGGCCCCGTGACACCTTTCCCTATTTTTGTTCGATAAAAGTATGGAGAAACTAAGAGTTTCGCTCAAACTATGGAGTTTGCTCAAGTGAGGGAGTCTCCATGAGATGAGGGAAAAATAAAATAAAATAACGGGAGAGGGGCCCGGTCCCACGCCTCTCGTTTAATTTATTTAATGTTATTTTCCTCTATAAGTTGCTCGTTCGTCCATATTTTCGAATGTTTGTTCGTTCATGCATTATTGTCAAGTACACTTGCACCGTTTTCTCGGGGCTTACTCGGTGATGGCCCAGACCCCCGTTTGTCGAATAATTATTACTACTTCATGAAATTCGGCTGAGGATGATTCATGAAACGTAGTAATAAAATAAGTTGAGTATCTATTACCAATCCATGAATCTAGCCGGGGAATTCAGGGAACAGAGTAATGATATAAAATGGTTATCTATTACTAATCCATGAAATCATCCGGGGATCAGCCATGGAATGGAGCAATGATATAAAATAGATTATTTTCTAGGAATTCAGTTGGCGAATGACACGCTAGAATTAATTTATTTGCAGAATCGATATGAGATAGTTTAAGTATCATATTCGTTCTGGGGGGTGTATAGTCAGGGAACAACGAGTGGCGTGACGTCCTGAAGGCGTTAAGCTCTCTAACAAACAATAATGTCTAAAGAACCGCCTGATTCTATACGCGATCTCTCTACGTAGTCAGGGAACAATGTGCAACATGACGTCCTGAAGTCGTTAAGCTCTCTAACAAACAATTATGTCTAGAGAACCGCCCAACCATTAATATTCTATGTAGAGGTGGGTCTCTTTATGTAGTCATGAAACAACAAGTAACATGATGTCTCTCTAAAACACAATTATTTCTAAAGAACCACCCAATCATTCGATTCTACGTAGAGGTGATGATGAAATGTGTGAAGCATCGAACGCTCAGCTGAGAGGCCTTTCGAGAAACATATTCATCATAGCTCTGAGAGGAATGCTCACTAAGTCAGAGATCGTGAAACGGTTCAAGGATCATAAAATATGAATCGTCACATGTGTTCCTGAAGACGGGTCAGAAACATGAAGTATCATGATTTTACTATTTTATCCCTTGCAAAAAATATACCATCAACAAGTATATTATTCAAAGTAAACAGTTGAACAAAAGTATATTTAAGAGCAGAACCAATATAATGAATTTTTATACCTGAACCATTGGCAGTGTGAATTTCCTCAAAACCATTAAAAGGATTAGAAGTATGCAATTCAGATTCATCAGTTGTAATGTGTTGATTATCTCCAGTATATGCATACCAAGGATTTTCCCCCAAAATATTTGCAGAGGCTAACATAGCACTGATATGATATGGTGTCTTTGTGTTTTGATATGCAAAACTCATGCGGTGACGGCATGAGAGAGCATCATGGACAAGTTTGATGTATATTTTACACGCAGTAGAGTATAGTGTTTATGAAGTAGATGATTGTGCTTGTGGTGGTGGTGGTGGCGGTAGTGGTGGCGGTGGTACAGAAGTGAAGTTGAAATTGCTAGGGGAAGTAGATATTAGATGAAATTGGAAGTTACTCTTAGGTGGTTGATAAAAGTAATTACCTCGACCACGACCACGAGATCCATATTGATTGCACATAGAAGCTTGAAAAGCAGTAAAGGCACGACTATTAGCTTCTGAAAGAAGAGATGAAGATCGATTTTGAACAACAACTACTTCAGACAGCATAAGATTGTGTAGTTCCCTTGAATCAACAGGTGGAAATCGAACACGAATTGAAGTGCTAAAGGCTTGATAATCTTGACCAATTCCATTTAAGATAGTAAAAAATAGTTTATCATCTGAAACTGGAGATCCAGATGCAACCAATTGGTCAGCAATCTTCTTGATTTCACCAAGATAAGTCATCATAGAGCCAGATCCAAGCTTCAAAAATTTCATTCTGGTACGTAGTTGAATTGAATGTGTGGTGGAGATTTGAGAAAAGTGTAATTCAATGTTATCCCAATGTTCCTTAGCAGAAGTAGCACCGACAACATAAGGAAGAACAACATCATAAATAGTTAATTGGATCGAAAGAATTGGGGTATTATCATCTTCAAACCAGTTATTGTATGATGGATTAATAATTTCCTTGTCATCACCATCAATCCATTATCGAATGTATTTACGAGGACAAGGAATAGAACCATCAAGAAATCCCAAGACCTTGTATTTCTTCAATAGAGGAAATAAAACACTCTTCCAGGTGAGAAAATTTTCTTATGTGAGTTGAAAATGAATAATATTGGAGATATGATTCAATGGAATTTTTTAAATTCGAGAATCATAATGATTGTAAACCATTGTAGATCAAAAAACAGAAACAAAGAAAATCAAAGATCAATCTGTTGATGGTGAGTTTTAGCTTAGGGTTAAAATTGTAAAACCTTGCATCTGATATGCTGTCACTCTGTAAGGAAACAGAGACATGAGTGTTAACACCTCCACTGGCATATTTATTGAGTCATTCAATATATTTACATGAAATTTATCCAGACTGGCACATATAGCAACCATCCCAGATGTTCTGTAAATTTCGGCGCCTTGCCTATATTACTTATTAATATAAGATTCACTGAGTACTTTTCATGTGTTATGTTCCCCGGCAGAACCCTTAATATTGGTATGGCATGAAGGATTTGTGTTCACTAGCAGCAGAGTAGCACGGATTTTCAAGCACCAAAGTTAAGTCCATTGCACAAAACGCTCAGACAGAAAGCACACTGCACTCTGTAAATAAGGAATTTTGTGGCAGCACACAAAATCCGATTAATTTTATGATAAATCACAAAAACACATGAACCTGACTAATTTGCAAAATTAGGGTTTTTCTTTTTGCGCCTTGCGCATCATATCAGACCTTGTTTGTCGAAATTAGGCCTAGGAAAACTAGGTAATTAATCCGCCATGGATTAGTAGGCAAAAAATCTTGCCCAGAATCATAAAACAAGGAGCCGCACGATAAGAGCAACATCAAAGGTAGGCGTGTCCATGCCTTAAGCCAGCCGGTGCCATTTGCCATTGGCGATGTCCCATCCTAGATCGTCCCTAATCAGGTCTCCTTAAACTCGCCACACGCACATAAGTTATGGTTGGGCCCATACTTTCCGGCCCCACTTCCCATCGACCAATCAGGTCGTTCTAAAGATGCCACACTCGCACTAGAAGTGTATCCACGCCCATTCTTGGTCGACCCTCTATTTTTCGACCAATCAGGTCGCTCCAAACCTGCCACACACACATCAGAAGTATGGTCACTCGTGTTCGACCGACTCTCTCTCTTGTTTGACCAATCATGTTGCTCGAAACTTATTACAGTGTTAAAAAAGAGAAGCAAAGTCACTCCAATACCAAAATGGATTTCCAAAAGTTGCGCCAACGCGCCAATTGGCATGCCAAATGTGCATATCCAACATGTCGACATGCTACTTTACCACAGAAACAGGCTGAATGTGGCAACTTACCATAAATAGTTCACGAACATGCCAACCCACCTTTTGTTCGTGGTCAACACCATAACAAACTTCAATATGGTTAACCTAACCAAAAACACGACCTTGCATGGTCAAAACCCTAATTTACAGTCGTGGTGAGAATCATGCCACTTCGGTCCCCACAACATGCCACGAACCGTACATGACCCAGTAAACCCTAATAATGGTGTTGTGATACCAACTCCTAATTAAACTAGTTTTCCTTATTTAGTTCTCTTTATTAAGTTTAGTTTAGCTTCCTAGTTTGAGTAGAATTCTTATTATAGATTTTGCTTGTTTACCAAGGCTTTGAAGCTATAAATAGCCTGGCCAAAACTTGTTTACATTTATCAATCAATATAACAAAGTTAAGTTTATTTAGTTTTCTTCTCAAAGCTGGTGGCTAACCCCCAACTCAAAGGTTTTATCCGGTTCTTTTCCTTGTGTTTAAGCTTCCTCCAGTGTCTATCATTTATGAGATTATTGGGATATGACTATGAGATTATTTTTCGTCATGGCAAAGAGAACGTAGTTGCTGATGCTTTATCTCGTCTCTCCAGCCCTCAACTTAATTCACTTTCAACACCTATTTTATCTGGTGTGCAAGAAATTGTCAAAGAATGTCATCAGGATGACGCCTATGGGTCATTAATTGCTAGTCTACGTACTTATCCTGGCTTCAATAGTAACTATACTTACATAGATGGAATCTTACGATATAAGCAAAGGATTGTGGTTGTTTTTTCTTCTTCTTGGTGTTCCAAATTACTAGAATAATTTCACACAACTCCAATGGGTGGTCATTCAGGTTACTTAAGAACCTTTAAGAGATTGCAACAAAAAATTTATTGGAAGGGAATGAAATATTCAATTAAAGAGTTCATTGATCGTTGTGACATTTTCCAATGTAATAAAACTGAATCGATATCTCCTCCTGGCCTCTTGCATCCATTACCTATTCCTTCTGATGTATGGCTTGATATTTCAATGGATTTCATCGATGGGTTTCCTCTTTCTAAGAGAAAAAGTTCCATTTTGGTTGTTGTTGATCGACTTTCCAAGTATGCGCATTTTATTGCTTTGTCTCATCCATATTCTGCAAGCATAGTTTCCCAAGTATTTGTAAGAGAGGTGGTTCGTCTTCATGGGATGACAAAGAGTATTGTCAGTGATAGAGATGCGATATTCATGAGAAATTTTGGACTGCATATTTTTCATTACAAGGCACCCAACTATGTCATAGTACAGCATACCATCCACAATCAGATGGTCAAACTGAAGCTACTAATCATACACTAGAGTGTTATTTGCGTTGCTTTGCTGGTATGAAGCCTAAAGATTGGTTTAAATGGCTTCCTTGGGAAGAATGGTGGTACAACACAAGCTTTCATACTGCCATCAAAATGACTCCATATGAATCTTTGTATAGCAAACCTCCTCCAACCATTTTATCATACTTACCAGGCTCTACCTCAGTACTTGATGTTGATATAAATCTTCAAGCCAGAGATCACACTCTTAAACTGTTGAAGTCTCATTTGAATGAAGCTCAAGCTAGAATGAATAAATATACTGACTCTCACAGAACAAGACGTAATTTTGAGATTAATGATTGGGTATATTTGTGTCTACAACTATATCGACAAACAATTGTTGCTAGTCAATCCTTTTCGAAGATCTCTCATTGTTTTTACTGAACCTTTCGAGTCTTGGAGAAGACTGGAACAGTGGATTATAAATTGGAGCTTCCTACCACCAGTCGTATTCATTTCTTTTTCCATGTTTCTCAGTTAAAAAAGAAACTTGGCGCAACTATTACTACTATTTCTGTTTTACCTGATATAATAGACTATGATAAATGGGAACCATCTACAATTATACAGAGAAGGATGTACAAGAAGGGGAATCATGCTGGTACTCAATGGCTCGTACAATGGAAGAACCATCCTACAGATGAAGTAACTTGGGAGGACGTTGATGATTTTATTGCGCGATTTCCAGAATATAAGACTTGAGGACAAGCATGTTTTCAAGGGGTGTGGGATGTTGTGATACCAACTCCTAACTAAACTAGTTTTCCTTATTAAGTTTAGTTTAGCTTCCTAGTTTGAGTAGAATTCTTATTATAGATTTTGCTTGTTTACCAAGGTTTTGAAGCTATAAATAGCCTGGCCAAAACTTTTTTACGTTTATCAATCAATATAACAAAGTTAAGTTTATTTAGTTTTCTTCTCAAAGCTGGTGGCTAACCCCCAACTCAAAGGGTTTATCCGGTTCTTTTCCTCGTGTTTAAGATTCCTCCAGTGTCAAAAGGTCTAGAACCCTAACAAATGGTGCCATGACATGGACATCCGTGGGAATATTGCTCATGTGGTCATTTCCACATGATGGCCTGGCTATGGTTTCTTTGGCATGGCTATGGCACCATTTGCACGAAATATCAATATGCAATGGCCACATGCCACATGTTGCACGCCGTTTGCGCTAATTAGGGTTTTGGTGCACCAAACCCTAATTTAGGCAAGGTTGCTACGCCAACCAAGCCAAGTAATGTTTCCCAGAGCATTGGGATTAATGTGGAAATAGGGACAATGTTGCCACGCCAATGTGTCAAAGTCTAGCGACCATGGCTACGCCAGATGCTACTTCGTGCCACTGGCATGTGTTAACTATTCCAGTAGCACAACCATCATGTCGTACGTGCTAAATAGGGTTATGATATGCCAAACCCTAATTTAGCCAAAAAGTAGCCATGCCAACTGAGTACAGTGAATCTCCTAAGTCCTTAAAGATTAACTTAGCAACATGGCCAATGTTACCGAAGTCATATTTGGGTATAACACCAATACGCCACAACAGTTTCCACGACTATGCCACTACGCCACTGGCATGCCACTATGCCATGGATACGTCAGACGCCACCATTCCATAGTGCCACTTTTCTATACAACAAGATATGACCATAATCAATGGCTATCCTTCCTCATGAGATGAAATCTCAGCCATCCAAGTTCTCCACCGAACTGACGGACTTGTGGAAAGTTTTAGGCGACCAGACGCTTAAATCTCATGGCCATGGCTACGCCCGGCGCCACTTATGCCACCGAGCCACTAGCATGCACGAGCTATACCAGTCATGCCGTAGTGCCACTGGCATACACCAAAAACACCATTGTGCCATTACCAGGCGCCAATAGAAGGTATCCATAATCAACGACTACCCTTCCTCATGAGAAGCAATCTCAGCCATCCAAGTTCGCCACCGAACTGACGGACTTGTGGCAAGTTTTAGGCGACCAACCAAGACGTGCCTAATAGCATCACATGCTATTTTCCTACGGCAATACTCTTGACTTTGACTTGACACACATAGCAACCTGCTACATATTTTCCATGAAAACACTCGAGACATCAAACATGTCACAAAATGGGGGATTCTCATCAGGGTATTGGTCTGGCGGTTTATAGCGTGCAGTGTGCAATATGACCGTTATAAAAAGTTTCATGAATCGGGATAATTAGTGGCGGCAAGAAGTAACGCGTGTAAACGGATCCACTTCCTTCATCATGGAAGCATGGGTTTCTGACGGTTATACATTACTCTATTCTTCCAGCACTCAATCGTTTTCACTTCCTACGAGACCAGGGTACATTTCAATATGACATGTATAAATAGGCTTCACCTATTTCCACCAAAAAACAAGTTTTTGGTCGGAAGCAACATAGTATCCAGAAATCACCAAGAACTGATAGCTTTTTACTTTGCAAGCCAGTTCCACTTTCTGATACAAGTCATAAAACACGCCACATCTTCAGAATTAATCATTCTGGTCTCAACACTTTCTTCGCTTCCCAACCTAAGACCAACCCTTCTCTTTCTCTTTGTGACCAAAGCAAGCCGGGAACGGCCATTTCTTGGTTTAGGACAGGATTGTACAGATTGATCTCTCGAATCAAAATTACTCACATGCAGTGTATTGTTTAGGGTTTAGATTCGTTTCTCATCCACACACCCAAAAATTACCAAAATCGGCAGAAGCAGTTTTCACCCACAAACAATTGGCGACCACAGTGGGAGATTATTCTCTCAATTGCAAATTCATCTATCAATTCCAACATCCTACCAGTGAATACAATGCTTTGGAGCGCATCGTCCAAGAAAAGATGGATTCAGGAGAATTACGTTTGGGGACTAGAGATTCTCCGCCTTACCGCGGATCGACGTAAAGATGTTCCACATCCAGTAAAGAATGACTAAAGACTTCTCGCGGCAAGGAGGGCGTCACATAAATACTCGGATTTACTCCCTGAAGATTCAGTTTTGGTGAAAGACCCTAAAGTGTGTAAGTTTTTTCAGATAATGTTTACACGATCTACTGTTTGGGTTTTCAAATTTACAATGGAAGCTGATAACCCAATCATCCCCAAGATTTCATATCTTTTCTTTTCTCATGCAACATTCACGGTTTCACAATTTTCCCGAATGATTTTGCTACTTACATTCACAATTCAGATTTTAACATATCGATTGATCAAAGGGCCATTATTCCAAAATAATCCAAAAACTCTTATAAGAAACAATTACCTATCAATCCAAAAACCATAAAACCAAACCATAAACTAGGTGTTTCTTTCGCATTTCAAAAAAAAAAAAAACCCTAAGAAAAGGAAGTTCAGAAAACAAAAACATTCAAGGAAAATTTCCTAACAATGACTCGTACTTCTTAGATAAAATGTCTTTCATGATTTGAAGAGCCGCATGTTTCAGATTCAACTCCTGGGATAACTTCTCGACTTCTGCCTCCTGTTGATTAATCAAATCCGCAGAAGGACCATCAACCGCTTTAGGCCGCAGCCTTTGGATCTCAGAAAATCCCTCACAAAACCAGGAGGCATTAAACTCAAAGTTTACACACATATCCTGGTGGAACTTCCATCTTGAGATTACATCTCCAGAAACAGTGTGACCAGTCACGTTGCATATATCATGAATTGAAGATAATGTTTCTCACACCCGCTTAACCAATGAAAACCGGATGGTGATATTTTTGGTTATTGCGATATGGCCATACCTTTCCCATATTATGGTATACAACTCCGCATACTTATCTGGTATACTGAATCCTCCGATCAGCACATGATCTTCATGAGGAGTCAAGAATAGAAGGTCAAAATTGGCGCCTGCAACTGATTTCGCGACCAACAGAGATTCCTTGGCAATAATCGCACCTGCAGCCATGAGAGCGTTTTCGCCGTCTGAAACATAGCAACATCTTCACGACGATCAATTTCCATCTCCGGGTGGCTAACAGGTACGACTTTCGTGATTGGAGACAAAACCACATCTTTATCACGACGAATCTCCATCTCAGGGTTACCTTCGATGGCCTCTTCCTGTGATAACACTGATTGAGTATTTATTCTGAATAAATAAATATCCTAAAAAGAAAGTGTGGAAAGCTTACCGACTCATTTGTGGGTCTACTGGAAGAATACTCGCTGTTATATTCCGAAGTGCTCCTCTCTTCACCGGATCTCGAGCTTTCTTCCTCTTCGGATTCTTCTTCAAGAGATTTAGTCTCGTCGCCTCCTTTCTCAAGAGGCGCCGTCTTTTGGCCGTGGGAAAGTATGGCAAAGACATTCGAGTTTCCGAGACCCTGAGTCAAAAAAGGAAAAAGAGTCAGTAGAGAAATGGAGAATCTATGGGATTCGACCAAGCCAGAAAGAAGATCATACGTACTTGCATGTTGAAAAAACTGAAAGTCACAAGGGCCGTCGAATCTGATTGGAAGCCACCTACATGATTTTTCGACCTTCGCTCCTTTTTTTTGGGACTGTCCACATATGGGCTGGGAGATTTTCTCTTAGCCATAGGAAGCTCCCTCAACAATGGATGTTTCGCTAAATTCGCAGAGGAAGACTTGCCACGAGGATTTCCCACCATGTCATTCACAAATCCATGGATGGAGAGAAATTCATCCTTCCAGAATATGCTATACTTAGAGGTCGTCGCTGGATTTCGTTCTGAAATCAAGAAAGGGAGGCTTTTACCCGGTGCAAGGACACTGGCATCGAGAGAAGCTGATAGAAATTATTCTGGAGCCGCCGAATGACGAAAAAAATAGAACTCCATGGTCAAAACCTATATGCCGAGCATCCCTATCAATGTTATAAGGAACTACCTCGAAAGATCATCTAAAAAAAGATGGCACATGTCCGGATATACAACTCTGCATGAATAAAACTTCTCTAATGTCCATGTTCTTTTCAGTAGAAAGCAAAGTCATGTTCGGGGCGGAGGAAAAAGTGTTCGGCTGAACTATAGATGCGTGGACGGGAGCCCAAGGACGAAAGTTAAATTCATACGCATTGTAAAGGAAGTCGATGAGCTTTGATTCAGGTTTTGGATGCTTGTTCAACCAGCGGAGTATCCTGGAGCCACCATATGAGTCACGAAATGAGGCAAGCGGCTTGGGAGCATAATTTTTGAAATGTTCCCACAACCATGTTTGGAGAAAGGTGACATGGATGTATGAGTCGACTTTCATAAAACCATTAGAAGCATACATGTCCGCAACCATGTGATCCAGATGAGTGTACAAAGATCCAAGAAACAAGCCACTAATAGGGAGAACAACACCTTTCGCCAATTTGATAGCTAGTTTGATGAGCTCATGTCTTATCTCCTTCTTGTCGGAGCCAACATCAAAAATATCTCTAGATAGCCACAGAGCCAAACATTCCGCAACATGAAGCGTACTATTCACTTGATCCAGCTCTGATTCATCAGGGAACCATTCAGACACCCACCAGTTATAGAAGCACTTTGTCACATAATCCTTCCAAACGAATCCTGCTGACTTTGAAACAAGAGTGGTGCGTACTTTTTATTCTTCATCAGACAAGGTAATGTCAAGATTCTCTGTTACTGTAAGGTTCAACAAGATAGATATACTCTCTAAAGAAATGGTCATTTCACCCCACCTGCATATGGTAGTATGAGTATCCGGACACCATCTGGAGATAAAGGTGATCAAGCCCGGGATGTCTTTCCTGATTTGAAGTGTACGACCAAAATATCACTACATCTATTCTCTTGAGAGATTACCAACACTTCCCTGCGAGCATCACCGCAATATTTTCAACAACACTTCACGAGTGTCACAAAAGCCTTCAAAAGAGTGACGTAATAACTGACAATTGAAGAAAACTTGAGAAAAGCATGTTTGTTCTGCAATGGTTACAAAACTTGCGAGATTTAACATTGTAACTATCACGGTACAATCGCAGAATCAACCTGAAATAAGAGGAAAACTTAGATGTCATCTACTATGTAACTACCCTATAAATATAGACCCAATGTGTCCAGAAAAGGATGATGTATTTTTGAGAGTTAAAAAAGTCTTGAGGAGAGAGAAAACTTCAAGAGAATAGTTGTAATCTTGAATTCTTCCATTTCTGTAAACATTTCTGAGAACAAAATAATAAAGTGTCATTTTTAATTTTCAATTATGAGTTGATTATAGCAAGATCTTAACAAGGGTTTAGTGTGGGAAATCCTGCAACTACATTTTGGCGCCCGAAACAGGGAGAATCAAGCTAAAAATCTCTAATTACAATTTGAAGATTTGAAGAAATTGTTAGAGTTGAAGAAATGGCTAGAAGAAGAAGAAATACATCAGAACCACCAACAACTGTAAGGAAGAGTAAAAGACTTGCAGGAGAAACAAATGAATTAGGAGAATCTTCAAGGATAAGAGCAAGAAGAAATAGAACAAGGATTGAAGGAGAAGATCAAATTCCACAACCGAATCAACAAACACCGATACAAAATAGAAATGCGGATTATGATAGAGTAAGTTTGCATACTTGGAGATCGGATTCAATGGAAGATGTATAAGATCAACAATTAAGAGACGGAAGAAGAGAATAAAGAAATCAAGGAGTGATTGAAGGATTAATTCATGAAGAAGGTGAAAATGAAACAGCAGGAGATCCAAGACAAAGAATACAAGAGGAAAGAAGGCTAGAGGTGGAAGAGCGTGCAAATTTAACAAGACAAAATCACGAGTTGAGAATGGAGAATTTGAGGTTACAAAATAGAAGATCAAGAAGTACTGTTAGATCGAATTCATGATCATCAAGAGAAGAATTAAGGCGAAATTCCCCAATAAGAAATGCTAGAGAGAATATCCAAGAGGAAATGCAAAATCTAAATGAAGAGCAACGTCATAGAGAAGAAGAGGTAATAGAAGATCGCCATGATCCGCGTGGCGAGAATTTGGATAATAGACTTAACAATAGAAATCAAGAGGGAAGGGACTACCAAAATGATGAAGATAATCCAGAAGAAGGGGGGAGGATATTACATGGGCGAGAGATCCAGAGAAATCGAAGAATAATTGAGGAGGAAATTGAGAGACATTATGCTGAACAAGCACGACTAGCTTGCGAGAGAGAAAGATTAAGGGCAGAAGTAGAAGAACAAGAATTCCAAGAGGCGGTACGAAAGAATAACCATGAAAATCGAGAAAGGATATGTACACAAAATCTCTATAATAATAATATCCATGAAGAGTATGATAGAATACAAAGGAGAATACAAAGACATCGAAGAGAAATGATGAGAAATGAAGAAATTCGCAGAGAAGTACAGCTGCGATTGCAAGAAGAAGGTGAAGCATAATATCGCAGAAGAAGGAATGTGGGTGTATATGAAGACACACAAAATATCGCAAGACAAGAGGTACATGAACGCAGGATAAGGGAAGATGCATTAAAAAGACCAATGGAACCAAATTCAACGGCGAATGAGCAAATTTTAAGAGAATTAGCAGAGATGAGGGGAATAATAAATAACAGAAGAGAAGGAGGTAGAAGGCAAATTGATGAAGCTATTGAAGAAGCTGCGAGAACTCCATTCACTCAAGAAGTATGGTTAATAGGAATACCTCCAAAGTGCAATTTACCAGCATTAACCAGCATTTTTGATGGAACTACCTGTGCCGTACAACATGTTAAGGCTTATGTTAGATGTATGCTGCAATGGGAGAATCATGATGCTATATTGTGCAAGTATTTTGCATCTAGCTTAACTGGCGAGGCGCTAAAATAGTTTGAGGGATTGCCAAAAAATACTATAACTTCTTTTGATCATTTACAAGCTACATTTTTGGGAGCATATATAAGCAACAATTCATAGCGGCCATGTATTGAAGATGTGTTTGGGTTAAAACAGAGTGTTGGCTTGAGTCTGAAACATTTAACCATAAGATGGAAGGCAATGTGCAGTGAGATGGC
Organism: Papaver bracteatum; assembly: GCA_023529315.1. Lineage (NCBI taxonomy): Eukaryota > Viridiplantae > Streptophyta > Magnoliopsida > Ranunculales > Papaveraceae > Papaver > Papaver bracteatum. The sequence continues at coordinate 48,161 of JAJJWX010001955.1, forward strand.
AGGAAGAGTAGACGAGAGATATCTTATCTTGTCTTTTATCAATGCAATGTTCGCGACCAATCTGCTGTACATACAAATTTTCAGAGTCAAGAATACAATCACTATGACTGAACTACAAGAACTACAAGAAGATTACATTGCTTTGGAGGAGAAACAAAATGAGATGGAATCATATCCAATCGCGAATACCAATTCAGTAGCAGCAAATGGGAGCTTACTTCCTAAAATGATTAACAATGTGGCGAGCAGCTCGCAAGCACAACAAGAGAAAGTGGAGACTGATAACCAGCAGAAATTGGTAGCTATGGGCAGTCAAGATCAAGAAGAATATGAAAGGGAGAAGAATTATTACAATCGCGGTGGGAATAATAAGATTCAAAGGCTTGATCAGCCGCAAGAAACTTATGGTGGACAGAGGTAAAAAAATTTCAGGAGCCAAGGAAATCAGAAGATAATATGGGAAGAAATTAAGATGCCTCCTCTAAATGCTAGTATAGAAAAAATTTGGGAAGCTATCATTTTGATGGAAAATATACCATCACTATGGAATATGGGAAAATATACCATCACCATCGTAGTCAAGAATTTTGTCCTTACCATCACTTTCATGGTCACACAGTAAATGATTGCAGGAATGTCAAGAGAATAATTTTAAGGATGATCGACCAAGAAAAGCTAAACCACTTTTTAGTAGGACATCCACAATCTCAGCGATAGCCTCCAGCACCAGAAATTCGTAGGGTAAATACTGTAAAAGGAGCAGAATCATTCGTAATAGAAGTTGGGGCTAAAGCAAAGAATTTGTTTTGTAATTCCATTGTACATTCACACAGAACTATAGAGGATTTCCATGATAATGTTCTAAGCAGAGTCTTCGCGAGAGACACAGATGGAAGACAGATAATGAATATCGCGAGAGCCTCGCCATTAGAAGAATGGCAGAAACAAATTATATCTTTCACTGCACAAGAAGTACCAGAACCTAGCGAGCAGCATGATAACCCATTGGTGGTAAGATTAGAGATAAATCCGAAGCAAATAGAAGAAGAAGATGTAGAAAATGATGATGAAAATGAAGATTCTTAGGCTATCAATAGAGTTCTAATAGACACAGGCAGCTCAGTTGACATACTATTTTATCATACCTATAATACCATGGGTGGAAGAGACGAAGATCTAATTCCATCAACATATAAAATCTATGGTTTTAATGGTACTACCAATAAACCCAAAGGGGAAATTGAAATGCGGATTCCATTGAAAGGGATAACTTCCAAGATCTTGTTCTGTGTTGTTGACATTGAATCACCTTACAATGCCCTGATTGGTCGACCTTGGCTACATGGGATATTAGGTGTAGCGTCTACTTTCCACCAGTGTGTTAAATTTCCTTATCCTAATGGTGTTGGAGTTATTAAGGGAGATTGGGGAGAAAGCAATAAATGTTATGAGATTGATATAAAATCTTGCGAGGAAAGAGCTGAGAAGAAGAGCAATTGGAAGTACAACATCAAGCAACGACAGAGATGTGAAATATTGATGATTGATTCAATAGAGCAGCGAGAGGAAGATGATGACGAGCGGCTCGCAGATAAAGAAAAAAATAGCAAAACGTAACAGAAAAGCAGAACCAGAAAATAGTAAGTAGAAAGGTAAAATGATGAAATTTAAAGAAGCTTACGCAGAATTTGTTTGAAGAAAATGCAATTGAAAAGAGTACTCTGTTTGAAAGAATTGCAAAATTTTACAAGAAAATCAAAGAAATGAAATTTTATCATAGTTACAATACTCACGAGAAACGCGAATAAAATTTCGCAGAGATTAATAGAATGAGACGAACCTTTATGGCGTGCACCTTAGTTCGCGGATACAATTTCGCAAGAGGCAAATGTAAGACCTAATAGTGCGTCATATAAGGGGGTATCTCTTTACATGACTCGGGGATAAGGTTATACCGCTGCTGGAACCTGAGTCATGAAGATGTTGGGGTTAAAGAAAACCTATCCAGGAGAGAGATCTTGGATTTCCAACTATATAAGGTTATATCCTGGTTGGACGATTGAGAATCTCTTCTAAGAAGTGAAAAGTATGAGCAAGGCGCTGAGGTACACGGTTGAGCCAAGGGTTCCCGGGGAGTACGAAACTACCCTGGCCATTCTTGGTAAGTCTTGGCTATGATGCACTTGGCCTGAAGAAAACCCCACTTAGGGTGCAGTCTTGTAACTATAAGCCATATAGGCATAAAGGACAAGAGGCTAGGAAAACAACTGGTTGTTGGCAAATCTGGATGGGAGGAGCTAGTCTTGTATGGCCGATGTGCCCTCCTTGAAGGGGAAACCAGGGGGAAGATAAGGGAGGCACCCTCCATTAGGGAGCTGATAAGTGTCTAAAGACGGCAATTTCATAGGGCTTTATGATCGCAAGAACATTTAGGCCTGTCATATTATCGCGTGACGAAAGTTATACAAAGGCAACAAGACAAAAGAGAAAAGTTAAGATGAGATCAATGGGTTTTTACATTTAACAAGTGTAAAGACGTCCTGCGATTTCATCGCAAGACGGAAATGTCATAAGGTTTAATTCTTGCAAGAGATTTTATACTTATCATATTATCACAGAGATGTTAAAAAAATATTGATAAGACAAGATCAATGGGTCAATACATGCAAATGTAAAGACGTCCTGCAATTTTGTTGCAGAAAGAAAAAATGTGGCAAAATAAGACCTTTAATTAGGAAGGCATAATAAGACCATAAGATTATTGCGATAATGCCCGCAGAATTTATGAGATTTGCGATTCTACGCATAAATCATAAAGTTATGCAATTATTGCTAGCGATAACATCGCCGATATTGAGGCAAATTTAATTTGATTCACAACTAATATCTAATCTCTATTCAATTTTTTCATATTACAGATGAATAATAGAGGCAAGTATGGGAATGCATAGAATGATGAAATTATTATTCATCCATCATATGATAAAATTACATAGATGATACATTTATACAAATAATTAAAGGATAATAATTATGATTGATTGATTATGTTGCAGAAAAAGAATTATTTTCTGATTCATACAGATAAGAGCAAAAGAAGTTTACACATCAAGTTGGAGAAGCTCGCAGCAATGTTACGAGAAGCAAAAAATAAATATACAAAATTTACAAGAAAAAAAAAATTTATTTGGATCCTTCACTTTCTTCATCAAATTACTTGTCATCGCCAGATTCCTCTTCTTCATCGTTATCATTATTAACTTCATCTTCATCAGATTTTTTTTCATCGCAAGACTTTTCTTCGTTACCACTATTATTGTCGTCTTCACCATCGCTAGATTCCTCAGCTTTGCTATCAGAGATAACTAGATTTGGGGTATCAGCTGGAATTTCCTTTGCAAGATCGGGATATGTAGAATGAGGAATACCATATGATCATCGCAGACTAGTTTAACAACGCTATTACGAACACGGATAAGGGCGTTACTAAAATTCGAAGATGAGATTTTCAATTTTTCCTTCAATCTAGAATACTTTTCATTGCGAGAAGATAGATTTCCAGCGAGTTGGCTTTTCTCTTCTTCTAACTCATCAAATCTTTTACGATAGTTCTTTTCGGATGCTGCGAGCAAATGATAACAAAGTTATTACGTATAAGAATGATTCAATTAGGAAATAATTCAGTGAAATCATAAGAATGGTAACCTTCTCTTTCCGAAATCATGTCTTTAATTAAAGCCGCTTGATCATCATGAAGACTAACACTTATACCTAAATCATTTCTGGCATTATCAAGAATCTTCGCAACCCAAGAAAACTCATCATCGCTATTAATAAGGAGACGAGATCGAACTTGAGTTTCCCTCGCAAGAAGATCTTCATTCTCGCGGATAAGTTTATCTCTTTCGATTTGAACATTAGGAAGAGTTTTATGAAAGTTTGCTAGGGCCTTGGAGCCGTTTTTAACAACAAGATCCTTCTCATCAATAAGATCACTATTTCTTTTTCTTAATCTATTCACTTCTTCCTTTGAACTAAGATAAAGGTTCTTAAACTTGTTGGTTAAATTAAAATTGAACCTATGTTCAATTTTTAAAAGATTATGTTTGGATTTAAGTTCATCTACAGAGAGGGACCTAGTTTGATCATCTGAGAAACTACTTAAATAATTATTAAGGAGAGCAAGAAGGGTACTCTCATCTACAGATTCGGGAAAATATTGGAGGAATGTAGCCTCGTCAGTAAGACCATAAATATCTGTAAAAATGGTTTCTTGAATAAGCTGCGATAGGGTGAGAAGAATTAAAAGAGAAAAGAAATAAATCATACCATAGAGTTGTTGATTAGCTTTATCAAGATCATAGATTTTTTGTTTATCAACTGAAGCTTCAGTCTCCAGCTGCTTATTTTTCCTACGAAGCTCAATAACTTCAACTTCTAGTTTTTCTTTATCTTGGCAAAGATTAGCAGCTTTCTTTTCATAAATGATACGCCTATTGTCTAAATCAGAAGCAACAACAAAAGCGGCTCTTGCAACCTGTGATAGAACTATATAAGTCAATGTCTGACAAAAATATCAATAGATACATAAAAAGGATGAACAAGTAGAAACATACCAGGCTGCCAAGTGAATTTAAGAGACTTGGAGTCAGCGATCTTGAAACCCCGCGAAGGGAATCACTGTCAGCTAGTATGGGAGCATCGCAGACTTTGGCGAGGGACTGGGATATTTCATTAATAGCTTCATCTCCATACTCATTTGGGATACCAAACATATTCTTGCCAAAAAATTTAGATAAATGAGCCATTGAAGAATCAGAAGAAGAAGAATCCTTAATAGAAGGGAAGCAGTTATCATTATTGTTAAAATCCTCATCATTATTGTCCTTGTCAAAATCAACACTTGGATTTTCTGGAATGGGTTGAGGAGTTGAAGAAGAAGAGGGTTGGGTTTTCCTTTTCTTCAAGGGAGGATCGCCAGATTCTTCACCGCGAGGGGCAGAAGACTTCCCTTTGGGAGGAACAGTAGATTTATCCTTTAAAGATTTCTCCTTAGTTCTCGCGGGTTTGATTAGTTCTATTTCTTCAATCTCATGTGAACACAGATAAAAATAAGAAATAAGGGCTACAATATATTGTTAAAGCTAATAAAACAATATTTCTTACTTCATCTGTGAAGGATTTAAGAGCTAAGAAAGTGCTAGGTTTCCTCAAAGTCTGATAGCTGAGTTTTATTCTGTCAACCTGGAAAAGATTGAAGTAATTAGCGAAAATATAAAAACGTGGGGAAGATAGTGAATAATGATTATACCAAAGATTGGAGAGAACATACCTCTTTAGTTCTTTCAGGCCAGTTGAAAACCCAAGGTTGATATTCTGAAAGATTCGCGGGTAATACGCAAGAACCGGAAATATAAGGACCCTCAAGACATAATGGAAAAATGAACCACTTGTCATCGCTGGAATGGCGAGGGCCTTGATTAGTAGATGTATGCCGATCAATATCTAGCATAAGAGCTTTATCATCAGCGATCTTTTCTTTCTTCAAGTGAACACCCCAGCAAGTGCTATCCCTCTTCATATGGACTATTTTATAATTTTCAAAGAAGTTGTCCACATTATAATTTGCAGAGACAATGTGAACATCTTTAAATTGAGGATTCTTCGCAGCTTCAGGGTAGCGAGATCCCTTGTCAGCACCGCGAGAAGCATATTCAAGCAACAATCGAATACAATCTCCACCCAATTGATATATCGCTCGCGAGAATCTCTCGTCAGAAATTATTTCATAGAATAGTGGAAGTTCTGGATCATAGAGAGGAATGGGAAGACCAGCTTCAAGTTGACCTAGCGATACTATGATTTTCTCGTGAGAGCATTGATAATCAGTGAATAATCTGAGAGAAAGTTCGGATTTAGGGCTCTGATTTGGAATTGTAGACAAAGTGAAACCTTTGCTTTTGAGTTTTTCTTGCATCTCACCAAAAGCAATCAAATATTTAGCACTAGCGGCAACCATTTTCAAGTATGAGAATGAAAGAGAAGGTTGGAAAATAAGAAAAGAATCACAGTGATAACAGACACGCAATTTACGGAAGAACAGTAAACTTGCAGAGAAATTACGGAGAGAAAGAAGAAGAAAGTAAAAGAGGAAAAGAAAAGAATGAAAGAAGTATTTATAGAAGAAGAAATTTCTCGAAGAATGTGAATGCAATAAATGCTAGGAAAAGACATGAACGGTCAGATCGCAGCGGTTAGGGAGGACGTGTCGCAAATTCATTAGAAGAAAGAATGCGTGAAAACAGCTGGCGAAGGATACAGAAATGTGTCAGAACAGAGATTAATGAAGAGATAAGTAGTTACGGAATTTTAAAAGTTCTTATGATCTCCTCTTCTTCGCAGAAAAGACATGAGAAGAGGCAAGATGTAGGACCAGAATATCGCTACATCTATTCTCTTGAGAGATTAACAACACTTCCCTGCGAGCATCACTGCAATATTTTCAACAACACTTCACGAGTGTCACAAAAGCCTTCAAAAGAGTGACGTAATAACTGATGATTAAAGAAAACTTGAGAAAAGCATGTTTGTTCTACGAGGGTTACAAAACTTGCGAGATTTAACATTGTAACTATCGCGGTACAATCGCAGAATCAACCCGAAATAAGAGGAAAACTTAGCTGTCATCTACTATGTAACTACCCTATAAATATAGTCCCAATGTGTCCAGAAAAGGATGATGTATTTTTGAGAGTTAAGAAAGTCTTGAGGAGAGAGAAAACTTCAAGATAATAGTTGTAATCTTGAATTCTTCCATTTCTGTAAACATTTCTGAGAACAAAATAATAAAGTGTCATTTTTAATCTTCAATTATGAGTTGATTATAGCCAGATCTTAACAAGGGTGTAGTGTGGGAAATCCTGCAACTACATGAAGTGTTGCAGAAGCCATGACAACATTGATGATTTTCTCCTTGGTTAGATTGTCCCTTACACAGTCTTGACTTATCATGAATTACATCTACTTATCAAAAGAGCACAATGGACTCTAACATATTTTGAAGTCAATGGGAGAAACATGATACTCTTTCTTCTGAAGGAAAAACCGCATTACGGGTCCCAGGCGAACCGACCAGACATTTCCTTAATTTTCTGAACCGGTCAGAAGGATCGCCACATACTTGGGATGGGTTTTCTTAACTGTGGAAGACTTTGTAAAGAATTCATCATCCGTGTTTGGCTTGGAGTTGCCAGCGTTTTTCAACATGATGGTGGGACTGTTCTTAGGGTGACATCCTAACGAAATTTCCTTACGCTGCTTTCACTTTCAAAGTAACTACAACGGGGCAAAACGAAGAAAAGTTACTACAAAAAAAAGGGTACATGAAGATTATTTCATCAACGACAGAGAATTTATCTTGGTCACAAGCCAATTTATTTTGGTCACAAGACATAGCATGCATGACCGAAAATAGCGCATAGCCAAAGGAGTGGTATCCGAAGGAGTGGGTACTGATGCCCGCCCCAACAATCCATATTTATGACGCGGGAAGTGTATCATCGTCCAAAAGGATGCCACGGGAATAATTGCACTCTGTTAAATAAAAAAAAAGAGAAAATTTTGTCTCGCCGTGGAGATTACGCCCACGAGGAAAAGGAAACCCTAAAGCTAGGTTTTGTGGAAAAAGGTTTGATAGCCGACCACCCTCCTAGGCATGCTTACTTTGCATAACAATTGACTCCATTACTATTAATGTGGCGGATAATATTGCTACAATATTGCTAGCGGAGAGGAATCATTCATATCAAAAATATTTTTGCAAATTCATGGAAGTCATGCCAATGGCTAGGGTTTCCACCAACACAAAAGAGCAAGAAAAAGAAGAAGTACTGGAATACACACCTGAAATATGCCCTCCTGCTTTATTGCTACTGCTCTGCCGTTAGCACTAAGACGTGGAAACAAATCCAACAATACGAAGAAAAGAGGATAGGTAGCGCCTTTTATAGGCATAACACTTTTGGAGTTTGAGTGGAGGAAGGGTTTCTTGTTTGAGATATGCATGGAAAAAGGCAACCGGGACCGCACTGGCAATGGTCCATGGCGCCAACAGTCCGCGTCCAAGATAGCTTCGCGCCCAGCGCCAACGGTCCACATCTGAGCCAAAGTAGCGCTATCTTCACCATTCAAAGAAGTGCCATCTTCACCGCTCCTATCCAGCACCGTCTCTTCCCGTTCCGTAACCTAACCAGCTAAAGCAGTGTCATCCACCTTTCCAGTGCCATTGACCTAGATAGCCAAAGAAGCGTCATTCACCTACCTTTCCGTAGCCAGCAGCGACATTGACCTAGCCATCCAAAGCAGCGCCATCTACCTTTCCTATCCATCTAGCACCCGTTACGCGAACCAAGTTATAGTGCCACCTCTTCCGATCAGTAGCCAAAGTTGCAGTGCTGATGCCAACACCCCATGGCCAAGCCGAATTTATGAAAAGCCGCCAATACAAGGATCACAGATCCTTCATGCCTCTTGACAAAGGTTAGCCAAATTTTCCTGAAAATCTCTTCATGACTTTCCATTTCGATTGTATCCTTGTATGTCACCATCTCATTCTTACCCCGAAACAATGCCACTGTTCTGAGCTAAGCAGGGGACTTAATGTTGATGGTGGTTTTTAGCTTAGGGTTAAAATTGTAAAACCTTGCATCTGATATGACGTCACTCTGTAAGGAAATGGGGCCATGAGTGTTAAAACCTCCACTGGCATATTTATTAATCCGTTCAATATATTTACATGAAATTTATCCAGACTGGCACTTGTAGCAACCATCCCAGATGTTCTGTAAATTTCGGCGCCTTGCCTATATTACTTATTAATATAAGATTCACTGAGTACTTTTCTTGTGCTATGTTCCACGGCAGAACCCTTAATATTTGTATGTCATGACAGTTTTGTGTTCACTCGCAGCAGAGTATCATGGATTTCCAAGTACCAAAGTTAAGGCCATTGTACAAAACGCTCAGACAGAAAGCACATTGCACTCTATAAATAAGGAATTTTGTGGCAGCACACAAAATCCGATTAATTTTATGATAACTCATGAACCTGACTAATTTGCAAAATTATGGTTTTCTTTGCGCCTTACGCAGCATATCAGACCTTGCTTGTCGAAATTAGGCATAGGAAAAATAGGTAACTAATCCGCCATGGATTAGTAGGCGAAGAATCTTGCCCAGAATCAGAAAACAAGGAGCCGCACGATAAGATAAACAACAAACGGAGGCGTGGCCATGCCTTAAGCCAGCCGACACCATTTTCCATTGGCCACGCCCCATCCTAAACCGTCCCTATTTCCATCGACCAATCAAGTCGCCTTAAACTCACCACACGCACATAAGTTATGGCTGGGCCCATACTTGTCGGCCCCACTTCCCATCGACCAATCAGGTCGCTCTAAATCCGCCACACTCAGACTAGAAGTGTATCCACGCTCATGCTTGGCCGGCCCTCTCTTTTTCGACCAATCAGGTCGCTCCAAACCTGCCACACTCATATCAGAAGTGTGGCCACTCGTGTTCGGCCGTCTCTCTCTCTTGTTTAACCAATCATGTTGCTCGAAACCTGCCGCAGTATTAAAAAAGAGAAACAAAGTCGCGCCAATACCAAATTGGCTTTCCCAAAGTTGCGCCAACGCGCCAATTGGCATGCCAAACATGCATACCCAACATGCCGACATGCTACTTTACCACAGAAACAGGCTGAACGTGGCAACTTACCATAAATAGTGCACGAACGTGCCAACCCACCTTATGTTCGTGGCCGACACCATAACAGACTTCAATATGGTTAACCTAACCAGAAACATGACCTTGCATGGTCAAAACCCTAATTTCCAGTCGTGGTGCAAATCATGCCACTTCGGGTCCCCACAACATGCCAGAAACCATACAGGATCCTTTAGCATGGCTATGGAACCATTTGCACGAAACATCAATTTAAAATGGCCACATGCCACATGCCGGTTGCGCTAGTTAGGGTTTTGGTGCAACGAACCCTAATTTAGGAAAGGTTGCTATGCCAACCAAGCCAAGTAATATTTTCCAGAGCATTGGGATTAATGTGGCAATATGACCAATGTTGCCACGCCAATGTGTCAAACTCTAGAGGCTATGGCTATGCCAGACGCTACTTCGTGCCACTGGCATGTGCTAACTATGCCAGCCACACCACCATCATGACGTACATACTAAATAGGGTTGCGATACGCCAAACCCAAATTTATCCAAAACGTTTCCATGCCAACTGAGTTCAGTGACTCTCATAAGTCCTTAAAATTAACTTAGCAATAGGGCTAATGTTACCGAAGTCATATTTGGGTCTAACACCAATACGCCACAACAGTTTCCACGGCTATGCCACTGACATGCCACTATACCACTGGCATGCCGCTATGCCATGGCTACGCCAGATGTCGTTATTCCATGGCGCCACTTTGCTATACAACAATATATGGCCATCCTTCCTCATGAGATACAATCACATCCATCCAAGTTCGCCACCGAACGGACTTGTGGCAAGTTTTAGGCGACCAACCGCTTAAATCTGATAGCCATGGCTACGCCAGGCGCCACTTATACCACCGTTCCACTGGCACGCATGAGCTATACCAGTCATCCTGCAGTGCCACCGGCATACACCAAAAATTCCATTGTGCCATTACCAGGCACCAACAGAAGGTATCCATAATCAACGGCTACCCTTCCTCATGAGATGCAATCTCAGCCATCCAAGTTCGCCACCGAACTGACGGACTTATGGAAAATTTTAGGCGACCAACCAAGACATGCCTAATAGCATCACATGTTATTTTCCTGCGACAATACTCTTGACTTTGACTTGCCACATTTAGCAACCTGCTACATGTTTTCCATGAAAACACTAGAGATATCAAACATGTCACAAAATAGGGGATACTCATCAGGTATTGGTCTGGCATTTTACAGCGTGCGGCGTGCATTACGCCCGTTATAAAAAGTGTCATGAAGCGGGACAATTAGTGGCGGCAAGAAGTAACGGGTGTAAATGGACCCACTTCCTTCATCATGGTAGCATGGGTTTCTGACGGTTATACATTACTCCATTCTTCCACCACTTAATCATTTTCACTTCATACGAGACCAGGGTACGTTTCAATATGGATTATATAAATAAGCTTCACCTATTTCCACCAAAAAACAAGTTTTTGGTCGGCATCAACATAGTATCCAGAAATCACCAAGAACTGATAGCTTTTCACTTTACAAGCCAGTTCCGCTTTCTGATACAAGTCATAAAACAAGCCACATCTTCAGAATTAATCATTCTGGTCTCAACACTTTCTTCGCTTCCCTCCCTAAGACCAACCCTTATCATCCACTTTGTGACCGAAGCAATCCTGGAACGGCCATTTCTTGGTTTAGGCCAGGATTGTACAAATTGATCTCTCGAATCAAAAGTACTCCCATGCAGTGTATTGTTTAGGGTTTAGATTCGTTTCTTATTTACACACCCAAAAATTACCAAAATCAGCAGAAGCAGTTTTCACCCACAAACATGAGCGAAAAAATGATCTTACCAACGATTGATGCCATAATAGACTTACTGTTCTTGATGAAAAACAAGAATTGAATTACACATAAAGGTTACAAAGAAACCCTAGAAAGATTCAGACCAAAGCCTGTCTGTTCATTACAGAATAATAGAAAAGATCAAAAGCATATTTAAAGTTATATAGATGACATGGATAGGTACGCCAGTCAGATAATCAACATGAGAGCCTATAAGTGATAGACAAGTGGCAGGATAAAAATGGTACAACTGTAACACCTGACAGTTGTATATACAGCTGTAACACCTGATAATTAAGCAAAAATCTGTCTATTAGGTATGATATTGTGAAGTCATGGAAAAATAATTGGTCCCGTGATCAACAATTTTAAATTTTTATATACGAACCACATGTTTTAAACTTACTGCAAGTTCTCATGCGTATTTCCGTGGAGATTTTCCTCCTGTTGATTTCCTTGTTGTTTGCTTAGTACGAGCTATTAGAGACTCATGCCGAATATAATTCTAAGGATTAATTGATAAGAATTGGATATGATTTGTGATGGAAATATGATATTTTGGAATGTGTATGTGACGGACCGGAAAATTACACCTTTGGCGCGTTTCCCCGTAGGCCATAACTTCCCCGATGCGCCATGATGAAGCTACGATCCGAGCCTTAAAGATAGCCAAATGCACGTTCATTTTCCCTCGCAAGCATGCTCGTGAAGCATGATATAGCTATTTAAGCTTCCATGTCATTCCAACTTACCTTTGTGTCACAAAGGTTTTATTAAGAAAACTAAGAACTTTGTTAAAATGGCAAAAACGGCCTTTGGAGACTCTAAACGATGAAATTTGGCTAAATTCTGGTGACCATGTGGATCGATGATCAACATGTCTTGATCTTTGGGTCATTTACCATCAAAATGGACTCCTCTTGAGCTAAATTCAGAAACTCGGGTTTTTAGCCTATGTCGAATGCCTTGATAGGAAGTACGAGCATCCAAGGAATGTAATGCAACTAGCCTTATCAAGTTTGGCCACAATCATATTTTGCATCGAGTTACCGAGCCAGATGATATGAGAGGCAATAATATCGAAATCACCTCCCAATTAGATGATATGAGCGATAAAGTGCTGGACCGGTAATGCTGCAACTCATTGTGTCTTCCTACGTACCCTTCCATACTCTAAAGGGATCAAGCACAGACCGTAGTTCATCCTCAAAGGGGACAAGAAACTTAGTACAACTCATTTGCTAGGACGTGGCCAAGTAATAGTAGTAATGGACTAGTCCATATAGGCCATTCCGTCAAAATGCATCCAAGTGATGCAAGTTTGGTTCGCAATATGGCATAACGATGCCTAAGCATCAAATGCCCTCTTCGCAAGGTAACACAACTATAAATGAACCTTAGGCATCATTTATACTCTTTAGGCTAAGCTATGAAGCTTACTTGGTGCATAGTCCGGATATGCACCATCAGCCAACTACCCCTCCCTATATATGTAAAAATGACATTTTTATAACTTAAATTGGGGGACCAAAAATCATTCACCAACTCCCCACTTTATAATTCATGGCCATTGTCATATATTTCCTGAATAACCGGACAATATGGTTGTACATTCAGTTCTGGATCACATGCCAGTTCCAATGTCCGGCTAGAATAGCTGAACATTCTTAAAGCCATCTACCCAATTGGCCTGAATCACCCTTGGTGCGAGATTGGGTTTTGGCCAATGTAACTTCCAACTAATGTCATATTGGCCTTAGATAATATACGTACGCGACGTGCCGTACCTGGCACCAAATATTGGAACTTAGCGAAATGCATCCTTTGATGCGAGATTTGGCTCTTGGACAAATGCCAAACATAATGCGCCATTTTGGCGCGATATTTGCCTTAAGATAATCTATCTCTTACCAACCAACGAAAGCTTTTGGATGAAGCTTTATCACAAGATAATGGAGCATCTTTTAGCATGCGCCATGCTAAAAACACGGGGTGTTATATTATCACACCCTTCAAAGAATTTCTTCCTCAAAATTCAAAACAAAAACTATTATGGACAATCTCTTCGGTTTGGATTTCCTGAGAAAAAGTGCCATATCAGATGCTCATAAATCACATGTTTCTTCAGGTTGTCGTGAACAACAATTTAGACCTTCTGAGAAAATGTCGCATACCACCTTCCCAGTAATCCAAAAGTTCCCACAACAATACCAAGAATCGCAATTGCCAGTGCCAAGAGGATATCTCGACTAGGTATCCCAAATGTGCATCACATACTATACACTCAGGAGTCCCTAAAGTTCACAAGGTTGATTCCAACAACATGTAGTACTATGTGGAACAGCTTCCAGTTGCCCACCATCCATGTCGGTCATCCAAGTTGCTACTCGTAAGTGGGATGCTAGTCGAGCTTGACAACGCACACCATTGGCCAGTTGATAACGTGTGGGGATGATCAATCCCATTGTCTACCCACTGCCCCAGACGGTCTTCCGAATATACGTCCATAAATGGGGTGCCACTTAGTCCAGGAAAACTCACATCACATGAACAAGCTCAACTCAATTCACAAAAGTAACTGGCACTGCAGTTACAAACTCTTTCCGCACAAAGGTTAGCCTACTCTCCAACTTTACTTCTCTTTGAATGAAAAATACTCGTTTGACGAGTCCACTTCGCATAGTCCCTAGTGTTTTCTCGGAACTTGTTCTGATACCAACTGTGACGGACCGGAAAATTACGCCTTTGGTGCGTTGCACCGCAGGCCGTAACTTCCCCGATGTGCCATGATGAAGCTACGATCCGAGCCTTAAAGCTAGGAAAATGAATATTCATTTGCCCTCGCAAGCATGCTCATGGAGAATGATGCACCTATTTAAGATTCCACACAGTTCCAACTTACCCTTGTGCCGCAAAGGGTTTATTAAGAAAACCAAAAACTTTCTTTAAAAGGAAAAAATGGCCTTTTGAGGCTCTAAACGATGGAGTTTAGCTAAATTTCGGTGACCATGTGGATCAAAGGATCAACATGTATTGATCTTTGGGTCGTTTCCCATCAAAACAGACTCCTCTTGAGCTAAATTACGTAACTCATATTTTTATCCTATGTCGAACGCCTTGATAGGAAGTATGAGCATCCAAGGAATTGAATGCAACTAGCCTCATCATGTTTGTCCACAATCATATCTTGCATCGAGTTACTGAGCCAGATGATATGAGAGGACAGAATATCGCAATCATCTGCCAATTAGATGATATGAGCGACAAAGTGCTGGACCAGCAATGCTAAAACTCATTGTGGCTTCCTACGTGCCCTTCCTTACTCTAAAGGGATCAAGCACAGATTGTAGTTCATCCTCTAAGGGGACAAGCAAATTAATCCAACTCATTTGCTAGGCCGTGTCCAAGCAATAATGGTAATGTCCTAGTTTGTATAGGATGTTCCGTCAAAATGCATCCCAATGATGCATGTTTGGTCCGCAATATGGCATAACGATACCTAAGCATCAAAGTCCCTCCTCGCGAAGCTACGCAACTATAAATGAGCCTTATGCATCATTTATACTCTTTCGGCTAAGCTATGAAGTTTACTTGGTGCATAGTCTGCATATGCACCATCAACCAACTACCCCTCCCTATATATGTAAAAATGACATTTTTACAACTTAAATTGGCGGACCAAAAATCATTCATCAACTCCCTACTTTACTATTCATGTCTGTTTCCATATATTTCCTGAATAATCAGCCAAGGTGGTTGTACATTCAGTTTTGGCTCACATACCAGTTCCAGTGTCCGTCCAGGATGGCTGAACATTCTTAAGGACATCTGCTCAATTGGCATGTGCGAGATTGGCTCTTAGCCAGTGTAACTTCCAACTAATGTCATGTTGGCTTTAGCCAATATGCATACGCGATGTGCCTTATCTGGCGCCAAATATTGGCCCTTGGCCAAACGCATCATTTGATGCGAGATTTGGCTATTGGCCAAATGCCGAACATAATGCGCCATTTTGGCGCAATATTGGCCTTAAGCCAATATACTACTTACCAACAAAAAAAAGCTTTTGGATAAAGCTTCATCACAAGCTAATGGCGCATCTTTTAGCATGCGCCATGCTAAAAACACGAGGTGTTACATTATCACACCCTTCAAAGAATTTCGTCCTTGAAATTCAAAACAAAAACTATTGTGGATAATATCTTCGGTTTGGATTTCCTTAGCAAAAGTCCCATACCAGATGCTCAGAAATCATAGGTTTCTTCCAGTTGTCGTGATCAGCAATTTAGACCTTCTGAGCAAATATCCCATACCACCTGCCCAGGAATCCAAAAGTGCCCAGAACAATACCAAGAATCGCAATTGGCCAGTGCCAAGAGAATATCTCGACCAGGTATCCCAAATGTGCATCCCATACTACACACTCAGGAGTCCCTAAAGTTCACAAGGTTGGTTCCAACAACATGTAGTATTGTGTGGAACAGCTTCCTGATGCCCATCGTCCCTGATGGTCATCCAGGTTGCCACTCGTAAGTAGGATGCTAGCGGGGCCGGACAATGCACACCATTGGCCAGTTGACAACGTGTGGGGATGATCAGTCTCATTTTCTACCCACCGTCCCAGATGGTCTTCTAGATATCCACTCGTAAGTAGGGTGCCACTTAGTCCAGGAAAACTCAAAGCACATGAACAATCTCAACTCGATTCGCCAAAGTAACTGGCATTGCAGTTACAAACTCTTTCCACGCAAAGGTTGGCCTACTCTCCGATTTTATTTCTCTTTGAAGGAAAAATACTCGTTTGACGAGTCCACTCCGGATAGTCCCTAGTGTTTTCTCGGAACTTGCTCTGATACCAACTGTAACGGACTGGAAAATTACGCCTTTGGCGTGTTGCTCCGCAGGCCGTAACTTCCCCGATATGCCATGATGAATCTACGGTCCGATCCTAAAAGTTGGGAAAATGAACATTCATTTTCCCTTTCAAGCATGCTCATGGAGAATGATGCACCTATTTAAGATTCCACACTGTTCCAACTTACCCTTGTGCCGCAAAGGGTTTATTAAGAAAACCAAAAACGTTCTTAAAACGGCAAAAATGGCCTATTGAGGCTCTAAACGATGGAGTTTAGCTAAATTCTGGTGACCATATGGATCAAAGGATCAACATGTCTTGATCTTTGGGTCGTTTCCCAATAAAACGGACTCCTATTGAGCTAAATTATGACACTCAGGTTTTTATCCTATATCGAACGCCTTGATAGGAAGTATGATCATCCAAGGATTGGAATGCAACTAGCCTCATCAAGTTTGGACACAATCATATCTTGCATTGAGTTACCGAGACAGATGATATGAGAGGCCAGAATGTCGCAATCATCTCCCAATTAGATGATATGAGCGAAAAAGTGCTGGACCGGCAATGCTACAAATCATTGCGGCTGCCTACGTGCCCTTCCCTACTATAAAGGGATCAAGCACAGATTGTATTTCATCCTCGAAGGGGACAAGCAACTTAATCCAACTCATTTGCTAGGCCGTGTCCAAGCAATAGTGGTAATGGCCTAGTCTGTATAGGTCGTTCCATCAAAATGCATCCAAGTGATGCATGTTTGGTCCGTAATATGGAATAACGATGCCTAAGCATCAAATGCCATCTTCGCGAGGCTACGCAACTATAAATGAGCCTTATGCATCATTTATACTCTTTCGGCTAAGCTATGAAGCTTACTTGGTGCATGGTCTGCATATGCACCATCAACCAACTACCCCTCCCTATATATGTAAAAATGACATTTTTACAACTTAAATTGGGGGACCAAAAATCATTCATCAACTCCCCACTTTACTATTCATGGCCATTTCCATATATTTCCTGAATAATCAGCCAAGATGGATGTACATTCAGTTTTGGCTTACATGCCAGTTCCAATGTCCGGTCAGGATGGCTGAACATTCTTAAGGCCATCTGCCCAATTGGCATGTGAGAGATTGGCTATTTTCCAGTGTAACTTCCAACTAATCTCATATTGGCTTTAGCAAATATGCATATGTGATGTGCCTTATTTGGCACCAAATATTGGCCCTTGGCCAAACACATCATTTGATACGAGATTTGGCTCTTGGACAAATGCCGAACATAATGCGCCATTTTGGCATTAAACCAATCTACCACTTACCAACCAACGGAAGCTTTTGGATGAAGCTTCATCATAAGCTAATGGCGCATCTTTTAGCATGCGCCATGCTAAAAACACGGGGTGTTACATTATCACACACTTCAAACAATTTCGTCATCGAAATTCAAAACAAAAACTATTAGGGACTATATCTTCGGTTTGGATTTCCTGAGCAAAAGTCTCATACCAGATGCTCAAAAATCACAGGTTTCTTCCAGTTGCCGTGATCAACAATTTAGACCTTCTGAGAAAATGTCTCATACCACCTGCCCAGGAATCCAAAAGTTCCCAGAACAATACCAAGAATCGCAATTGGCCAGTGCCAAGAGGATATCTCGACCAGGTATCCCAAATGTGCATCCCATACTACACACTTAGGAGTCCCTAAAGTTCACAAGGTTGATTCCAACAACATGTAGTACTGTGTGGAACAACTTCCTGTTGCCCACCGTCCCTGACGGTCATCCAGGTTGCCACTCGTAAGTGGGATGCTAGCGGGGCCTGACAACGCACGCCATTGGCCAGTTGACAACGTGTGTGGATGATCAGTCTCATTGTCTACCCACCGTCCCAGATGGTCTTCCGAATATCCACTCGTAAGTGGGGTGCCACTTAGTTCAGTCAAACTCAAAGTACATGAACAAGCTCAACTCGATTCGCAATCTACCACTTACCAACCAACAGAAGATTTTGGATGAAGCTTCATCACAAGATCATGTCGCATCTTTTAGCATGCGCCATGCTAAAAACATGGGGTGTTACATTATCACACCCTTCAAAGAATTTCGTCCTCGAAATTCAAAACAAAAAATATTGTGGACAATATCTTCGGTTTGGATTTCCTGAGCAAAAGTCCCATACCAGATGCTCAGAAATCACAGGTTTCTTCCAGTTTTCGTGATCAGAAATTTAGACCTTTTGAGAAAATATCCTATACCACCTTCCTAGGAATCCAAAAGTTCCCAAAACAATACCAAGAATCGCAATTGGCCAGTGCCAATAGGATATCTCGACCAGGTATCCCAAATGTGCATCCCATACTACACACTCATGAGTCCCTAAAGTAAACAAGGTTGATTCCAACAACATGTAGTACTGTGTGGAATAACTTATTATTGCCAACCGTCCCTGACGGTCATCCAGGTTGCCACTCATAAGTGGGTTACTTGCGGGGCCTGACAATGCACACCATTGGCCAGTTGACAACGTGTGGGGATGATCAGTCTTATTGTCTACCCACCGTCCCAGATGGTCTACCGGATATCCACTCGTAAGTGGGGTGCCACTTAGTTTAGGCAAACTCAAAGCACATGAACAAGCTCAACTCGATTCGCAAAAGTAACTGGCATTGCAGTTACAAACTCTTTCCACGCAAAGGTTGGCCTACTCTCCAACTTTATTTCTCTTTGAAGGAAAAATACTCGTTTGATGAGTCCACTCCGCATAGTCCCTAGTATTTTCTCAGAACTTGCTCTGATACCAACTGTGACGGACCGAAAAATTACGCCTTTGGCGCATTCCCCCGCAAGACGTAACTTCCCCGATGTGCCATGATGAAGCTACGATCCGAGCCTTAAATCTGACCATTCATTTGCCCTCGCTAGCATGCTCATGGAGCATGATGCACTTATTTAAGCTTCCACACCATTCCAACTTACCCTTGTGCCGCAAAGGGTTTATTAAGAAAACCAAAAACGTTCTTAAAACGGCAAAAATGGCCTTTTGAGGCTCTAAACGATGGAGTTTAGCTAAATTCCGGTGACCATGTGGATCAAAGGATCAACATGTCTTGATCTTTAGGTCGTTTACCATAAATACAGACTCCTCTTGAGCTAAATTACGACACTCAGGTTTTTATCCTATGTCGAACGCCTTGATAGGAAGTATGAGCATCCAAGGAATGGAATGCAACTAGCCTCATCAAGTTTGGCCATAATCATATCTTGCATCGAGTTACCGAGCCAGATGATATGAGAGGCCAGAATGTCGCAATCATCTCCCAATTAAATGATATGAGCGACAAAGTGCTGGACCGGCAATTCTATAACTCATTGCGGCTGCCTATGTGCCCTTCCCTACTCTAAAGGGATCAAGCACAGACTGCAGTTCATCCTCGAAGGGGACAAGCAACTTAATCCAACTCATTTTCTAGGCCGTGTCCAAGCAATAGTGGTAATGGCCTAGTCTGTATAGGCCGTTCCGTCAAAATGCATCCAAGTGATGCATGTTTGGTCCGAAATATGGCATAACGATGCCTAAGCATCAAAGGCCCTCTTCGCGAGGCTACGCAACTATAAATGAGCCTTATGCATCATTTATACTCTTTCGGCTAAGATATGAAGCTTACTTGGTGCATAATCTGCATATGCACCATCAACCAACTACCCCTCCCTATATATGTAAAAATGAAATTTTTACAACTTAAATTGGGGGACCAAAAATCATTCATCAACTCCCCACTTTACTATTCATGGCCGTTTCCATATGTTTCCTGAATAATCAACCAAGATGGATGTACATTCAGTTTTGGCTCACATACCAGTTCCAGTGTCCGGCCAGGATGGCTGAACATTCTTAAGGCCATCTGCCCAATTGGACTGAAGCACCCTTGGTGCGAGATTGGCTTTTGGCCAATGTAACTTCCAACTAATGTCATATTGGCCTTAGCCAATATGCATATGCGATGTGCTTTACCTGGCACCAAATATTGGCCCTTGGCCAAACGCATCCTTTGATGCGAGATTTGTCTCTTGGCCAAATGCCAAACATAATGCTTGATTTTGGCGTGGTATTGGCCTTTAGCCAATCTACCTCTTACCAACCAACAGAAGCTTTTGGATGAAGCTTCATCATAATATAATGGCACATCTTTTAGCATGCGCCATGCTAAAAACATGGGTACGCGTACCCAACCTGTCTCCTTCACCAATACTGCATGGACACATATGCACGCACTTGGTTTCTGGTTCATGGATTTATACATTAATGTACGAACACAATATATATGCTTATATCCATAGGTGGCTACATAATCTCAACTCTACATTTCAATCATTGAAACATTCTTCTTTAATGTTATAATAGTCGTTAGACATTAAGAATCGACTATCGTCATCAAAGCTATTTTCAAGATTGAAACGTCATCATGACTTTTGTCACGGGTAAAGATGAAAGGTGGTTAAAGAAAAAGCTTACCGACATATATTTTGAGAAAAATGTAGGCGATTAAACTCGGCTCGAAATAGCAAATGTGTATGTATGAAAACTATCATACTTATACGACAATTATCTCAATAGTATGAGATAGATAGACTTTTGAGTGCTGGAGAAGTTCATGTCTCCACATACCGTTTTGGTCAGATGAAGTTCTACTGGTTCCTTGAGTAGTTCTTCGTCTTCGTAAGATAATCTCCATGGAGTCTGAAGCTTAACTATACTTAACTATCCTAGACCGAGAATTAGAAATCAAGACGTATAATTTTGATCACTAATATTGACAAACATGCTTGAGATAGCAACGCATGCGAGTTCGACCGAGCAATTCTCTAACAATCTTTCCGTTTGTCAATTTTAGTGACAAAACTATCAATACATATAGATTACAAAATAGATAAAACTTTGTAGCTTGTCGTCCACATGCTTGATCTCCTTGGTGCTTCAACGTTACTCGAAAACTTCGTCTTTTCTAAGTACTCCCATGATTCCATAGATGTTCAGGTAAGCATCATAGTTGTTGAAGTTTCGTATCCATAACAATGAGAAAACAAAAGCTCTCCATCATTGTTATACAGTTTCATAGTATTATTACACAACATCAAAGTTCTTATATCACAACTTCGACAACAATACTATGGTGATATGTATCACTCCCCCTTAGTCAATACTTTCATCTCAACACGAAAACCACTCCCCCTTACATAATGATTAGGAAACCATATGTATTTGTAGTATAAACTACATATTAATTCTCCCCCTTTTTGTCAATAAAATTGGCAAAGGTACGAAAACGGGATCCTAATAAAATTTTCACAGAGACGTTTCAAGACCAAATAAAATGACATATTAACTTTGGTTAGATGAAATCATAAAGCCGAAGCTAAATACATTCATCAAGGAGTTTATAAAGATACAAGATAACCCCTAAAAATTCCACAACCGCACTCCCCGCAAAGATATGGAAATTAGGCACAAGTTCAAAAGAACTCTCCCCCATTTGATGTCATTCCCGAGAGAACAACAAGAGCGACCTTACTTTTACAATAAAAGAAGGATTTCATTGGACATCAAAAACCACAAAAATGATTTTGTATCCAAAATTATCAATTAAACTAATCACAAGAAAACCCATGATCAATTTATTCGGAATACACAACCAAAATAACCACAAACGAATCTATGATTACTCTAGTTGGGAATTCTCACACAAGAAGACTTATGGATCTGCACAGTATATACATAAAATATGGATCAGGGAAGATCAATACTGCGGAATAAACAAGGATTCATCCTATTTTCTCACTATTTTCACAATGACATACAATAGACATAATCCTCGTAAAGAAAAATTCATCCTATCTTCCATCAATTATTTGCATAACGACATAATAGGTTCAATTTTTGTTTGTCAAAAGTTCATCAATCTTGTATCAATACTTGCATATCGACATATAAAAGAGATAACCTTTGACATCGTATGGTACAATAATAGTTCACGGACACAAACACACATATCCCATAACATATTGCAATATATAAAACCATAAAGATTGATACTGCAAAAATCATCTTCCAAATTAACTTTAGAATAAATCTAAAAATATTGCAAGATGAAAACATTGGACATAGCTATGTGGAATCACAATAATTGCCATTCCAAACTCTAGTAATCCATCTCAAAAACAAGAATAAATTCTCATAAGAAGTTTTCTAGGCATCAAGACAAACTCGTAATGCACATATAAGATGATTTGTCCTTAGAGGGTAGAATCAATCTTTTTCGCCCGAATTTATACCAAGAAAAGCTACCAAAGTTGTATAAAAATATTTTCTTAACAAAGAAGAACATACAAAGTCATTAATGACCATACACCATAGTTCACATAAAATGATTGTGAACATACACCATAGTTCAAGAATCCCAGAGTAATGCGTACTACTACCCATTCTTGAACTTCCATCTCTGTGATTCACCAACAACATTCTTGTAAAAGCTACAAATGATCTTAGGAGAGCAGTACTCCATGAATTCAAGTTCCCAAGTCCAAGAAGTGGAACAAGTGCGACAAAACAGAGCAAAACACTTAAAAATAAGAGACAGGACAAATACCAATCTTAACTCATCCAAATTCAGGAATTTTTATCTCCAATTTGAAGAGAATCTAAATATAAATAGAATGCAAAAATAATGAGGTCATACCGAGTTCGGACGAAGAAGTTACTGCCAAAATATGTTTACCGAATATCGACGTTTACAAACAAGTATGCATACGGGTAAGCGTACTTAAATCCCTGGATTTTGATTTTAAATGATGGTATGCACACCTGGTATGTGTACCATGAAGTCCAAACATCCCAAACCACTATTTTCAAACCTAAAAATCTAATAACCTTAAACACTGATTAAGTTAGGTAGAAATGAACGATAAGCAAGGTACATGGATCATTATAAGTACTCTAAGCAAATAAAAACACAAATATTGCTCAAGCTTATAGAATACCTTTTTATAAGAATCCTATTGAATTACCGAACATGATATGTGTGCCTAATTCTCGTGCTTCCCTCACCGTACACATAGCTGGGCATTCCTTGGTGAGGATGCACTTACAACACAATTAAGTTGTGTTAAGGCGAACAATGTCTTGCTCACCACAGTGACTTTTGGATTATCATGAAACAGATCGCTTTTAGAACCTTTCATATCCAAATCCATCTTTCCAAAGAACTTTTTAAGTTCCATCATCATGGATATTACCTTCTCCATAGTCATGGAACTTTCTGGGAGATCATTCTTTTTCACACTCAAAGCATCACTGACTTTCTTTGGTATCCACTTCTGAGTGCATTTAGGAACAACCGGAACCTTCTTCCCATTACTATTTTCTAGTTTTCTCAAAAGAGAATTTGATTGACTATTCTTTTGCAAGTTAGTCTTTCTCCAATTGGAAGCATCGGATCTTGTCTTCGTCTTTATGAAGTTATCCTTTTGATAACCGTTACGATTGTGAAAAGGATTCTTATGACGTTTATAGGAAAATAGAGGTTTATCACAACACTGATTCCTTTGCCTAAAGGTTGGACAGTTACAATCTGTAATGTTAAGGGGATTAGTCTTAACATATGATCTTGGTTTCACAACTTCTTGAGATGCCCAAATAAGAACATCATGAAGTTTCTCATTCCTTATACGGAAACGACATCTTCTTTCCAGGTGACATTTATTTCCACAATAGTGGCAAACATAAGGAATGTTCTTACCTCGATCTGTGTGTGTTGACTTTGGAGGTTGATATACTTTTCTCTTTTGAACCTTAACTGTCGGTGAAGGTATTTCACTTTTGCCATCAGTGGAAACCTTTTGTTGAGAAGAATCACTAGCCTTGACAAATTTTACCCCTTTGCTAATACTTGGAGCATGTATTCCCTTATATCCCAATCCTCGTATATCACGATGATTTTTACTTGCTCCTAGCATAGTGGTTAATTTGCTTGAACTAGTATTGAATTTTTTTCAAGTTATCTTCCAACATCTTCATTTTATTAAGAGCAGCAGCTAAATCAGCCTCAAGAAATTTTTCTCGAACGAGACAAGCACTTTCTCAGTCATCAAAACTTGTTTGCTGGGAGGTAATCCTTGCTTCAGATTCTGCAAGTTTCTCTTCCAACAAAAAATACTTTTGATAAAGATTATCACATTCAAGTGACTTTATACGTAGGTTTTCCTCAGAATCCTTGAGGATCGATTCGTTAAAACGATTCGAAACATAAACACATGCGTAAAATCTTCTCAATTTCTTGTTTTCACGACAGAGATGAGTCAAAAGACGTGTGACATGAGAAGTCATCTTCTTGTTTTTCAATGAATCCAATAGCTTATCATACTCTGAGACTTCCTCATCAACATCTCTATCAATATATGAGTCACCTTCATCAGAAAGTTTATCCAACTATTCTTCTAGGCATGTTTCCCAGATATCAACAATTTTTACATCACGAGGATGTTTAGATATTGACCTAGATGTGACGGTTCTCTCAGGTGAATTTAAGCTTTGAAACAAATCTGGTAATTTCTGAACTGGTATGTTATTAGAGATAGACTCGTCCATAAATTCAGATCGCTACAACACAAACTGATAAGGTCATTAAAATTGTTTGCATGTTGTACATGGGGAAAAAAATTTTGCTGGTTTTTATGGAATTGAAGAGTCGACCGTGCGGAGACTCCATGAACCGAGCGAAATGTTGAACCTCACACAGATGCACTATAAGAAGGGAGTTCTTTAAATTCGAGATATCAATATGTAGGATTCCGGCCTAAACCAAGAACAATGGTCGTTCCAGAGTCAATTCGGTCACAAGAGAGGATAGGTTGATTTTTAGGAGGGAAGCTGAGAAATGCGTGAGATCAATGGTGATATGAGATTGTAGATATGTTGTGAATTAAGCATGAAAATGCTCTGAATGGTTGAGTTTTGCCTAATTGAGAGTGATTTCTGTGAGTTCATGTAGACGAAATATTTTCTGTATGAACTTTGATGAGAAATTGCTCGTTAAGGCGACTGTTGTTCGAATGTTCGAAAACTCTTGACCTTTCAATTAGGATTCAGAGATATTTTATAATGCCGGAGTTGAAAACACCATGATCTCATGAAGTGTGACAGTTTGCTGGAATCGGAGAGTGGGGAAGTGAGAAATCGTGTTAAACCAATTACTCATCGTGCGAAGACTTGGTTAATTTTCCACCCACTACCTTGCTGACTCTTCCAACTGATTGAACGACTTGCTTACATTCTCATCTTGGGTGAACACACGTTCCGTAGACCGCCAAACCAAAACCCTAGTTAATATCCCCCATGTGACATGATTGAAATCTCGTGATTGTGGAGTCAGTTGCTGACTTTATGGGAGGATGAGTCCATGTCGTGCTGAGTTGAACATGATTAGCAAATGTTCTGAAACTTATAAATTTAACGTGTCTGCTGAGACGAGGTATTATTATAACTTGAGATGAGCAAACTATGTTGTTGAATTGTGAATATTGATAGTTGAATTAATATTCCTTGATCTGAGCAAATATTGCCAGTCTGAGCAAATATTGCTAATTTTGAGTGAATATTGCCGGTTCGAGCAAATATTGCTCGTTTGATGGATTTATTGGTAGCATGACCAAATAAAATATTAATTTGATTTATTTACTGCTGGGTCGAGCAAAATAAATAAAATTGTTAATCATGGAATCAACATAAAATTATCAGAGTGTTTGAATCTGCTCAGAATCACGTTTCTGCAGAGCTCTGGATTCGAAACCCTAATTTTACCGAAATGATGATTTACTGCAAATCAATACAAAGTGACACAGGGACCAGCTACATGGGATGACGGGTTCACCATATATCGTCCAAATGCTCGAATGAGCATAAAATACCAAAGTCTCCTGAGACCAGTTGGTGAAATAATGATTAAATGCTGGTTTAATCACTGAAATAATGCTCGTGTGAGAGACAAATAATAAAACCTATTATTATGGAAATATGAAGGACCCACCAAGAGGTCATAATACCGTCTCTTGGTGGGTGTGGGACCAGTGTATGGTCATTTGAGCAAACTTCCAATTGTTTGGAAAGAGTTTGAACCTAATATGAGCAATTGAGCAAATTAGGTTAAAATCATTAAAACATATGGGACCAGCTGTTTGAAAGCCTTAGGGCCACCCTTGGTCGGTCAAGGGGATGTTCCCGTGTCACCATGACGTCCGCGCTTCAGTCCTGAGAATTTTGATATTTTCTGGTGCACGTTTGAGCAACATATAGAGAAAATATGCAAAATCCATGGTTTTGCTGAAACTGGGAAAAATACATGAGATGATGAAAATAAAACAAGGAATTACAAGATATGGGACCAGCCACGGCTAGGTCATGACCGGTCGGCTGACACATGTTCCCACATGCTTTTCCCAGTTTTATGTGATTTTATGCATTTTTCTCTGATTTAAGGGAAATTCCATGAAACTGGAGAGTTTGACGAAATTAGGGAACTTCCATAAGATGAGAGACATAAATTAATAAATATATAATAGGGAATGGGAGTGTGGGACCGGAAATGGCCACGACATGGCCGATCGGCCAATGGGTGCGGGTCCCAAGCCACTCTTCCCAATTTTACCAAATTTTGATGATTTTAGATAATTTTCATAAAATCAAGGAGATTTGTTGAAAACCAAGATATTTTGTTGAAATCAGGGAGTTTTCATGAAATCATGAAACAAAACACCAAATAATAATAAAACAATGGGCCATGCCATAGCCGGTCCCACACGTTTTTTCTAATTTTTTAAATATTTTCTATGATTTTAGAGAAAATACATGAAATTAGGTAATTTTAGGGAAAATTCATGAAATCAAGGAATTTTCATAATTTAAGAGAAATAACAAAATAATGGGGACGTGAGGTGTGGGACCGGCCACAGCCAAGGCATGACCGGCCGGCCGGCGGTCCCATGACACCTTTCCCTAATTTTATTATTTTTTGATAAAATCAGGTGATTTAGATAAAAATACATGAAATTAGGTAACTTTCATGATTTGAGAGAAAATTCATAAAATCAAGGAATTTTCATAATTTGAGAGAAATAATAAAATAATGGGGACGTGAGGTGTGGGACCGGCCACGGCCAAGGCATGACCGACCGGCCGGCCGGCGGTCCCATGACACCTTTCCCTAATTTTATTATTTTTGATGAAATCATGTGGTTTAGATAATTTCTTTGAAAAATATGAAAATTTGCTCGAACGAGAGGATTTTCATGAGATTAGGAAAATAGTAAAAATATGATAAAATATAAAATTGGGCACGGGGCTGGTCACGGCATGACTGGCCGGCTGGTCAGCCCAGTCCCCTAGCGCTTTTGCTAATATTTTATTACTATTATTTTTCCTTCCTATTTTGCATAGGTTCCTCGTTCATTCATATTTTTTGAAATGCTCGTGCATTCAAGATGCTGGTCTGTGCATTATTTGCTAATTACACTTACACCATTTTTGTCAGGGCTTATTCGATGCTCAGATGCCTGCTTTCGTTAAATATTTATCACATAACCCGTGTAATTCTGCTGGGAAGAACCACGAATTGAAGTGACGAAATGAAACAGAGAATCGTAGAATATTGCTGGATATTCAGACGATGGTTCGTAGAATATTACTGGATATTCAGACGATTTAAGATAATAAATTGAGGGCTCTATACTAAAAGGGATTCCTGTCTAGGAGCATTAATCATCTGAGAGTTGAGCAATATGAACTTGCTGGAGTGTCATATTCCTCTTGTATAGTTTGGGAAAACCTGGTTGCATCATGAAGACGTTGTCGCTCTATACTAGAAGGCATGTTGTCTAGGATCCGTTCAATCTTTCGATTCTATATAGTATGAGATGTGTCGTGTTCTCAGCTAGGAGACTACACATCTACATCTTCTCTGAGAGACCTTCTCCATCAGAGGTTTATGTCATGATCTTTCATGCTTAGAGACATGAGTCTCGATACTCTGAGACTAGTATGGAAAGGTTTTCCACCAACTCTCTTGGCCACAATTGCAAGGTTGCTGCCAATCATCAAAGAGATGAACCAAATGCACTTGCGGGATGTCAAAAATCAGGAACTGCACAGATGGGATGAAATTATTTCCAACTGTGAGATATTGCAATTCAATGTAGGCTGGCTCCGTCGTCGGCTTGAGATAATCAAGATTCATAAAGCGGCGGAGGCTGCTGATGCAATTTCCATGATTACTGCCTTATTGGAGGATGAGAAGATTCTAGCTTTGGAGTCGACAAGTGTTGAGAAAGTTGATGAGGATTTGATAGCAAAGACTAGGATTTTTCAGAAGAAACTTGACAGAATTTCTTATAGGGATTATCCATTGCTGGATGGTTTGCTCTGAGCAATCAGGATAATTGAGATGTAGGTTTCTGATGAGGTAGAATAGTCTAGAAATTTGTTCAATTGATGAATGTTTGGTGAACAAACGAGTATCTTGCATGCTCTTTGAAGAAAATAAATTACATTTGAGATGTATTTGAATGAAAGATTAATTGTTTGTTGTTGATCAAGCATAATAGGCTTTGAGCCATTTACCATTGATAATATTTCCTTCCCTTCCTCCATTGATTGCTAGAATTTTGTAGTATCCACTAGAAACTGCTTTGATGATAACATACAGCCCTTACCACTTCGGAGAGAACTTGGGAGCAGACATATCATGTTGAATGTGCTTTGCCATCTTTAAAACCAAATCCCCTACTTGGAAAGTTCGAGGTTTTACCATTTTGTTGTAAGCTTTGGATATCCTCTGTTTGTAGGATTCTATATATTTTTTCCACTTTGGATCTCCTTGATTCGAGCATGTCTAGTTCAGTAACCCTCGACTTGGACACTTCATCTTCATTCCATTGTATTCCACTGGCTGCTGCAATTCTTGCTGAAGGAATTTTTATCTCAGCCGGGAGTATAACATCAGCCCCATAGATGAGAGAATATGGTGACGTTCCGATTGAGATCATTGGTGTAGTTCTGTAAGCCCACAAGTCCATGGGAAACTTCTCATGCCACGATCTTGGATTGTCGTGAATCGTTCGACTGATAATCCAGATCAAAGTTTTATTGGTGCTCTCTGCTTGCCCGTTCCCTTGGGGGTAATATGGTGTGGAGAAGATTTGTTTGATCCTGTATTTCTTGAGCAATTTCTCAACATCTTTGTTGGCGAAAGGAGTTCCATTATCTGTAATGATATGCTTAGGGACTCCGAATCTACATATAATGTGTTCTTTGATGAAGGCCTCAAAAGTTATCCATGTAGTACCTCTGAGTGGGATTGCTTCAACCCACTTGGTGAAATAATCAGTAGCTGTGATGATGTACTCATGCTTCTTTGATGATGCCGGATTGATCTTTCCGATAATATCGAGTCCCTAGCTGTAGAAAGGCCATGGACTATTCACATAATGTAATGAAAGACAGGGGGTATGAATAAGGTTACCGTGGATCTGGCATCGGTGACACTTCTGAACATAAGCAGCTGCATTGTCTTCCATAGTTGGCCAGTAGTATTTCTCATGAATTTGGAGAAACAAATTTTTTTCCCTTGATGTTCGCCTTAATGTGTTTCCTTTAGGACCATCAGAACTTCATCTCCGGCTAGACATCTCAAAAAGTCTCCTCTGAAACTCTTGCGGTATAAGATCCCATCAAGAAAGACAAATCTCTTAGCTCTTTGTGTGAGTTTGATTGCGTTTTTCTTTTCTGGTGGAGACTTGTTGTCTCAAAGGTATTCGATGTAAGGTTGTCTCTAGTCCCCAGTGTGATGGAGTGTCAGGACCTCCAAATGGTGAGGCGGCATCTGATAATTAGGACAAGCTCCCTGTAAATCCCATGACTGTGCTTCCATGGAGGGCCAGTAATACCCGAGCCTTTGAAGTCTTCTGTAAAGTGTTATTACTATAGTCTGCCCACATATTTATTGATGCACACTTTTGAGTTTTTCGCTCGCTTCTTCATCTCCAAGGCACCGTGATAGAGAAGCATCGGGGTTGCGATGATACAATGCTCCATGGAATAGAAAGAAGTTATTCAATTCTTTGAGACTGATTGTTCCTTTTGTAATGGAGATGCTTAGCTCACGGATAATAGGTGCTCTCCAGTCACTTAATGGAGTATCTTCAGCTTGATTGGGCCATGTAGATGATACATCTCGTCTCTGCACTATAATGACTTTCTCTGACCCTTCGAATTGCAGCTTGGAGGCAAGGGTTGCTAAGCAATCAACATGCCTATTGTTGGTCCGGACAGTGTGGGTGATGGTCGCATCGGAAAAATGAGCCAGGAGTCGTTGTGCTTCAGCCCTGAATGGAGAAAGCGTTATCTACTTGAGAGAATATATCCCATTCATTTGATTGACCAGCATCTTTGAATCTCCTATGATCTCCAGATGCATTGCCCCTGCTTGTTTAGCAAAGGATAATCCTAGCAAGAAGGCTTCATATTCTGCTGAATTATTTGTACAGTGGAAATCCAGCTTGAATGAGTGTGAGAATACTTCTCCTGATGGCGAGACCAGGACTATGCCTACTCCTCCAGTATCATTTCTAGGAGTGGCAGATCCATCAAAGTATAGCAACCATGTTTCCTCTTTGACGACTGAGATCTCTGGAAGCTCTCCTGGTACGTCATCTTGTAATGTTGTGGAATCCTCTCCTGGAAAGGCAGCCAGTAAATATGCAACTGCTTGACCCTTGATTGCTTTAGGAGAGACATATACTATGTCGAATTCTGACATCTGCAATAACCACTTCGCAAGTCTTCCCATCAGAGCCGTCTTTGAGAGTAAAAAATTTATAGGATCAGCTTTGGATACGAGCACAACTCTGTTGGATAGTAAGTAATTCCTGAATCTTTGCATTGCATGAGCTAATGCTAGGCACGTTATTTCATATTTCGGGTATCTGAGTTGAGCATCCTTCATAGTTCGGCTGTAATAATAAATTGGATGTTCGACGCCTTCTTCATCTTCTTGAGCTAGCAATGCCCCAATAGCAACGTCACTGGAAGCTGTGTATAGTATAAATGGTCGTCCCTGCACCGGGGACCTCGTGACTGCAGGTGATAAAATTATCTGTTGTATCTTCTGGAATGCTTCCTGTTGAACGTTCGTCCAGGTAAAACTTGCTCCCTTCATCAACAGAGGAGTGAACGAAGAAATAAGTTGAGCCAATCCTGGTATGAAGCATATGATGTAATTCACCTTACCCATGAAGCTCTGCAGTTTCTTCACGGTGCTTGGAGGAGGCATGGTGGAGATAGATTTTGCTTTGTCTGGATCAACTTTGATCCCTTCAGCCATGACCAAGAATCCCAGAATCTTTCCAGAAGAAACCCCAAAAGCGCATTTTAGAGGATTCATCTTCAATTTGTATTCTCTGCATCTTTAGAAGACTTGTCTCAGAACTTCCAGATGGGATGCTCGAGCTTTCGATTTCACCACAACATCATTAACATAGTCTTCTACTTGTTTGTGCATCATATCATGAAATATCGCGGTCATGGCTCGTTGGTGGGTGGCGCCTGCATTCTTCAATCCAAAGGGCATCACAGTGTAATGAAAATTCCCAATGGGAGTACGAAATGCGGTATTGTCATCATCATGTTCGAACATCTTGATTTGGTTGTAACCACTGTAACCATCCATGAATGAGAACATATAGTGGCCGCTAGTCGCATCAACGAGCATATCAATGTTGGGTAAAGAAAATTCATCCTTTGGGCAACATTTATTCAAGTTTCTGAAATATACACAACATCTGATTTGACCATTTTCCCTCTTAATTGGGACAACATTAGCCAGCCATGTTGGATGTTGAATAGGCTTGGTAAATCATGCTACCAGTAATTTTTGAATTTCAGCTTTGATCTGTTCCTCGACTTCATGCCTGAACTGCCTAGGCGGTTGTTTGACAGCTTTGGAGCCGGGGATGATGTGTAGACGGTGAGTGGACATCTTGTCATTCATACCAGGCATTTCTTCATATGTCCAAGAGAATATATCTCGATACTCCTTCAGTAATTCTACCAGGCATGCATGTTTTTCCGGTGATAGCGCATAACTGATCAAGATTGGTCTTGGGTCTTCCTATGTGCCGATGTTAATTGTTTCAAGATCATCAGTAGTAGAATTCATGTTATCTTGCAACTACTGTGGATCTTCCTAAACTTCCTCATGTTCGTTCTGACACAATTCATTAGTGCGGGGAGACTCTTGATCAATCCCCCCTGTTAATTTCTAATCTTTGCATCGTCGGTAAATAACCCTTCCTTCTGCATCATGAGCAGCTATAAACTTGGATCCTGGGATCGTGATTTTATCTTTTTGGCGTTTGACTTGCGTAGCAGGTGACTTGACCGGTCCTGCTTCTGAAGGTGGTGATGACGCGTCAACATCATATACTTCAATTATCTTCCAACTTGGAAATATAGTAGTGTAGATTTTCTTAGGAGGCTCAGGGACACCCCTATGGGATTTAATGAACTCAACATCATAGGCAAGTGCATAAGGAGATACTGAAGCAGTTATGCAAATGGTTTTGTTGTTGAGTAAGGCCTTCATGAATTGGTGGTAGGTTGAGGGAACCACCTTGTTATCATGGAGCCATCGTCGTCCAAGTATCATGTGATAATCAGGTTCTTGCTCGATCACACGAAATTTCACTTTCGATTGAATTGGACCCACCCTCAAATATATGTACGCATATCCATATGTATGACTTTGGATTCCTTCAAATCCTGTCATTAGAATGGGATGGAGAATGATTTTACCTTGTGGAAATCTGGCCATCCTAAGAGTCTTCATAGTGAAAACGTTCGTGGAAGCACCGGTATCGACGAGAGCCCTTCTAAATTCGGTGCCTTTGATGAAACCAGTCACGTATAGCGCCCAATTATGTCATTCGTCTGACATGCGATCTTCTTCTCCAAAGGTGATATTGTCGATGGTATGTCCAGACACCAATGATATTTCTTCAACCACTGGGGTTGGTGAAGTTATTTTCATGTCAGATGATATCTGGCTGAGAGCAGAAAACATGTTTGTGCGCTGATCCTATGAGAAGTGTCGGAGTTCATATAAATTTTCAATCAGATGTATGACTTCCTGTTCCACTGGATTCTCATATGTGGTGAAACTGTTGGTCTGAGGAGGATCACCAGTCGAGGGATTTGGAGGTTCCACCATCTCTGCTCCTAAAATCCTCGTCACGTGTACCATACAAGTGAACAGATTATCGATTTCCATTTTCAGCCGATCCACGTTCTTTGACAAGTCTTCTTGTCTCCGTGCCAACTCAGTCAAGCTTAGGGTTTCTCCATTGATTGGTTCAACGGAGACAAACGGAGTTGTAAAATATGATAATTCATTGTAACCATAATTGTTCGAAGGAGTGTGAGGGACATTACCATTCGAGCGATTCTGGTTGGGATTTGGATTGGTTGAGTTATTCCTAAGACCGACCATCCTCGTGAAACCGTGAGATTGCAACCGAGAGATTAATCTCCCACTGTAGTCGCCAATCTGTAGATGGGGAAAAACGATTTGCTGGTTTTTACGAAATTGAAGAGTCGACCGTGCGGAGACTCCTTTAACCGAGCGAAATGTTGAACCTCACACAGATGCACTACAAGAAGGGAGTGCTTTAAGTTCGAGAGATCAATATGTAGGATTCCGGCCTAAACCAAGAACAATGGTCGTTCCAGATTCAATTCGGTCACAAGAGAGGATGGGTTGATCTGTAGGAGAGAAGCTGGGAAATGTGTGAGATCAATGGTGATCTGAGATTGTAGATGTGTTGTGAATTCAGCGTGAAAATGCTCTGAATGATTGAGTTTGGCCTGATTGAGAGTGATTTCTATGAGTTTGTGTAGATGAAAGATTGTTTGTATGAACTTTGATGAGAAATTGCTCGTTTAGGCGACTGTTGTTCGAATGTTCGAAAACTCTTGTCCTTTCAATCAGGATTCAGAGGCATTTTATAATGCCGGAGTTGAAAACACCATGATCTCATGAAGTGTGATAGTTTGCTGGAATCAGAGAGTGGGGAAGTGGGAAATCGTGTTAAACCAATTACTCATCATGCGGAGACTTGGTTAATTTTCCACCCACTACCTTGCTGACTCTTCCAACTGATTGCACGACTTGCTTACATTCTCATCGTGGGTGAACACACGTGCCGTAGACCGCCAGAACAAAACCTTAGTTAATATCCCCCATGTGACATGATTGAAATATCGTGATTGTGGAGTCAGTTGTTGACTTTATGGGACAATGAGTCCATGTAGTGCGGAGTTGAACATGATTAGAAAATGTTCTGAAACTCATAAATTTAACGTGTCTGCTGAGACGAGGTATTATTATAACTTGAGATGAGCAAACTGTGTTGTTGAATTGTTGAATATTGATTGTTGAATCAATATTCTTTGATCTAAGCAAATATTGCCAGTCTGAACGAATATTGTTAATTTTGAGTGAATATTGCCGGTTCGAGCAAATATTACCAGTTTGAGCAAATATTGCTCGTTTGATGAATTTATTGGTAGCAGGACCAAATAAAGTATTAATTTGATTTATTAACTGCTGGGTCGAGAAAAATAAATAAAAATGTTAATAATGGAATCAATATAAAATTATCAGAGTGTTTGAATCTGCTCAGAATCACGTTTCTGCAGAGCTCTGGATTCGAAACCCTAATTTTACCGAAATGATTATTTATTGCAAATTAATACAGAGTAACACAGGGATTGGTTACATGGGATGAAGGGTTCACCATATATCTCCCAAATGCTCGAATGAGCAGAAAATACCAAAGCCTCCTAAGACCAGTTGGTGAAATAATGATTAAATGATGGTTTAATCATTGAAATAATGCTCGTGTGAGCGAAAAATAATAAAACCTGGTATTATGGAAATATGAAGGACCGACCAAGAGGTCATAAGACCGACTCTTGGTGGGTGTGGGACCAGTGGATGGTCATTTGAGCAAACTTCCAATTGTTTGGAAAGAGTTTGAACCTAATATGAGCAATTGAGCAAATTAGGTTAAAATCATTAAAACATGCGGGACCAGCTATTTGCAAGCCTCGAGGTCACCCTTGGTCGGTCAAGGGGATGTTCCCGTGTCACCATGATGTCCGCGCTTCAATCCTGAGAATTTTGATATTTTCTGGTGCACGTTTGAGCAACATTTAGAGAAAATATGCAAAATCCATGGTTTTGCTGAAACTGGGAAAAATACATGAGATGATGAAAATAAAACATGGAATTACAAGGTGTGGGACCGTCCACGGCTAGGGCATGGCCAGCCGGATGACACAGGGTCCCACATGCTTTTCCCAGTTTTATGTGATTTTATGTATTTTTCTCTGATTTAAGGGAAATTCCATGAAACTGGAAAGTTTGGCGAAATTAGGGAACTTCCATAAGATGAGAGACATAAATTAATAAATATAAAATAGAGAATTGGAGTATGGGACCGGCAATGGCCACGGCATGGCCGTCCGGCCAATGGGCGCGGGTGCCAAGCCACTCTTCCCAATTTTACCAAATTTTGATGATTTTAGATAATTTTCATAAAATCAAGGAGATTTGTTGAAAACCAAGATATTTTGTTGAAATCAGGGAGTTTTCATGAAATCATGAAACAAAACACCAAATAATAATAAAAAAATGGGCGTGTGGCACCGGCTAGGGAATGGCCGGCCGGCTAGAGCCCGGTCCCACAAGTTTTTTCTAATTTTTTAATATTTTCTATGATTTTAGAGAAAATACATGAAATTAGGTAATTTTAGGGAAAATTCATGAAATCAAGGAATTTTCATAATTTAAGAGAAATAACAAAATAATGGGGGCGTGAGGTGTGGGACCGGCCATAGCCAAGGCATGACCGGCCACCCGGCGATCCCATGACACTTTTTCCTAATTTTATTATTTTTTGATAAAATCAGGTGATTTAGATAAAAATACATGAAATTAGGTAATTTTCATGATTTTAGAGAAAATTCATAAAATCAAGGAATTTTCATAATTTGAGGTGTGGGACCGTCCAGCCGGCGGTCCCATGACACCTTTCCCTAATTTTATTATTTTTAATGAAATCATGTGATTTAGATAATTTCTTTGAAAAATATGAAAATTTGCTCGAACGAGAGGATTTCATGAGATCAGGAAAATAGTAAAAATATGATAAAATATAAAATTGGGCGCGGGACTGGTCACAGCATGACTGGACGGCTAGTGAGCCTAGTTCCCTGACGCTTTTATAATATTTTATTAATATTATTTTTCCTTCCTGTTTTGCATAGGTTCCTCGTTCATTCATATTTTTTGAAATGCTCGTGCATTCAAGATGCTGGTCTGTGCATTATTTGCTAATTACACTTGCACCATTTTTTTCAGGGCTTATTCGATGCTCAAACGCCTGATTTCGTTGAATATTTATCACATAACCCGTGGAATTCTGCTGGGAAGAACCACGAATTGAAGTGACGAAATATAATAGAGAATCGTAGAATATTGTTGGATATTCAGACGATGGTTCGTAGAATATTGCTGGATATTCAGACGATTTAAGATAATTAATTGAGGGCTCTATACTAGAAGGGCTTCCTGTCTAGGAGCATTAATCATCTGAGAGTTGAGCAATATGAACTTGCTGGAGTGTCATATTCCTCTTGTATAGTCAGGGAAAACCTGGTTGCATCCCGAAGACGTTGTCGCTCTATACTAACATGCATGTTGTATAGTAGCTGTCCAATCTTTCGATTCTATACAGTATGAGATATGACGTGGTCTCAGCTGGGAGACTACACATCTACATCTTCTCTGAGAGACCTTCTCCATCAGAGGTTTATGGCATGATCTTTCATTCTTAGAGACATGAGTCTCGATACTCTAAGAGACTTTCTCTATAAGAGGTTTATGGCATGAGCTTTCATGCTTAGAGATATGAGTCTCGATACTCATCCGATTTCCGAATCCGGAGTAAATACTGAAATTTCTCAGTATTCATGAGATGTGACGTGGTCTCATTTGAGAGACTACACATCTACACGCACTCTGAGAGACAGTCTTCTCAGTCAGAGATTTATGGCATGAGCTTTCATCCTTTAATGAGAGACATGAGCCTCAATACTCATCCGGTTGCCAAATATGGAGCATAGTTTTACAATTCTACCCTTTGTCGAAAATCCACCATCTACACATCCTATGATACCAATTGAAAAAGCGGGGGTCTAACAACCTAACTCAATATTTCGATTAGCAATCTGTATGGACTAACTCTAATATACTTTTAAGAGAATCAACTAGACACTCAGACTCAATCTTAATAAAAAGTATATCAAGGAGTTAATATCTCTATCTCTCGATTTGATCTATACTCAAGCAAATAGAAATCTGCGAATCTTTATCAAATACAAGAGAAATAAACTTGGATGGTACCAAAGACCAATATCCAAGGATCAATCAATTTCCAATCAACTACCAAAGGTTGGATTTCAAAATTGATCGATACAACGCACAACCAGTGATATTTCAATTATTTAACAGAATATAATGCGGAATAGAAATAACACAGAAACCAGAAATTTTGTTAACGAGGAAACCGCAAATACAAAAAACAAAAAAGGGACCTAGTCCATATTGAACACCACATTGTATTAAGCCGCTACAGACACTATCATACTACAAACTAACTTCGGTCTGGACTGTAGTTGAACCCTAATCAATATCACACCGATTTAAGGTACATTTGTGCTCCTTACATCTCTGATCCTAGCAGGATACTACGCACTTGATTCCCTTAGCTGGTGTCACCTACAACCAAGAGTTGCTACGACCCAAATTCGAAGACTTTAATAAATAAATCTGTATCACACAGAAAAGTCTACGATAATAGATAAATCGGTCTCCCACATATAAACCTACGAGTTTTATTTCGTATTTTGATAAAATCAAGGTGAACATGAACTAATCAATAACTCGGACTTATATTCCCGAAGAACATCCTAGAATTATTTATCACCTCACAATAATTTAAATCGTATGGTAGCGAAACTAGATATTACGGAATCACAAACGATGAGACGAAGATGTTTGTGATTCTTTTTATCTTGCCCTATCGGAGATATAATCTCAAGCCAATTATTCAATTGAACTCATATGATAGAAAATGGCAAGATCAGATCGCTCAACTACAAGAAAAGTAGCTTTCTTCTGGCTTCATAATCCCAATGAAGTCTTTAAGTCGTTAACCGACAGGGTCTCGAGAAGAAACCTACGGTTAAAGGAGAATCGACTCTAGCAAACCAACTAGTATCACACAAGAGGTGTGGGGATTAGGTTTTCCAGTTGCTAGACGTCTCTTTTATATAGTTTTCAAATCTGGGTTTGCAATCTAAGTTACCTTGGTAACAAAGCATTCAATATTCACCGTTAGATAAAAAACCTTATTTATCCAAGCTAATATCTGAAAAAATGGGGGTCTAACAACCTCACCCAATATTTCAATTAGAAATATGTATTGACTAACTCTAATATACTTTATAGAGAATCAACTAAACAGTCAGACTCAATCTAGAGAAAAATTATATCAAGGAGTTAATATCTTTATCTCTCGATTTGATCTATACTCAAGCAAATAGAAATCTGCGAGTCTTTATCAAATACAAGAGATATAAACTTGGATGGTATCAAGAAGCAATATCCAATGATCAATCAATTTCCAATCAACAACCAAAGGTTGGATTTTACAATTGATCGATATAACGCACAACCTGTATATTTTAATTATATAACAAAATATAATGCGAAATAGAAATAACACAGACACCAGAAATTTTGTTAACGAGGAAACCGCAATTGCTAAAAAACCCCGGGACCTAGTCCAGATTGAACACCACACTGTATTAAGCCGCTAACGACACTAACCTACTACAAACTAACTTCGGTCTGGACTGTAGTTGAACCCTGATCAATATCACACTGATTCAAGGTACAGTTGCGCTCCTTACGTCTCTGATCCCAGCAGGATACTACGCACTTGATCCCCTTAGCTAATCTCACCCACAACCAAGAGTTGCTACGACCCAAAGTCGAAGACTTGAATAAACAAATATGTATCACACAGAAAAGTCTACGATAATAGATAAATCTGTCTCCCACAGATAAACCTACGAGTTTTGTTCCGTCTTTTGATAAAATCAAGGTGAACAGGAACCAATAAATAACCCGGACTTATATTCCCGAAGAACAACCTAGAATTATTAATCACCTTATAATAATTTAAATCGTATGGTAGGGAAACTAGATATTGTGGAATCACAAACGATGAGACGAAGATGTTTATGATTTCTTTTTATCTTTCCATATCGGAGATATAATCTCAAGCCAATTATTCAATTGAACTCGTATGATAAAAAATGTCAACATCATAACGCTCAACTACAAGAGAAGTAGTTTCGTCTTCCTTCACAATCCCAATGAAGTCTACAAGTCGTTAATCGACAGGGTCTCGAGAAGAAACCTACGATTAAAGGAGAATTGACTCTAGCAAACCAACTAGTATCACACATGAGGTGTGGGGATTAGTTTTTTCCAGTTTCTAGACGTCTTCCTTATATAGTTTTCGAATCAGGTTTTGCAATCTAAGTTACCTTGGTAACAAATCATTCAATATTCACCGTTAGATGAAAAATTTGATTTATCCAAGCTAATATCTTTCAACCGTTAGATCGAAACTTTGCTTGTCACACACAAATGAAATGTATTTCATTTAGGTTTGAGTAACCGTACCTAAATGTGTACATTTGGTTGATTCACGAATAGTGAACCAAAGGTTAGCCATATGAGCACTTTCATATCAACCATATTCATCTTTCTCATAACTAGTTCAAATGACTCATAAGAACTAGTTCAAGAGTTTTTCAATTGCAAGGAAATCTTATGTAACTACACAAGACACAATTGAAGCAAAATCGGTTTGATTGGCTTGAATCAATTCATGAACAATATTGCCATAGTTTGCCAAGATTGCATTCCTTATTGATTTATTATTTAAGTTCATGAACAACTGATTTGAGAAATAACCTGCTTGGGTACGCATACGGGTATGCGTACTCTCTAGCTTTACCGGAATTGGGTTTGAAAACCCAGCAGAAATTTTCATATGAAAACTTCTGTGATTACGTGTACGGGTACGCGTACCTATGGTGACTGGTTTGAAAGTTCGTAAAGTCCAAACTCATCAGAAATTCACGGACATGAACTTCCTTCAGTACGCGTATGTGTACGCGTACCCAACCTGTCTCCTTCACTAATACCGCATGCACATATATGCACTCACTTGGTTTTCGGTACATGGATTTATACACTAATGTGCGAACACACTATATATGCTAATATCCATAGGTGGTTATGTAATCTCAACTCTACATTTCAATCATTGAAATATTCTTCTATAATGTTATAATAGTCGTTATACATAAAGAATCGACTATCATCATCAAAGCCATTTTCAAGATTGAAACATCATCATGACTTTCGTCACGAATAAATATGAAAGTGATTAAAGCGAAAGCTTACCAACACATATTTCGAGAAAAAGATAGGCGAGTAAACTCGGCTTGAAATAGAAAATGTGTATGTATGAAAACTATCATACTTATACGACAGTTATCTCAAGAGTAGGAGATAGATAGACTTTTGAGTGCTAGATAAGTTCAAATCTCCACATACCTTTTTGGTCGGATGAAATTCCACCGGTTCCTTGAGTATTTTTTCGTCTTCGCAAGATAATCGCCATGGAGTCTAGAGCTCAACTATACTTAACTATCCTAGACCGAGACTTAGTCATAAGTAAACTAGAAATCAAGACATATAGTTTGATCACTAATATTGACAAACATTCTTGAGATATCAATGCATGCGAGTTCGACCGAGCAATGCTCTAACAGTATCTTTCAACCGTTAGATCTAAACTTATCTTGTCACACACACATAAAATGTATTTCAATTAGGATTGAGTAACCGTACCTAAACGTGTAGATTTGTTTGGTTCACAAATAGTTAACCAATGGTTATCCATATGAGCACTTTCATATCAACCATATTCATCTTCTTCACAACTAGTTCAAATGACTCAAAAGAACTAGTTGAAGAGTTTTTCAATTGTTTAGATCTTTATACATAGACACAATTGAAACAAAATCAGTTTTATTTACTCGAATTAATTTATGAAAAATATAGCCACGGTTTGCAAAGATTTCATTCCTTATTGATTTATTGTTTAAGTTCATGAGCTATCCGATTTGAGAAATATAACCAGCTTGAGTATGCATACGGGTATGCGTACCTTAGCTACCAGATTTGAGTTTACAAACTCAGCAGAAGTTTTCGGTTTCCAAATGTGGATGGTTTACTAGTTTACAAACTACAAACTACAAACTCAGCAGAAATTCTCGGTTCAAGAACTTCCGCCAGTACGCGTACCCAACCTGTCTCCTTCACCAATACCGTATGCACACATATGCATGCACTTAGGTTCTGGAATGTGGATTTATACACTAATGTACGAACAAACTATATATGCTTATATCCGTAGGTGGTTACGTAATCTCAACTCTATATTTCAATCATTAAAACATTCTTCTATAATGTTATAATAGTCGTTATACATAAGAATCGACTAACGTCATCAAAGCTATTTTCAAGATTGAAACGTCATCATGACTTTCGTCACGGGTAAAGATGAAAGGTGGTTAAAGCGATAGCTTGCCAACACATATTTCGAGAAAAATATAGGCGAGTAAACTCAGCTCGAAATAGCAAATGTGTATGTATGAAAACTATCATACTTATATGACTGTTGTCTCAAGAGTAGGAAATAGATATTGTCACGACCGCAAAAATTCGGACTTCTATTGAGTCGGATTTGACCTGATGGATCGAGTCCAACCCAACTAGCAAGACCGGATTCTTGAGTCATGACTACGGAACATGCTAAAAAAATTATTTTTTTAGAATAGTAATAAAAGTGCAAAATGAATAAAGACTTCATAATCTAATTTCCTTTCAAATTAAAGTCCAATAAAAAGGGTTCCAAATAATAATTATTGAAGATGTTCCAGAAGTCATAGAATAAAATAATTGTTTGAAAACTAAATAGTGTCTCTTAATAAAATGATTTAAATAAAATCCAAAAATGATAATCAATAAAAATATCCAATATCCCTGTTATATCATATAGTAGTGTCTTGCGAGAATACTAACATCTAATTACTATGCCGTAAGCTTCCAAGTCCACTTACTGCGCTAACTGCTCCTCAAATTCTGTGGGGAGAGGAAAAGGAATTTGGGGTAAGCAAACCACAGCTCAGTAGGAATTTCAAAAATTAATATTGTACATCGAAAAATTAAACTATGCAGCAGATAAATAAAATAAAATAAACCATGCAAGACAAAATCTTTTGAAATTACTTACACCTTTTACTCAATAAGCCAACTTATAATTGTAGGTCCTAATCTAGTGTCTGAGTTATTCAGGTAACAAACCATATTCTTCCCCGAATAGTCTTCCCAGGGTAGCCACCAGTGGTGGGATGCCATAAAGGCCTGACATTTCAGCAGCAGCAGCAACAGAGAAATATATGTATCAGAAATTCATTTCTTACTAGTACACTCAATTATGTACTAAACCCAAACACATCCGCAATCCGACAAATTTAATCAATGCATTTATATATAATTAATATTTATAGTAACTGACAGAATGCATTTATACTTAAAAACAAAATGAAACCATCTACATGCCCGGACCGTTTACCGTGTCTCCAAACTTAACAGACAGCTTTCCGATGAAAGCCTCAAATAAGTATAATACATCAATTTTCTGAACTTGAATCGGAAATGAATCAAATTTATTTAGTTTTGTTGACACGTAGAACGGGAACAAGTTTTGACCCAGTGGAAGCATAGTAATATCACACATTTAAAAGATCAAATTGATTAACCAATAAGTGGAGTAAAAATACTTCAACTAGGTATATAAAAAAAAACAAGGTTACAACCCACAAAAGATTAATAAAATAGAGAGGTAGAAACTTAATAT
Source organism: Papaver bracteatum (assembly GCA_023529315.1). Lineage (NCBI taxonomy): Eukaryota > Viridiplantae > Streptophyta > Magnoliopsida > Ranunculales > Papaveraceae > Papaver > Papaver bracteatum. The sequence continues at coordinate 91,860 of JAJJWX010001955.1, forward strand.
TGATTGCGATGTGCATTAAAGAATCAGACATCTCATGGGAATAAGACTCTTAATTTCTTAAATGGAGGTCTGATTAATCTTGGTTTCAAAATGAGAAAACAAAATGAGGAGTGAATTTGGCTTTAATTTATAAAAAAAGGACCACCAGTAATCAATCAAGAGGAGGCAGTTGTTGATGGTGGTTTATAACTTAGGGGTAAAATCGTAATACCCTAGTCAGACAGTGACGTCACAGAACTTGATTAGTAATGTCCAAACCAAGCACATTTATTGAACCCTTTAATTTGTCTGTGATAAAATTACCAGGGTACCTTTTTTTTATATATCCTAATTAGGGTTTCTACAGGCCAAAACCCTAATTCTCACACCCCCTGTGTCAATGGCAAACCATGCCAGCCACATCTACCGCGCCAAGGCATTCCAACCATGCTAGCCGCACCCCTGTGCCAATAGCAAACCATGTCATCCACACCTACCGCGCCAAGGCATGCCAACCATGCTATCCGCACACATGTGCCAATGGAAAACCATGCCATCCACACTTACCGCGCCAAGGCATGCCAACAATGCTAGCCGCACCCATGTGCCAATGGAAAACCATGACATCCACACTTACCATGCCAAGGCATTCCAACCATGCTAGCCTCACCCATGTGCCAAAGGCTAACCATGCCATCCACCTAACGCGCCATGCCAAACGCACCTTGTCATGGCCCCATGCCAACCTAGCCGCGCCACCATGTCGGCCTTCCCTGTGCGGCTACCAAAACGAAGGAGTGCGATAATCAACGGTCTCCCTTCAATCCCAGGATCAAATCCTAGCCGTCCAAGGTTACCAGACAACGCATGGTAACCGTTGACCCAAAATCCTAGCCTGGCCACGCCAAAATCCTAGCATGGCCATGCCGCGATCCCTCCTGAATTCTTCCTGGTTTTTACTGTCGGGCTGTTTCACCACCCGAACGAACTCAAAACCTAAATATTCTTGTGCAAGGAGATATATAATTCTTTTCCGGTCAGATGGAGGGGCGGACCGTCAAAATCCGAGTCTGTATGCGAATTCTACAGCAATTCTAATAAAGGGCGCTAATTAGGGTTTCAGCATGTTAAACCTTAACTTAGACAAAGCCATGCACAACGCTGGCTACTAAAATGAAGGCGTACGACAATCAACAGTCGCCCTTCAATCCCAGGAGCAAATCCTAGCCGTCCAAGGTTACCAGACAACACATGGGAACCTTTGGCCTAAAATACAAGCTTAGTCACGCCAAACCCATGCCAAGCCAAACCGCACCCTGCCTTGGTCCTAGACAAGCTAGACGCACCATGCGCCCACGAAAAACCCTTGTCCAAGCCTTTCCTTGGCCCTAGCCATGCTAGCCGCACCATGTGCCAACGGCATACCAAATCATTGGCCCCGCCATGCCAAGCCAAACCGTACCTTGCCTTAGCCCTAGCCATGCTAGCCCCACCATGTGCCAATGGCATGCCAAGCCCTTGGACCCACCATGCCAAACGCACCTAACCACGCCACCATGATGGCCTTCCCTACGCGGCTACTAAATTGAAGGCATGCGATAATCAACGGTCCCCCTTCAATCTCAGGAGCAAATCCTAGCCATCCAAGGTTACCAGACGACGCATGGTAACCTTTGGCCCGAAAACCTAAGTTTGACCACGCCAAACCAGGCCATGCCAATGGCATGCCAACCTAGATGCGCCATCATGTTGTCCTTCCCTACGCCGCTACCAAAACGAAGGAGTGCAACAATCGACGGTCTCCCTTCAATCCTAGGGGAAAATCCTAGCCGTCTAAGGTTACTAGACAACACATGGTAACCTTTGACCCAAAACCCTAATTTGGTCACGCCGAACCGCGCCAAGGCATGCCATGCCAATGGCATGCCAACCTAGCCGTGCTACCATGCCACACCAATGGCATGCCAACCTAGCCGCGCCACCATGCTGGCCTTCCCTATGCGGCCACCAACAAACGAAAGCGTGCGACGATTAGCAAAATCTCGACCGTCGAAGGTCACCAAGCTAACAAGTCACCCAAGCTCGACTTGCCAGTTAACAACAACATGCTACATGTTTTCCACAGAAAATATTCGAGACATCAACACATATCACAAACTGGGGGATCCTCTTTGGGTATTGGTTTGGCGGTTTACAGCGTGCGGCGTACACTACGCCCGTCATAAGGGTGAGAAGGTTAGTAAATACAGGGAGTTAATGGTGAAACGCTCTTTTATGGGACATCAATTCCATGCATTAACGGTTTCATGGAACATCAATTCCATGCGTTAACGGTTTTATGGAACATCAATTCCATGCGTTACCACCTCCTCCCATTTACTTACCCATTTTTCCATTCCTTAATGAGACCAGAATACATTTCACTTCGACTTGTATAAATAGGTCTTACCTATTTCCACCGAACAACAAGTTCAGTCAGGAGCATACAACACTCAGAAAATACTTTCTAGCTTACCACTTTTTAGCCTTCCCACTATTCTGATACAAGTCGTAGTAACACAACTACTCTTCCAGAATCAACTATTCTGGTCTCATCACTTTCCTTGCTTCCCTCCCAAAAACCAACCCATTCTCCTCCACTTTGTGACCGAAGCAAGTCTGGAACATCCATTTCTTGGTTTAGGCCGGACTTGTACAGATTGATCTCTCGAATCTAAAGTACTCCCTTGCAGTACATTGTTTCTCTCCCACACACCCAAAATTACCAAAATCAGTAGAAACCATTTTCACCCACAAATAGCAGTATAAACTAAAGGAGTGGGGTTGTACTTAAAAATTCCAAAAAGTAGCTGAATCTTTTGGGGGTAAGTAACATGGGTTTTTTTTTTTTCCTCTTTTGATTAATCAGACAAAACAAACAATAATGCTAGGTTTACCGGGACTCCATCCCGTGAGAAATCCTGCCCCTCACATCACCTGGACCAACTGCAGCCTTTCCCTATCCAAATGCAGAGATGCATTCCCCTCGTCCGTCCGATCCCCTCACGGGATTTCACCCGATTGTTTTTTGGGCGTGAGTGTAGCATCACTCCAAAACAAATGATTACTTTTGGTTTACAAAGAAAGTGTAAAACGCAGGTGTATGTTGAGGTGTTCAAGACAACAACAAAAACCAAAAGAACTATGGTACTTTTTAATCTTTATAAATCTGACACTCTGGATAGAAAACTAGGCAGAAACAGACGTACAAAAAATCCTTCTCTTTTAAAATGTTTTCTTTAGAGATTCGTCGGATAAAAGAAATTAATATTTAAAGATCTAAACTACAGAACACTGACAGGGTTCATAAAACGGAGAACTTATTTGTAAACCACGAGAAAATCAATCGACATCTGATATGTAAGTACGGGATAATGACAGACTCAACACAGAAACATCATGCATAACTGAGTGCAAAAACATGAAAATAGTTTAGTTTCTATGGTATTACGAGAAACCCCTACCGCTTACGCAATCCAAGATAAGAAAAATCAGAAATCCTATCAATCCCAAGCAAGTATGTGCTCCAAGCAACCAAATCCTTTTGTTTTCTTTTGTGGTAAAGTAGCAGAAATAGAAAAAGAGGAAGAACACTGATTGCGGCTGGTTTCTCTTTTCCTTTCCGTTTAGGGTTTTAGGAAAATGACAACACAATAAATAATATCTATAACCCTAAAAGTGAATGCAAAAGTGAAAGAAAGACTTATTCTCTTTCCCACACATATTACCAAACATAAAAACCATGTACTCTACTAGGTAGTGACCCCATCATTCCATGTGCTAACTATTTTGCTAGCCACACTTTAATTTGAGCTATTGACACCCCAAATAATCACAAAAATTATAATAATTATCTAGGATTTGTACACCTTCATATATACAAATCACTATGTCAACTCTTATGAGTTGAAACCTGCTTTAAACCCGAGTTCAAAAATACCAGGTTTCACACTATTAACCTTTAAAAAAAGAATTTCTCCGGAAATTCGAGGCGTAGCTAAGTTTAAGAATTACCTCTCAATAATTCCGGATATTTATCTCGTATCTCAGACTCCAGCTCCCAAGTTGCCTCTTCAGAACCATGATGTTGCCAGAGAACCTTCACGGTTTTGATGGTTTTCCTCCGAAGGACTTGTTTTTTTGAGTTGATTACGCTCAACGGTTTTTCTTCATACGAAACATTATCGTTCAGTTATAAGTCTCACCATTCGATGTTTGGGATGGATCAACATTTTATTTACAAAGCATGGATACATGAAACACATTGTGAATGTCTGCAAATTGTGTTGGCAGAGCTAGTCGATATGCTACTTCTCCAATTCGTTGAAGGATTTCAAATGGACTAATTTAGCGTGGTGCAAATTTACTTTTCTTCCCGAACCGCTTAATGCCCGATATAGGACTAACTCTTAGAAATACATTCTCCCAACCTGGAATTCCAATGGTCATCTTCTTACATCTGCATAACTCTTTTGACGACTTTGTGTCGTTCTAAGATGATCTTGGATGATCCCTATCTTCTTTGTCATCTCTTGAACCATTTGGGGCCCTATTACACTTCTTTAACTTACCTCAGCCCAACATAACGGTGTTCGACAAGGTCTTCCATACAACGCCTCATAAGGTGTCACACCGATGCTGGACTGATAACTGTTGTTATAATCAAACTCAACAAGGGGTAAATGATCACTCCAATTACTTTTGAAGTCAATCGCACACGCTCTTAACATATCCTCCAAAATATGAATCATTCGCTCGGACTGACCATCAGTCTGAGGGTGGTAAGTAGTACTCATATCCAATCATGTTCCCATCGATTGTTGAAAACTCCCCAAAAACTTGGATGTAAAAAGAGGATATCTGTCGGAAACGATCGACAGTGGAATTCCATGCAACCTAACTATCTCCTTGATGTACAAGTTACATAAAATAGGAACAATATCTGTATGCTTTACTGGAAGAAAATGTGCCGATTTGGTGAGACGATCGATGATCACCCACACACCATCCTTTCCTTTCTTGGTCTTAGGTAATCCTCTGAAAAAATACATGGCAATGAATTCCCATTTCTGGTCGGCTATTGACAAAGGCTGAAGTGGTCCCGCTGGTCGCTAGTGTTCAGCCTTCACTTGCTGACAAGTAAGACACCTAGAGACAAACAGTGCAACATCTCTTTTCATACCTTTCCACCAGAACTAGCGCTTCAAATCTTGATACATCTTTGTGCTTCCCGGATGAACTGTCAGTACGGACTTATGAGCCATCGTTAAAATTTCCTTTCACAATTGCTTAACATCTGGTACACATAACCGTCCTTTATAACGAATATCCCCATTGAATACTAGTGTCCATCCTTATTGTTGATCCGTGGTACCCATCTTTTCTTTGACTTCTTGCAAGCCGTCGTCTAACATCTACGCCTGAATGACCTTTTTCATAATCTCAGGTACCGCAACAACATGTGCCAAGTATGCCCTCTCATTGTTCCACTCAACAACGAAATCATATTTTCCCACAACCTTGACCATTCCTAAATAAGCTATGGATCCAGATTCTTTTCTACTGAGTGCGTCCACTACGACATTCGCCTTCCCAGGATGGTACTCCAATTTAAACTCATAATCCGTAAGAAGATTGAGTCACCTTCTTTGTCTCAAGTTCAAATCCTTTTGAGTGAAGATGTATTTTAGACTTTTGTGGTCCGAAAATACCATAACGTTTTCTCCATTGAGATAATGCCTCCAAAGCTTTAGCACAAACACTACAGCTGCTAATTCCAGATCATGGGTTGGGTAGTTCTTTTCATGATTCTTTAACTGTCTAGAAGCATAAGCTACCACCTTCCCTTTTTGCATAAGAACTTCACCCAAACCACTTCTTGAAGCCTCACAATAAACATCATAACCTAATCCTGGTTCCGGGGTAACCAAGATGGGTGTTGTATTCAATCATCGCTTCAGCTCCTCAAATGCTTTATCACACTCAGTAATCCACTCAAACTTCACCCCCTTTTTGGTCAAACGAGTAAGAGGGACTGTTATCTTCGATAATTTCTCAACAAATATTCGATAATATCCTTCCAGACCCAAGAAGCTACGAATCTCAAAAACATTCTTTGTGGGTTCCCATTTTGTCACAGCCGATATCTTTTCGGGATCAACAGATATACCATCCTTAGAAATAACATGTTCGAGAAATAAGACTTTCGTCGTCCAGAATTCACACTTGCTCCTCTTTGCATATAACTTATGCTCTCTTAGAATTTGTAAAACCATCTGCAGATGTTCCTCATGGTCTTCCTTAGTCTTGGAATAAATGAGAATGTCATCAATAAACACTACTACGAACTTGTTCACAAAAGGTCGGAGAACTCTATTCATCAGATCCATGAACATTGCAGGTACATTTTTTAACCCAAACAACATCACGAGAAATTCATAATGACCGTAATAAGTTCCAAATGCAGTTTTATGAATGTCCTCCTCTCTGACCCGTAACTGATGGTACCCAGATCGAAGATCAATCTTTGCTAAATAACACGTTCCCTTCAATTGGTCAAAAAGGTCATCAATTCTCGGCAAGGGGTACTTATTCTTGATTGTAATTTGGTTCAGTCATCGGTAGTCAATGCATATCCTCATTGATCCATCCTTTTTTAGCACAAAAAGAATAGGATCTCTCCATGGTAAGGTACTTGGTCGAATAAATCTAGCTCTTCCAACTCATCAAGTTGTTTCAGTAACTCCTTCATCTCTTTTGGTGCCATACGATATGGGTGCATCAATATTGGTATGCTTCCCAGTTGCACTTCGATCTCAAAATAAATCTCTCTCTTTGGTGGTAATCCAGGCAATGCCTCTGAAAAATCTCGAACTATCGGTAACTCTTCATCTACCACCTTGGTATCCTCTTCTTCACTAAAATGAGCAATATAAGCTATGCATTCTTCGGTTTCATCCCTCCTTTTCATTCGGGGTAAGGATGGGTTCATAAATTTCCACCTTTCTCCTTGGACAGACACTCGACTTCCATCGGATGATTGGAAATAGATCTTCTTCTCAAAACATTCCAGGATAGCTTGGTTTTGTGACAACCAATTCATGCCAATAATGACATCATAATCCTGGAGCCTCATCGACATCAAGTTTATTTTTACTCTATAGTCACCAAAAGCTATTTCACAATCCTTGCAAAATTTACTAAGGGAAACCACATTTCCTAGCGGCGAAGACACATTCAAAGTAAACCACATAGGTACAGGTTTCAAACCAAGATAAGTAGCTAAATGTAATGATATGAATGAATGAGTTGCACTAGAATCAAACAAAACTTTAGCACGCGAACTAAAGATTAGGAAGTTACCCTCAATCGCGGAATTTTTTGTTCTCTTCTCAATAGTAGCAACATGGTTCAGCTGCCCTGGAACATTTGGCTGACGTCTTAGATGGAAGGGTGGTGCATTGTTTCGTGGCTGGTATGACTGTCTCCCATGAAAATTTTGCTTCGGAGCATTCTGAAACTGATTCTGATTTGGAGGCCTAGGTAGTGCAGGCAAAGGGCACTCCCTTACAAAATGATCATCCTTACCACAACGGTAACACCCAGAGGATGCATTTTGTCCAGGCGGCTTCGACTTAGGACAATCCCTCACGTAGTGACCCACTACTCCACAGTAAAAACAAGGTTTTGGTACAACAACGTTCCCAGCATTATCTGTGCGCGGACGTTTTCGTTGAGTCGATGGGTCCGTCTTCTGTTTCTTCTTCTGATCTTTCGGCTCCCTTTCCTTTAGGTTTTTATTCCAGTCCGCTTCTATAGCTAATGCAGTGTCAAGAACATCATCATAAGTGGTGGGGCGGCATGGTACTAACCTAGCACGAATGGTAGGTTTCAGTGCATCCTGAAGTTTCCTTGCTCTTCGCAACGGCGTATTGACCAAGTTATCCCCAAAACGTTCCAATTAACTGAACTTCTTGTCCAGTTGAGAAACCGTCATGTCTCCCTGAGCTAAGGTTGCAAATTCGGCACATATCTGGGCTTTGACTGTCTCGGGAAAATACTTATCAAAGAACAACGTTTCAAACTCTTCCCAAACAGTAACATTACGGACTCGTCTTATCGAATCCCACCAGTAGTCAGCAGCTCCACTAAAAAGATACGTAGCAAAACAAACCTTGTCATTCTCTTCCACATGTAAGGCCAAGAACTCCTTCTGTATCCTCATTAACCACCTTTCAGCCTCAAGAGGTTCTTCAGTCCCCTTAAATTCATTTCTTCCAAACACCTTTAAGAACTTTTCAAAGTCTACTCTACCCTCACGTTGGGCCCCTACAACCTGGACCAGCGTCCCCAATGTCCCAACAACTCGGTCTAGGGTAGCTTCCATGCGTTCCCTTCTGTCCTCTCCTTCTTCTACATTTGGTTGAGGATTTTTGGTGGCATCACGGCGAGGGTGCATCTTCTAAATAAAGAGAAACACACACTAATGTTAATATCTAAGTCGAAATCTTATATTAACTAATATACACAACCTTTTATTTTATAAGGCTTTTAGTTATTTACCCCAACCCCAAAGTAAATTAAATATGTAAAACTTGATGAAAACTAAATAAATTTAATTTTCCAAAAAGAATAAGGAAAAACATAACCTAATTCTCAAAATTATTTCATATCATAAGTCGATAAATAAATAATTAAAAATAATCAGAGTGCAAGTTTTTTTTTTTTTTTTGTAAATCAAACTTTCAAAACTAGTAAGTCCACACACACATCCCAAGTAAATCGGATCCATGCTCTGATACCAACTGTCACGACCGCAAAAATTCGGACTTCTATTGAGTCGGATTTGACCCGATGGAGCGAGTCCAACCCAACTAGCAAGACCGGATTCTTGAGTCATGACTATGGAACAGGCTAATTTTTTTTTTTAGAATAGTAATACAAGTGCAAAATGAATAAAGACTTCATAATCTAATTTCCTTTCAAATTAAATTCCAATAAAAAAGGTTCCAAATAATAATTATTAAAGATGTTCCAAAAGTCATAGAATAAAATAAATGTTTGAAAACTAAACAGTGTCTCTTAATAAAATGATTTAAATAAAATACAAAAATGATAAAATGATAATCAATAAAAATACCCAGTATCCCTGTTATATCATATAGTAGTGTCTTGCGAGAATACTAACATCTGATTACTATGCCGTAAGCTTCCAAGTCCGCTTACTGCGCTAATTGCTCCTCAAACTCTGTGATTGCGATGTGCATTAAAGAATCAGACATCTCATGGGAATAAGACTCTTAATTTCTTAAATGGAGGTCTGATTAATCTTGGTTTCAAAATGAGAAAACAGAATGAGGAGTGAATTTGGCTTTAATTTAAAAAAAGGACCACCAGTAATCAATCAAGAGGAGGCAGTATTAACTAAAGGAGTGGGGTTGTACTTAAAAATTCCAAAAAGTAGCTGAATCTTTTAGGGTCAGTAACATGGGTTGGGTTCTTTTCTTTCTTTTTTTTTTTTTTTCTCTTTTGATTAATCAGACAAAACAAACAATAATGCTAGGTTTACCGGGACTCAATCCCGTGAGAAATCTCGCCCCTCACATCACCTGGACCCACTGCAGCCTTTCCCTATCCAAATGCAGAGATGCATTCCCCTCGTCCGTCCGATCCCCTCACGGGATTTCACCCGGTTTTTTGGGCGTGAGTGTAGCATCACTCCAAAATAAATGATTACTTTTGGTTTACAATGAAAATGTAAAACGCGGGTGTAGGTTGAGGTGTTCAAGACAACATCAAAAACCAAAAGAACTATGGTACTTTTTAACCTTTTTAAATCTGACACACTAGATAGAAAACTAGGCAGAAACAGACGTACAAAAAATCCTTCTCTTTTAAAATGTTTTCTTCTGAGATTTTTCGGATAAAATAAATTAATATTTAAAGATCTAAACTACAGAACACTGACAGGTTTCATAAAACGGAGAACTTATTTGTAAACCATGAGAAAATTAATCGATATCTGATATGTAAGTACAGGGATAATGACAGACTCAACACAGAAACATCATGCATAACTAAGTGCAAAAACATGAAAATAGTTTAGTTTCTATAGTATTACGAGAAACCCCTACCTCTTATGCAATCCAAGAGAATAAAAATCAAAAATCCTATCAATCCAAAGCAAGTACGTGCTCTAAGCAACCAAATCCTTTTGTTTTATTTTGTGGTAAAGTAGCAGAAATTGAAAAAGAGGAAGAACATTGATTGCGGCTAGTTTCTTTTTTTCTCCTTTATTTTTCGTCTAGGGTTTTAGGAAAATGACAACACAATAAATAATATCTATAACCCTAAAAGTGAATGCAAAAGTGAAAGAAAGACTTATTCTCTTTCCCACACGTATTACCAAACATAAAAACCATGTACTCTACTAGGTAGTGACCCCATCATTCCATGTGATAACTATTTTGTTAGCCACACTTTAATTTGAGCTATTGACACCCCAAATAATCACAAAAATTATAATAATGAGCTTGGATTTGTACACCTTCATATAGACAAATCACTATGTCAACTCTTATGAGTTGAAACGGGCTTTAAGCCCGGATTAAAAAATACCAGGTTTCACATATATACTTTTGAGTGCTAGATAATTTCAAGTCTCCACATACCTTTTTGGTCGGATGAAGTTCCACTGCTTCCTTGAGTAGTTCTTCGTCTTCGTAATATAATCTCCATGGAGTCTGAAGCTCAACTATACTTAACGATCCTAGACCGAGACTTAGTCTTTAATAAACTAGAAATCAAGACGTATAGTTTTGATCACTAATATTGACAAACATGCTTGAGATAGCAACGCATGCGAGTTCGACCGAGTAATGCTCTAACAATCTCCCCCTTTGTCAATTTTAGTGACAAAACTATCAATACATATGGATTACAAAATATATAAAACTTTGTAGCTTCTCGTCCACATGCTTGATCTCCTTGGTGCTTCAACATTACTCGAAAACTCCGTCTTTTCCAAGTACTCCCATGATTCCATAGATGTTCAGTTCAACATCATAGTTGTTGAAGTTCTGTAGCCATAACAATGAGAAAAAAAAACTCCCCATCATTGTTATACAGTGTCATAGTATTATTACACAGCATCAAAGTTCTTATATCACAACTTCGACAACAATACTATGGTGATATGTATCACTCCCCCTTAGTCAATACTTTTGTATCAACACGAAAACCACTCCCCCTTACATAATGATCCGAAAACCATATGTATTTTTAGTGTGAACTACACATTAATTCTCCCCCTTTTTGTCAATAAAATTGGCAAAGGTACGAAAACGGGATCCTAATGAAATTTTTACGGAGACGCTTCAAGACCAAATAAAAAGACACATCAACTTTGTTTAGATGCAATCATAAATCCAAAGTTAAATGCATTCATCAAGGAGTTTATAAAGATACAAGATAACCCCTAAAAATTCCACAGCCGCACTCCCCACAAAGATATGGAAATTAAGCACAAGTTCAAAATAACTCTCCCCCATTTGATGTCATTGTCGAGTGAACAACAAGAGCGGCCTTAATTTTAAGAAAAGAAGGATTTTATTGGACACCAAAAACCATAAGAAATGATTTTATATATCCAAAATTCTCAATTTAACTAACCACAAGAAAACCCATGATTAATTTAATCGGAATACTCAATCAAATTAAACACAAAAGTGATCAATTTAATTGAACATGCTCGACATAAGAGAACTTGAGGAGCTACGACTATGTTAACCATAAAGGAATGATTAACTCAATCGTTTTATGCTCAACACAAGAAAAATTATGGAGCATTGCAATATACACATAAAAAATGGATCAGGGAAAGATCAATATTGTGGAATAGACAAGGATTCATTCTATTTTTCATCACTATTTGCACAATGACATACAATAGACATAATCCTTGCAAATAAAAGATTTTAACCTATCTTCCATCAATGAATTGATATAATAGGCTTAACTTTTGTTTGTCAAAAGTTCATCAATTTTGTATCAATACTTGCATATCGACATATAAAAGAGATAACTTTTGACATCGTATGGGATAATAATAGTTCACGGACACAAACACACATATTGCATAACAAATTGCAATATATGAAATCGTAAAGATTAATACTGCAACAATCATCTTCCAAACTATTTTTAGAGTTTTTAAATAAATAAAACTAACAACAAAAAGATGAAAGCGTTGGACATAGCTATGTGTAATCACAATAATGGATATTCCAAACTCTAGTTATTCTTCCTAAAACACAATAATAAAATTCTCATGAGAAGACTTTATAGACATTACGATCTTTGAAAAATTCCTTGTCGTCAACAACCATTGGAACATATGGTTCATGGAGGAAGGAGTCAATACCAATAAACCTTCTTGGCTGATGATGTCGAATCAGGGATTTTTGAATTTCCATTGATCTCAAAACACAAGCCTTTATTTGTTGAATCTCCTTTCTTGCCAACTTCAACTCTTCAAGAACATCGGAAAACTTCTGAGAGTTTGAAGGAATAAATCTTGGCTTCCTCATTTTTTTTTTCTTTTCAATGTTGGAGGCACAGGATATTTCTCCTTTTCCTTAGTGATTGATGGCTTAACAATCATATTGATATATTTTCCATCAGAAGACATGATGCTTGGAGTTTGCATGTAAGCACGGTTTTGTGAGAGGAATTCACAACCAAACCTCAACAAGCAGTCTTAAGATATAAAGAGTATCAGAAAAGGAAAAGGAATATGGGGTTTCTAAACCTATAAAAAGGTATGCGTACGCACAGCTCACAACTCTATAAAGGGTGGAATTGTCGATAATAACCCTCTTCTTTTGGAAAAATAGGTTCTTTCCAATATCAACAGTGATATGAAGGAATTCCACAACCAAACAACACAAAGCTAACAAAATTTTTTTTTTTTTTTTTAAAGCCTGAGGTGTGCAAGATATTGTCTCTTTTAAACATGCACATGAGACAAGATGCACAAGGACAACACAATCAAGTTGTGTTGTGGTGAACAACAATCTGTCCATCATGATCATTTTGGTTGGAATTCATGGAACCTTGCATTTCCTGAAAGAACAATAGTAGCATGTCAACGCAAAGGATGGATCAGGCATTCGTGAGGCGCAAGCTGCTAGGCACACAATAGGTCCTAAAATATTTAACATAGAGTTTCCAAAATGAGGGTCAATTGAATCTTCCATCTTGATTGGGTTCTATTTTAGAAGATTATCAAGATTGATGTATGTATTGCTACAATTATCAAAATTAATATTTTCACATAGAAGAGCAACACTTGATTTTTTGTCTTCATCAGAATCATAATCGCCAGACATCTCATCAAGTGTCACAGTAAGACCTTTGTTCCCAGTGTATTTTCTATGATTTGGGCACTCGTTTGCAAAATGACCAAACCCTTTACACTTAAAGCACTGAGGCATATCCTCGTCATCAGTTTCATTTGTGTCCCTATTTTTAGGAGGAATACGATTATGAGGTTTTACTAATGCTTTTGGCTTATCTCTGGTGAACCGTTTACTTCTCTTCAATAGAAGGTCTCTAAACTGTCTTATGATAATCGAGACTTATTTGTTAAGATATTCATCTAATGAATCTGTCTCAGGGTGATCATCTTCAGAGATATACACATTTTTACTCTTATCAAGTAATTTTGTGTCTTTCAATGCTTTGAACGCAACATCCTTAGATTTGGATGAATGCTCATGATCAAAGATCTTAAGCTTCCCAACCAGCGTATTTCTGGAGAGATTATAAAGGTTATTTCCCTCTATGATGGCATGCTTCTTAGAATCGTATCTAGATGGCAGCGATCTGATAATTTTCATCACAATGTCCTTTTCAGGAATAGTCTTACCCAATGCAAAAGATGCATTAACAATTTCAGACACTTTGTGATTAAACTCATCAAATGAATCTTTATCTGCCATACGAAGGTTTTCCCAATCAGAATTAAGGTTTTTAAGCCTAGCTTTCTTTTCACTGGTGTTACCTTCGAATACGGTTTCTAAGATATCCCAAGCATCTTTAGACCTAGTGCAATTTGACACATGGTGCTTAAGATTTGGGGTAATGGCATGTATGATGGCATTCAAACCGTCGGAGTTTTTCTTTGAAACAAGTATCTCAGCAGCATCGTATTCGCCAATATTTTTTGGAACATTAACGTTACCTACTGTAACAACAGGAGCATCATATCCATGAACAACATATAACCATGATTGAAAATCACATGCTTGTAGAAAAGATCGCATAGTAATTTTCCACCATAAGTAATTAGAGCCATCGAAGACTGGTGGTACGTTAATAGAGATAACACCTCTGTCCATATAGTCAGATCGCTACAAACACAGACTTTTGAGGTATTGAACGTGTTTGCCTGCTCTGATACCAATTGAAAAAGCGGGGGTCTAACAATCTCACCCAATATTTTGATTAGCAATCTGTATGGAATAACTCCAATATACTTTTTAGAGAATCAACTAGACAGTCAGACTCAATCTAGAGAAAAAGTATATCAAGGAGTTAATATCTCTATCTCTCGATTTTATCTATACTCAAGCAAATTGAAATCTGCGAGTCTTTATCAAATACAAGATATATAAACTTGGATGGTATCAAAAACCAATATCCAAGGATCAATCAATTTCCAATCAACAACCAAAGGTTGGATTTCACAATTGATCGATACAACGCACAACCTGTGATATTTCAATTATATAACAAAATATAATGCGGAATAAAAATAACACAGACCCAGAAATTTTGTTAACGAGGAAACCGCAAATACAGAAAAACCTCGGGACGTAGTCTAGATTGAACACCACACTGTATTAAAACGTTACAGACACTATACAACTACAAAATAACTTCGGTCTGGACTGTAGTTGAAACTTAATCAATATCACACTGATTCAAGATACAGTTGCGCTCCTTACATCTCTGATCCTAGCAGGATACTACGCACTTGTTCCCTTAGCAGATCTCACCCACAACCAATAGTTGCTACGACCCAAAGGAGAAGACTTGAATTAAAAAAATATGTATCACACTGAAAAGTCTACGATAATAGATAAATATGTCTCCCACAGATAAACCTACGAGTTTTGTTCCATCTTTTGATAAAATTGATAGGTGTTGTAAAACACCTAATTTTATATCTAGTATTTATGCTTTCTTTGCTATTATCCTTGGGAATTGCATCTCTTTTGTTTAGTTCTGAGTTATTAGGTTCAATGGAGTCCTTGGGAGCAAAAGAAGGAGAAAATGTCCATTTGGAGCATAAAAGCAAAGAGGGAATTAACATGCGACATTTGGAGCAAGAATATGCGTAACAAGAAAGTGAATAAGCTGTCGGTTTGGCGAAACTGACAGGTTAAATGAGATCTGGGCATCCCTTTTCCAAGTCAGTGGGGTATCTATATCAATTTATTTTACTACACCTAAATTTGAGAGAAAATATCTTCTCAATCATTTGTTTTTTTTTTTGTGCGGTTGTGTTGGTTGTTTGTCTGAGGGTTAGAAATATTCAGATATTGAGAGAAATCGAGAGAGTAGAAGATGGAGGCATTGTTGATGCTCTGAGTTTAGTGAGACAGCAAGATCAACATCTCAGTTGCTGGATAAACTTGAGAATGAAATGGAATTCGGTTTGAATAAAAAAAAATCAGGATTCTGAAGTCAGGGTTTGGATTTTGTTGTTCATGTAAAGATTCTGAGATCAGAGAGGAATTTGTTTTTGGAATTAGGTCAAGAAGAATTCGTTGATGCTATTGTTGAAAGGTGGTGTGACTGAGATGGAGAAGCTGGAGTTAGAGATGTAGAATTCAGAGAAAAAAATATTAAGAATATGATGCTACCATGGATCGATATAATTGGGTTTGTTGATGTTGTTGTTGAGTATAATACGAAGAGATCTGAGATGGGTTTGCCTTTGATTCAGAGTTAGGGTTTGCTATTTTGGATTAAAATTAGATGAGTGATGAACATGATGAAGGAATTGGAAGAAAATGGGTTTGTGTGTTAGTGAATCACAAATTATGGGTTTGAAAAGGGTTTTTGGTTCTGTGATCGAGGCTGATAGTTGCAGCTGATGAAGATGACGAATTTGTGATTGATTCTTAAGGTTTCTGGATATGGCAGAGGTTCAATTAGGATTGAATTACTGGGTAAGAACTGTACCTGGTGGTGTTGGCTGTGAAGTTATGGTGTTGAGGCTTGAGAAATTGAAGCCTGTAGAGGTTTGTGTGGATGTTAGGGTTCATAAAGGAAGCTAAGAAATTACTGGGAATAAATATGTGTGATGGTGGTGTTGTCTCAGTTCAATTTAGATGGTCGTCTGTGAACTGAGGTGGCTATGGGTGGACTTAAACTGTGTTGCAGTTGTGGTGATGGTCAAGAACATGAAATAGTAGAGCAACTGCAAGTGCAATTGCAGTTGGGAGAAGGATTTGGCAGAAAGGTATGGGCTTAAGTGTTGCTGCTGGTTAGAATGGGATATGAGATGTTGAGCTTGAACATGGATCAGTGGTGGAATTCTGGGATGTATTGAATTGAAATGGAGAAGTGTTGCTCAGCAAAAAGTGTTTGATGGTGGTGAGAAGTTCTAAACAGGTTCAAGTAATCTGGTGCTCAAGAAGATCAAAGAGTGAATGAATATGACAGCTGGTAGTGCTTCTGTTGCTGGTAGATGAAATTGGTGGAATGGCTCTGAATGTGAGCAAGGAATAAGCAGAACAAATGAGTTGATGTTTATGCTGCTACTGTGAATCTGTGGTGATTGTAGGAGCTTGTAGATAAAGAAGCAGAGAATGAATGCTGCAGATGGAATCAAGTACAGTGCAGTTGAAGGTGGTTCTGCAATGGAGTTGGAATTTGAACTGAAATTGAGCAGGTGGTTTAAGTTACATCTGAACTAGTGGTGTTGGTTGCTATTGGAGCTGCAGTATGACGATGATCTGAATGATGGGATTGCAGAGAGGTTGGCCTGAGGCAATGAAGGCGTATGTGAAGCTACAAAACATGGGAATTGCAGGTGAGAGTATGGGGTTTGTACTACTGATTTATTTGCTGGCAAGACTTATAGCAGATGTTTAGAGTTCAGGCAATGAGGTGGATTTGGTGTGCATCTGAATTTGTTTTAAGATGATATTGGTTGATTTTAATGAGCTGCTGTAGCTACTGGCATTGGGGATATTGAAGATTGAGCTACAGGTGCAAGACAGGGCCATCATGGCTGGAGTTGAAGTGGTGAAGCACTATTATTGTGCATTTTAGCAACAGTCTGTGCAAATGGCCAGACCAAGGTGACTTAGATAAAGTGATCTGATAACTGAGTTGACCTAGTTGACTCAGGTAACCGATGGCAAACTTCAGTTGACCGGTAGTAATTTTGGCCGGATTTCGGTCAACTTCCGGCTGGAAACACAGTTTTCCGGTGACTCTTTTTGGGACAGATTTTTACTTGGGTTTTTACTCACTTATGGGCTTGGTGTAATCTTACTATTGGAGCATTTGGACCTTGGGATTTGAATACCTAATTTGGGAAGTTGAAAAGCTATAAAAAGAAAAAAAGTTTATATTCTTTGGGGGACATACATTTTTCTACTGGAGTTTTGGAGGAGAGCAGCGACTAGGGTTTGCTTTCGTTTATTTTTTCATCTTTTTCATTTCATTTTTATTATTGATTATGAATATGATTATGTTGAATCCAAAAACTATGAGTAGCTAAATTTCATTTATTGGTTATGGGATATAAAGTGGATTTCACAAATAAGATTTGATTCAATGTATTAGTTTTTTCTCAATAATTTACTATTTATGATTTATGATTCATGGTTCATATTGTTTATGATTTGATTGTTTGTTTGGTTGAGTCCGGAATCAATCCGATTGCATTCATATCTAGAGCTATATTAGGGTTTTCAATACGCAAACGTTGTTTATCCCTGATTTTAAGTAGCATAAATGTGGGTAATGCTTGTAGTGATATATCCTACTAGTCACATATGAATCATAACTTGGGTTTAATCTATTTAGTGCTTTTACATATTTTGATTGCCTTGATTAGTCTTATTCCAGAGAACTTATTGCTTTTAGGGAGTTAAATCTAATTGTGCTTTTACACTTTAGGTTGATTTCTAGGAAGAAGTCACATATGCATCTTTTAATGTGGTTGTGATGAAATCAAGGAAATTATCGGGATACTCTTGCGATCAAGGTATCCTAGGACTTTTAGTAAATGAGAGATTAAAATTTCAATTCTAGTCATTGTTGAAAATTCAAGTTTGTGAATAAAACTATCCCGTGACCAATATCTTCTCTTTATTGATTACTTTTATTATTACTTTGCTTCCAATTTATTTTTATTGCTTTGATAACTCAAAACCCCCCATTTGGTTACTAAGAATCTGAAAATTTGCATAACAACAATAGCCTCTCTGTGGATACGAACTCTTTCTTATCGCATACTACTTTTATTTTAGTTAAGTAAGAAAGTGAAATTATATTTGACCGGCTAACAACCGACCAAATTTTGGCGTCGTTGCCGGGGAGGCATACGGCTTGTTACTTAGTTTTAGTTTCTTGTTTGTTTTTGTTTTTGTTTCTTGTCTCTTATTTCTGATTTGCTGTTATGAGAATTTTTGTTTTTCAGGTACTTGATAATTGGCATCTACACGTCAAGAATACCTAATCAAGTATTTGTTCCCTATGTATGGTGGACAAGAACATGCACACAATAATTTGTTTGGTTTTCAATCTAAATCTCATGAAAACTACCAACCATACGGGGGGTATAACCAAAACTATTCTTTTGGTTATGGTCAATATTCCGCGTATCCTTTTGGTTATTCTCGTACATACCAACCTTCTTATGGTAGGTGTGTAAGTGAACAATCACTAGGAGGGGAGGATAGTCATGCTTTTAATCATATTTCTCCTAGTGTTGCAGATTTTGTGATAAGATAAAGGATCTGACACAACAAGTTGAACAAGATACACACAATATGGAGAAACACCTTGATCCTTCATCCTCTAGTCATGAGAGGACAGTTGAGAGTTTTACACCAATTAAGGCTTGTGATGGTGTATCCAAACTTATTCGTGATCTCCTTGGTACAAGGAAACCTAGTTTGAGAGAACTTGAAAGAAGGTTCTATCAATTGATCGATGACGGCCTAGCATCCGATGAAGAAGTTATTGAAGCTAAAAGAGATTTAAGAAAGGTGCGTGATAGACGTTATTTTATGGGTTACGATGATGATTTTTAACCTATTGAAAATCCTTGTAACAAGAATGAAGTTATTCCAACTCCGGATCATAATAACAATCGTTCGCCTATTCAAAATGTGGAGTCTTGGAGTAACAAAAACATGGTTTTAGATAGTGTAACGTACGAGGATGTTGAAGTATTGATTGAGAATGAAACCGAATTGAGTAATATTGTGAAAGATCCAATTGAACCTATAAAAGATTATAATGATGATGTTGATGTCGAGGCTTTATTTGAGGCAAAGACGAATGAAGATTTGTTGCAAGGTTTGATAGAGGACCACGATATACAAGAGGTAAGTTCACTTGAGTTTTATAAGGACGAAGAGGATTCCGCAATACAAGAGTTTCCGCAAGGTTTGACTAATCCTTTGCTTATTGATTCTTCTCATTTACCTTTTGTTGGATTAAATGCATGTGCTTCAGAAATATTGTTGAATGACTTTGTTTCTCGATATCCTCTATTGGAGACATTTGTTTCTCATACTATGCATATTTGCGGACAAGAAGTTGTAGAAGTTCCCGATACCTATGTTCTTTATCCACTTCCAAGTGTGGACAGGAATAAGTGTGGGGGAGACTTTTACGGATATATAGCTTCACTTATGTTTTATTGTACTAATGCTTGTGTGAAGCTATTGTTTCCAATACAGGTTACATGGAAGGATCCCCAACTTTTCAGATTGGTGGTATATGGGAAGTGAATCAAACAAGCAGAACGTCGGGCTGACGACTTTAAACCAAGCGCTAAGTGGGAGGCAACCCACCGGTTTTGTATCTTTACCTTTATCTTTTTATTCTTTAAGCATTTTATCTTTATTTTCTTGTTTTTGCATATCATTTGCGGAATTTCCCACCTTGACTTACTTTGGATGACTCAATTTACATTGAGGACAATGTAAAGTTTAAGTTTGGGGGAGTGGTTAAGCATTTGCATTGTAAAATTTTCATATTTTTTCAACAGTGGTTAAGCATTTGCATTGTAAAATTTTCATGTTTTTTCAACTTTTGTGTAAATTAGTGAATGAAAAACTCCAACTTGTAGTTAGTTTAGAGTCACATAGTATACATGTCGCTAAGATTACATCGATATTCTCATAAGAGTGACTGAACTTAGAGGTGACAGAGAACATGATCGGGTTTCTTACTTGTATGAGAGTTAAGGTTGGATTTAACCATGCCAGTGGAAAATAAGGTGCAGACTGAATTCGGTAGTAAAGTAGTGGTCCCTATAGTGGAGACTACCCATGTTACATCATGAGAGGCACCGACCTTCATTTCTTTGTACCTGTCTAAATTTGTGCCTTTAGAGTGTGTGTCACCGTACGTAAACTCCGGGTAGAATAGTGAGCTACCCAACCTCTCACTAATAGAAGCACTATTTTGATCTCTTGAGTGCTATTTTATCAATCATGATGGTGACATCGAATTGCTAACTTACATACCACTTGTAATCTTGTTCGCAGTTAGCACCATCCACTTTATCTCTCTCTACACCAACATGTCCATAGAAACACCATCATCATCAACAAGATGAGCATCACAAATTCAAAGGAAAGTTGAAGACGTTCAAGGTTTACAAGCAACGGTACAGAAATGAGCAGATTTCAGATTCAAGTATAGCAACAAAACAAGGGGCAGAATTTTTATAAGTTGAAGACTATTGTACGAGAGTGAAGATTATCAAGATGAGAATTCAAGAAGTTTATGATATCGAGACATACAAGTTGTGAAGAATCAAGTGGTAAAGTACTCACACCATGACATTTGTACTTGCATTTTTATTTTATCTTTATTTGTATTATTTTCTCTTGTCTTCAAAAAAAAAAAAAAAAAACTTGGGACATGGTTATCATTATGCCAGTTCCCTTAAACAGAAAAAAAAAAAAAAAAAAGGAAAAGAAAAAGAGACAAGAGAAAAGTTCATTAGGTTCATCATTAGTTTTAATTTTTTTGTTTGTTTTCATTTTGTATTTACTTTATTTATCTTGCATTTAAAAAAAAATAAAAAATCATTGCATCATATTTTGGTTTGTTTAGTTCGTTTTTGGATTTGTATTCATTCAATAAAGCCAATGGATGAAGAAATATCTATAATGAAGTTTCAAGCAACAAGGAATTAGAGGAAAGAGTCACATTGTCAAGATTCTACGAAGTTCAAGAGTTATCATCAACAGTTGAAGACCGAAGACGAAGACAAGGATTGAAGACCGAAGACGTTTTTATGGATGCTGTGAGAGTGGTGCTAATTGCACGCCGAACGGATAATGAGGTAAGTAAGCATATTCCCACCTTCGTTAAGTGGTTGATTTCCTTTCTTAGAGATCGTCATAAAAAGGGTTTTCAAAATGAATAAAAGATGTGGGTTTTCAAAACAATTCGGAACTATTCAACGTGTCGCAGGATTCTCTCTTCATTCCTACCTGGACACATGTGTGACCCATAAAGAGTTTTTTATTATTGAGAGCAATTTCATAAGACCCTTTCTTGTAAGGCAGAGTCAAGACTGTCGATCAATCCGAACCCAAATTTCGTTCGATAAGGGATGGTTATTTCTCTCTCAACTTTTAAGAATGAGATTGTATTCATATTTGTGTTTAATTTCTTATGACTAGTGTACAGAATCTCTATGTCTTCTTAGCGCATTGGATGATATCATTTCGGAGAACTAGTAAGTTGGAAATGTAGGTTTTGTGGGTATTTCTTTAGTAAAGCCTCACGAGAGTTGTTTGTATGTATCCTTTAGAATAAGTTTTGTTTTAATTGCTCGAGGACTAGAAAAGTCTAAGTGTGGGGGAATTTGATAGGTGTTGTAAAACACCTAATTTTATAACTAATATTTATGCTTTCTTTGCTATTATCCTTGGGAATTGCATCTCTTATGTTTAGTTCTGAGTTATTAGGTGCAATGGAGTCCTTGGGAACAAAAGAAGGAGAAAATGTCCATTTGGAGAGTAAAAGCAAAGAGGGAATTCACATGCGAAATTTGGAGCAAGAATATGCGTAACAAAAAAGTGAATAAGCTGTCGATTTGGCGAAACTGACAGGTTAAATGAGATATGGGCATCCCTTATCCAAGTCAGTGGGGTGTCTATATCAATTTCTTTTCCTACACCTAAATTTGAGAGAAAATATCTTCTCAATCATTTGTTTTTTTTTGTGCGGCTGTGTTGGTTGTTTGTCTGAGGGTTAGAAATATTCAGAGATTGAGAGAAATTGAGAGAGTAGAAGATGGATGCGCTATTGATGATCTGAGTTTAGTGAGACATCAAGAGCAACATCTCAGTTGCTGGATAAACTCGAGAATGAAATGGAGTTCGGTTTGATTCAAAAGAAATCAGGATTCTGAAGTCAGGTTTGGTTTTTGTTTTTCATGAAGAGATTCTGAGATCAGAGAGGAATTTGTTGTTGGAATTAGGTCAAGAATAATTTGTTGCTGCTATTGTTGAAAGGTGGTGTGACTGAGATGGAGAAGATGGAGTTAGAGATGTAGAATTCGGAGAAAAAAAGATTGAGAATATGATGCTACCATGGATCGATGTAATTGGGTTTGTTGATGATGTTGTTGAGTATAATTCGAAGAGATCTAAGATGGGTTTGCCTTTGATTCAGAGTTAGGGTTTGATGTTTTGGATTAAAATCAGATGAGTGATGAACATGATAAAGGAATTGGAAGAAGATGGGTATGTATGTTAGTGAATCACAAATTAGGGTTTTGAAAAGGGTTTTTGGTTCTGTGATCGAGGCTGATAGTTGCAGCTGATGAAGATGATGAATTTGTGATTGATTCTTAAGGTTTATGGATATGGTAGAGGTTCAATTAGGATTGAATTGCTGGGTAAGAACTGTACCTGGTGGTGTTGGATATGAAGTTATGGTGTTGAGGCTTGAGAAATTGAAGCTTGTAGGGGTTTGTGTGGATGTTAGGGTTCATAAAGGAAGCTAAGAAATTACTGGGAATGAATATGTGTGATGGTGGTGTTGTCTCAGTTCAATTGAGATGGTCGTCTGTGAACTGAGGTGGCTATGGGTGGACTTGAACTGTGTTGCAGTTGTGGTGGTGGTCAAGAACATGAAATAGTAGAGCAACTACAAGTGCAATTGCAGATGGGAGAAGGATTTGGCAGAAAGGTATGGGCTTAAGTGTTGCTGCTGGTTAGAATGGGATATGAGATGTTGAGCTTGAACATGGCTCACTGGTGGAATTATGGTATGTATTGAATTGAAATGGATAAGTGTTGCTCAGAAAAAGGGTTTGATGGTGGTGAGAATTTCTAAACAGGTTCAAGTAATCTGGTGCTCAAGAAGATCAAAGAGTGAATGAATATGACAGCTGATAGTGCTTCTGTTGCTAGTAGATAAAATTGGTGGAATGGCTCTGAATGTGAACAAGGAAGAAGCAGAACAAATGAGTTGATGTTTCTGCTGCTACTGTGAATCTGTGGTGATTGTCGGAGCTTGTAGAGAAAGAAGCAGAGAATGAATGATGCAGCTGGAATCAAGTACAATGCAGTTGAAGGTGGTTCTGCAATGGAGTTGGAATTTGAACTGAAATTGAGCACGTGGTTTAAGTTACAGCTGAACTAGTGGTGCTGGTTGCTATTGGAGCTGCAGTATGGCGATGATCTGAATGATGGGATTGCAGAGAGGTTGTCCTGAGGAAATGAAGGCGTATGTGAAGCTACAGAACATGGGAATTGCAGGTGAGAGTATGGGGTTTGTACTACTGATTTATTTTCTGGAAAGACTTATAGCAGATTTTTAGAGTTCAGGCAATGAGGTGGATTTGGTGTGCATCTGAAGTTGTTTTAAGATGATATTGGTTGATTTTAATGAGCTGATGTAGCTACTGGCATTGGGGAGATTAAAGATTGAGCTACAGATGGTGCAAGACAGGGCTATCATGGTTGGAGTTGAAGTGGTGAAGCACTATTATTGTGCATTTTAACAACAGTCTGTGAAAATGGCCAGACCAAGGTGACTTAGATAAAGTGATCTGACAACTGAGTTGACCTAGTTGACTCATGTAACCGGCGGCAAACTTCAGTTGACCGGTAGTAATTTTGGCCGGATTCCGGTCAACTTCCGGCCGGAAACACATTTTTCGGTGACTCTTTTTGGGACAGATTTTTACTTGGGTTTTTACTCACTTATGGGCTTGGTGTAATCTTACTATTTGAGCACTTGGACCTTGGTATTTGAAGACCTAATTTGGGAAGTTGAAAAGCTATAAAAAGAAAAAAAGTTTCTATTCTTTGGGGGACATACATTTTTCTACTAGAGTTTTGGAGGAGAGCAACGACTAGGGTTTGCTTTCGTTTATTTTTTCATTTTTTTCATTTCATTTTTATTATTGATTATGAATATGATTATGTTGAATCCAAAAACTATGAGTAGCTAAATTTCATTTATTGGTTATGGGATATAAAGTGGATTTCACAAATAATATTTGATTCAATGTATTAGTTTTGTCTCAATAATTTACTGTTTATGATTCATGGTTCATATTGTTTATGATTTGATTGTTTGTTTGGTTGAGTCCATGATCAATCCGATTGCATTCATATCTAGAGCTATATTAGGGTTTTCAATACGAAAACGTTGTTTATCCCTGATTTTAAGTAGCATAAATGTGGGTAGTGCTTGTAGTGATATATCCTACTAGTCACATATGAATCATAACTTGGGTTAAATCGATTTAGTGCTTTTACACATTTTGATTGCCTTGATTAGTCTTATTCCAGAGAACTTATTGCTTTTAGGGAGTTAAATCTAATTGTGCTTTTACACTTTAGGTTGCTTTCTAGGAAGAAGTCACATATGCATCTTTTAATGTGGTTGTGATGAAATCAGGGAATTATCGGGATACTCTTGCGATCAAGGTATCCTAGGACTTTTAGTAAATGAGAGATTAAAATTTCAATTCTAGTCATTGTTGAAAATTCAAGTTTGTGAATGAAACTATCACGTGACCAATATCTTCTCCTTATTGATTACTTTTATTATTACTTTGCTTCCAATTTATTTTTATTTCTTTGATAACTCAAAACCCCCCCCTTTGGTTACTAAGAATATGAAAATTTGCATAACAACAATAGCCTCTCTGTGGATAAGAAATCTTTCTTATCGCATACTACTTTTATTTTAATTAAGTAAGAAAGTGAAATTATATTTCACCGGCTGACAACCGACCAAAAATCAAGGTGAATAGGAACCAATCAATAACCCGGACTTATATTCACGAAGAACAGCCTAGAATTATTGATCACCTCATAATAATCTAAATCTTATGGTAGCGAAACTAGATATTGCGGAATCACAAACGATGAGACGAAGATGTTAATCGACAAGGTCTCGATAAGAAACCTACTATTAAAGGAGAATCGACTCTAGCAAACCAACTAGTATCACACAAGAGGTGTGGGGATTAGTTTTTTCCAGTTTCTAAACGTCTCCCTTATATAGCTTTCAAATCAGGGTTTGCAATCTAAGTTACCTTGGTAACAAAGCATTCAATATTCACCGTTAGATGAAAAACCTGATATATCCAAGCTAATATATTTCAACCGTTAGATCGAAACTTAGCTTGTCACACACAAATGAGATGTATTTCATTTAGGTTTGAGTAACCATACCTAAACATGTACATTTGGTTAGTTCACGAATAATTAACCAAAGGTTAGCCATACGAGCACTTTTATATCAACCATATTCATGTTTCTCATAACTAGTTCAAATGACTCATAAGAACTAGTTCAAGAGTTGTTCAATTGCAAGGAAATCTTATTTAACTATACAAGACACAATTGAAGCAAAATCGATTTGATTCACTTGAATCAATTCATGAACAATATAGCCACAATTTGCAAATATTGCATTCCTTATTGATTTATTGTTTAAGTTCATGAACAACCGATTTGAGAAATAACTAGCTTGGGTAAGCGTACGGGTATGCACACTCTAGCTTTACCGGAATTGGGTTTGAAAACCCAGCAGAAATTTTTGGATGAAAACTTCCGTGAGTACGCGTACGGGTACGCGTACCAAGGTGACTGGTTTGTAAGTTCATAAACTCCAAACTCAGCAAAAGTTTACGGACATGAACTTTCGCCAGTACGCGTACGTGTATGCAAACCAACCTGTCTCCTTCACTAATACCGCATGCACACATATGCACGCACTTGGTTTTCGGTACATGGATTTATACACTAATGTGCAAACACACTATATATGTTTATATCCATAGGTGGTTTCGTAATCTCAAATATACATTTAAATCATTGAAACATTCTTCTATAATGTTATAATAGTCGTTAGACATAAAGAATCGACTATCGTCATCAAAGCCATTTCAAGATTGAAACGTCATCAGGACTTTCGTCACGGATAAAGATGAAAGTGATTAAAGCGAAATCTTACTAACACATATTTCGAGAAAAAGATAGGCGAGTAAACTCGGCTCGAAATAGCAAATGTGTATGTATGAAAACTATCATACTTATACGATAGTGATCTCAAGAGTAAGAGATAGATAAACTTTTGAGTGCTAGATAAGTTCAAGTATCCACATACCTTTTTGGTCGGATGAAGTTCCACCGATTCCTTGAGTAGTTCTTCGTCTTCGCAAGATAATCGACATGGAGTCTGGAGCTCAACCATACTTAATTATCCTAGACCGAGACTTAGTCATAAGTAAAATAAAAATCAATATGTATAGTTTTGATCACTAATATTGATAAACATGCTTGATATAGCAATGCATGCGAGTTCGACCGAGCAATGCTCTAACAATATCTTTCAACCGTTAGATCGGAACTTAGCTTGTCACACACACATGAAATGTATTTCATTTAGGTTTGAGTAACCATACCTAAATGTGTACATTTAGTTAGTTCACGAATAGTTAACCAAAGGTTAGCCATATGAGCACTTTCATATCATCCATATTCATCTTCTTCACAACTAGTTCAAATGACTCAAAAGAACTAGTTGAAGAGTTGTTCAATTGCTTGGATCTTTATACATAGACACAATTGAAACAAAATCGATTTGATTCACTCAAATTAGTTCATGAAAAATATATCCACGGTTTACAAAGATTGCATTCCTTATTGATTTATTGTTTAAGTTCATGAGTTGTCCGATTTGAGAAATATAACCAGCTTGAGTACGCATATGGGTATGCGTACCTTAGCTACCGGATTTGAGTTTACAAACTCAGCAAAAAAATTCGGTTTGAAAACTTCTGTGGGTACACGTACTAGTATGCGTACTTAAGGTGACTGGTTTACTAGTTTGAAAACTACAAACTCATCAGAAATTCTCGGTTCAAGAACTTCCGCCAGTACGCATACCCAACCTGTCTCCTTCACCAATACCGCATGCACACATATGCATGCACTTGGTTTCCGGTACATGGATCTATACACTAATGTGCGAACACACTATATATGCTTATATACATAGGTGGTTACGTAATCTCAACTCTACATTTCAATCATTGAAACATTCTTCTATAATGTTATAATAGTCATCAGACATAATTAAGAATCGAATATCGTCATCAAAGCTATTTTCAAGATTGAAACGTCATCATGACTTTCGTCACTGGTAAAGACGAAAGGTGGTTAAAGCGAAAGCTTACCAACACATATTTCTAGAATAAGATAGGAGAGTAAACTTGGCTCGATATAGCAAATGTGTATGTATGAAAACTATCATACTTATATGACTGTTGTCTCAAGAGTAGGAGATAGATAGACTTTTGAGTGCTAGATAAGTTCAAGTCTCCACATACCTTTTTGGTCGGATGAAGTTCCACTGGTTCCTTGAGTAGTTCTTCGTCTTCGTAAGATAATCTCCATGGAGTCCGAAGCTCAACTATACTTAACTATCCTAGACCGAGACTTAGTCATAAGTAAACTACAAATCAAGACTTATAGTTTTGATCACTAATATTGACAAACATGCTTGAGATAGCAATGCATGCGAGTTCGACTGAGCAATGCTCTAACAATAATCTATTGTTAACAGACTCCATTCTATGCGTGATTGTTCACAACAGCTTCTAGTTGATTGTGTGCAAGTGTTTATTGAAGATCTAAGAAGATTTAAAGACAAAGAAGACTTTGAAGATTTCTGATTTGGGTTCATAATCTTTGGTGTGCACAATACTTGTTTCGGTTAAACATGATCCAACTATAATCGGTTTATCCTTGTGGTATATTGGATTGATTAGTTGTGTAGATCGACATCAATGCAATTCTTTGTGATTAAAAGTATTGATTGCAAAATCTTAACAATTACTTTGGTAGTTGTTGATAAGATAGATCTAAGAACCTGACAAAGGATTTTATTTAGATAAACTGAAGAGTCTTTTGTCGAACTCACATCACTTGGTTGAAAAGAGTTGATACCAAACATATTTGTTTTTCCTTTACTATTTGGAGTACGAACCAAAGGAATTGTTCCAAGTATGTGACTTATTACAGGTCGGAGGCGTGGGAATACATACGGAAATAGGTGAACTATAGTTTTAGTTGCTTGGTCTCAACTATACGAAGTTGGTTTGATTTTGTATAGCGGCTTAATCCTGAGAGTATTCAATTTTGGACAAGGTCCCGGGGTTTTTCTGCATTTGCAGTTTTCCTCGTTAACAAAATCTTACTGTGTCATTTACTTTTATTTTGCGCAATTACAATTGTTTTTATTATAATTTAAAGTAAATTACACAAACTTTAATTCATATTTACTTGATAGTAATCATATTGTGTTTGGTTAAGTCCGAACCTTTTATCAAGTAAACATACTTCGTTGTTGTATTGTCTCGATCTCATATCCATAGATGATCACACGAAGTGTGAACCGATTTGTTGTATTGTCTCGACTCAATCTATAGACAATCACTTTCGGAGAAAGGACTTATAGATGGAAAAGTTTTAGATTGAGGTATATTTGGGTACCCTCGTCTTTTCACAAACTACAAGAAGGAGTTTTCATCTTTAAACGTCATCCTTATGATTGACGGAATTAGCACTCAAGAGATCAAAAATAGTGCTAAAATTGGTGCGAAGTTGGGTAGCTCTATATTCCTACCCGAAATTGACGTATGGTGTCACACACTCTAAAAGGACTTTTTAGATGGTCACAAAAAAATGAGGGTCAGTACCTCGCTTGATGTAAAAATAGGTAGTCTCCACTAAAGGTGACCACAACTCTAATACCAAATATCTTTGTTGCACCTAATACGCCCACATGCATGGTTAAATCCAACTTTAACGCTCTAACAACTAAGAAACCCGATAATGTTTTCTAGTTCTTCCAATTTCAGTTATTTCGGTCAGACTCTCTATGTAAACATACCTAGAAGCATGCTAGTGACTCTAAAATCTCTACAAGTTGGAGGTTTTATACAATTTTTTACAAGAAGATTTTGTAGATTTTTTTTTCTTTTTTAATGCAAAATACTAAAAGCTTTATATGGAAAATACTCCCCCAAACCTAAATAGACCATTGTCCTCAATATTTTAACATATGAGCAGAATTACAACAACATACCAGGATAACATTGCAAAGTAGATTTAAAGGAAAGATATTACCAGATGCAAAAAGGATGGTGCTAAACCAGAAATGGATGATGCTAAACTAGAAATGGATGAGTGCTTTGAAGGCAAACATCAAGAGAGATAAGACAAAAAGTTTGGTTAGCACACATAAAAACTATACAAAAGACAGAAAAGGGAAAGAAAATGGAGTTTTAATCCATATGTATGTACACAGGTGAACCATTTTAGTCCACATAGACGAGGTCTTCCAAGTCAGTGATCTCAACTTCTGGTGGAAGTGGCTCCAGAAATGGTTTCAACCTCTGACCATTGACCTTGAAGATGTTCTTGTTTGCTGTATTTTCGATTTCAACAGCTCCATGAGGGAAAACAGCACGTACCAAGAATGGACCTGACCATCGAGAACGTAACTTTCTTGTACAATAAAACTTTTTGACCAGGTGTGAAAGACTTGCGTAAGATGCGCTTGTCATGAAACACTTTCATTCTATGTTTGTACATTTTGGCACTATCATATGCATCATTTCTTAATTCTTCTAACTCATTGAGTTGAAGTTTCCTTTGGGTACCAGCCTAATCAAGATCAAAGTTCAATTTCTTAACAGCCCAATATGCACGATGTTCAAACTCTACAGGTAAATGACATACTTTACCATACACAAGTCTATAAGGATATATGCCAATAGGAGTTTTGTATGCATTTCTATAGGCCCATAAAGCACTATTTAATCGTAAAGACCAATCTTTCCTAGTTGGATTAACAATCTTTTCAAGAATATGCATAATTTCCCTATTAGAAACTTCAACTTGGCCACTGTTCTGAGGATGGTATGGGGTTGCTACCTTGTGAGTGATTCCATACTTCCGCATAAGTGATTCAAAAGATCTATTGCGAAAATGAGAACCACCATCACTGATTATGGCTTTAGGTGTTCCAAAACGAGAAAAAAATGTTTTCTTTAAGGAAAGAAAGTACTACTTTATGGTCATTGGTTTTGGAAATTGCTTCTACCCACTTAGAAACATAATCAAAAGCAATAAGAATGTACAAATTACCTTCAGAATTAGGAAAGGGGCCCATGAAATCAATGCCACATACATCAAACAATTCAATAATCAAAATGGGTTGTAAGGGCATCATGTTTCTTTTTGAAATACTTCCTAATTTCTGACATCGACCACAAGCAACAAAAAATGCATAACTATCTTTAAATAATGATGGCCAATAGAAACCACTCTGCAAAAAATTTGCAGCAGTTTTCTTGGCACTAAAATGGCCTCCACATGCATGGTCATGGTAGAAATAGATGACATCTCTTTGCTCCGAATTGGGACACATATCCTAGTGATTTAGTCAGGGAAGTATTTAAACAAGTATGGGTCATCCCAAAAAAAATATTTCACCTCAGCCAAGAATTTAGAACGGTCTTGTCTAGACCAATGCAAATGCATTCTACCTGTAGCTAGGTAGTTAACAATATCCGCAAACTAAGATATTTCAGACACGTGCATTAATTGTTCGTCAGGAAAGTACTCTTTAATATACAATGATTCATCAACATATTCAATATTTAACCTAGACAAGTTATCAGCTACAACATTTTCTGACCCTTTCTTATCTCAAATTTCGAGATTGAACTCTTGTAGCAAGAGTATCCATCGAATTAGACGAGCCTTAGCATCTTTCTTAGACATAAGATATTTCAATGCAGCATGGTCAGAGTATATGATGACTTTAGATCTTATCAAATAAGATCTAAACTTATCCAATGCAAACACAACAACTAGTAATTCTTTCTCAGTTGTTGAATAATTTAGTTGAGCATCATTAAGTATTTTACTAGCATAGTAGATCACACAAGGGTGTTTGTCTACTCGCTGACCTAAAACAGCTCCTACAATATAGTAAGATGCATCACACATAATTTCAAATGGTAAAGACCAGTCAGGTGGTCTGACTATAGGGGAAGATGTGACAAGAGCTTTCAATTGCTCTCATGCTTCCTTACAAGCATCATCAAAGACAAATGCAACATATTTTGCAAGAAGACTACACAGGGGTCTTGAAATTTTACTAAAGTCTTTGATGAATCGCCGATAAAAACAGGCATGGCCTAAGAATGACCTTATCTCTCTCACAGAGCGAGGTTGGGGCAAGTGTTGAATGAGATCAACTTTGGCTTTATCTACTTTTATGCATTTTTCATAAATGATACGCCCTAGAACGATGCCTGAGTTAACCATGAAATGACATTTTTCCTAGTTCAAAACCAAATTCTTTTCTTTACATCGAATCAGCACAAGAGTAAGATGATGCAAACATTCATTGAAAGAAGACCCAAAGATAGAAAAATCATCTATGAAGATTTCAAGAAATTTATCTACCATGTCAGAAAAGATACTCATCATGCAATGTTGAAAAGTAGCGGGTGCATTACACAAAAAGGCATGCGTCGATAAGCAAATGTACCATAAGGAAAGGTAAATGTGGTTTTCTGTTGGTCTTCAGGTGATATGTGAATCTAATTATAACCCGAATAACTATCTAAGAAGCAATAGTGACTATGTCTCGACAACCTTTCTAGCAAAGTGATATTTTCTTATCGCAGTGTTCAACTTCCTATAGTCAATGCGGACTTGCCACCCTGTGGTTATGCGAGTAGGGACTAGTTCATTCATTTCATTTTGAACTACGGTAATTCCAGACTTTTTGGGCACAACTTGAGTGGGACTGACCCATTTACTATCCGAAATTGGGTAGATGATACCTGTTGTTAGAGTATTGATCAGTCGAACTCGCATGCGTTGCTATCTCAAGAATGTTTGTCAATGTTAGTGATCAAAACTATAAAGTCTTGATTTCTAGTCTACTATAGATAAGGTCTCGGACTAGGATAGAGAGTGTAGTTGAGCTCAAGAACTCCATGGAAATCATCATACAATACGAAGGACTACTCAAGGAACCAGTGGATCTTCATCGACTAAAAGGTATGTGGAGACTTGAACTTATCTATCACTCAGAAGTATATCTACTCTATCTCTTATCTTGAGACAAAAGTCGTATTACTATATAGACTAAGAATATACACATGTGACATTTGAAGCTGAGTATATATCGCTTATTTATTTATATAAATGTGTATTGGTAAAGCTTTTGCTTTAGCCAAGTTCATCTTTGCCTAATTACGAAAGTCATGTTATGTTTCAATCACTTTGGAAATTGCTCTGACGAAAACTAGTTTGTGAATAACAACTATATGACGTCCTCTGAGAATGTTTCAATGGTTGATATGAGAGTTTAGACAATATAATCACTAGGGGATATAAACATTATTGTGGTAACACATATATGTATAAGTCCTTAGCACTTAAACCGAAGTTTGCAAACTTTGTTGATCAAGTGAAAACCGGAACTTGAGCAGTCAACCCATTCCGCGAACCCATTCCGCGAATGTGACTCGAGAATTTCTGCTGGAGTTGTATCTCGGTTTCAGTCCGTGAACTGACGGAAGGTATCGAACCCGAGAATTTCTGCTGGAGTTTGTGAACCCTAACCGATTAACTTGAGTCCGCGAACTTGAGTGGTTATGTATAAAAACGATGTTCATGAACTTATCTAAATTATCTAAGGAATGCTATTGCAAACCGTGGCTTTATAGTTCATGAATCGATCGAGTGAATCACATCATTTTTGCTTCATTTGTTTCTTGTGTAGTACATAAGATCTCATATCAATTGAACAACTCTCTAACTAGTTCATTTGAGTCATTTGGACTAGTTATGGTGAAGAAGAATATGGTTGATATGAAAGTTTTCATTTGGCTAACCATTTGGTTGACAAATATTGAACCAACTATTGTACACGTTTGGGTACGGTTACACAAACCAAAAATCGTCAAGTACATGTGTGTATGGCAAGCTAAGTTTTCGATCTAACGTTTGAGAGATATTAGCTTGTATCTAATCAGGTTCTCATCTAACGGTGAATATTGAATGCGTTGTTACTAAGCTAACATTGATTGCAAACCCTGATTTGAAAGACTATATAAGGGAGAAATCTAGCAACTGGGAAACCTAATCCCCACACATTCTGTGTGATACTAGTTTTCTAAGCTAGAGTCGATTCTACTTTAACCTTTGGTTTTCTTCTTCTAAAACCAGGTTAATGAATTAAAGACTTAATTGGGATTGTGAAGCCAGACCGATACTACTTTTCTAGTAGTTGTGTGATATGATCTTGCTATTTCTATCGTCCGAGTACAATTGTAATAATTATCTTGAGATTCTATCTCCGATAGGCAAGATATAAAAGTAATCACAAACATGTTCGTCTCATCGTTTGTGATTCCGCAATATCTTTTTTCGCTGCGTCGATTAAGACTATTGTGAGGTGATTAATAAAACTGATTTGTTCTTCAGGAATATAAGTCTGGTTTTATTGATTGGTTCCTGTTCACCTTGATTTATAAAAAGACGAAACAAAACTCATAGGTTTATTCGTGGGAGACGAATTTATCTAACTTGTAGACTTTTATGTATGAGACAGATTTGTTTGCTAAAGTCTTCGACTTTGGGTCGTAGCAACTCTTGGTTGTGGGTGAGATCATCTAATGGAATTAAATGCGTAGTATCCTGTTGGGATCAGAGGCGTAGGAGCATAATTGTACCTTGGATCAGTGTGAGATTGATTGGAGTTCAACTACAGTCCTGACTGAAGTTAATTTGGAGTAGGCTAGTGTTTGTAGTGGCTTAATACAGTGTATATTTAATCTGGACTAGGTACCGAGGTTTTTCTGCATTTGCGGTTTCCTCGTTAACAAAATTCTGGTGTTTGTGTTATTTATTTTCCGCATTATATTTTGTTATATAATTGAAATAATACAGGTTGTGCGTTGTTCAATCAATTAGAATATCTGACCTTATTGGTTGTTGATTTAAATTGATTGACACTTGGATATTGGTCTTTGGTACCATCCAAGTTATCTCTCTTTGATTAGACTCGCAGATCACATTTGCTTGAGTAAATCAAATTGAGAGATTGAGATAATAACTCCTTGAGTATTTTCTATTGATTGAGTCTAGTTGATTCTCTAGAAAACAACTCGGAGTTGTCCA
This sequence comes from Papaver bracteatum, assembly GCA_023529315.1. Lineage (NCBI taxonomy): Eukaryota > Viridiplantae > Streptophyta > Magnoliopsida > Ranunculales > Papaveraceae > Papaver > Papaver bracteatum. The sequence continues at coordinate 126,899 of JAJJWX010001955.1, forward strand.
TATAGATTGCTAATCGGAATATTGGGTGAGGTTGTTAGACCCTCGTTTTTTCACCTGCATCAAGTAGTTTCAGAATCTCACCTTTAACAACATCTCTCATATTAGGGTTGAGTCTCATTTGCATTTCCCTAGATGGTTTAGTATTTTCTTCAATATTTATGTGATGCATGCAAATTGTGGGACTTATACCTTTTATGTCTAAGATGGTCCAACCTAAGGCCTCTTTATATTCTTTAAGCACTTCTAAAAGTTTGCTTTCCGGTTCTGTGTCTAAACATGATGCAATAATAACAGGTAAAGTATCAGAAGAACCTAAGAATGCATATTTCAAAGTGTCAGGCAATGGCTTCAAATCAAGCTTAGGTGGTTCGACAAGAGATGGGGGAAGATTTGGAGTCAGAGGGTGGAAGTGATTCCACTTCAATATGTCATTTATCAATATCCATGAGCGGGACAGATTCAAGCAAAGAATGAACTTCATTAATGTATTCAGAATCAAAAAGATATAAGTTAAAGTTATCTAAACATGCTTGCAAGGGATCCACAGACAAGATGTCAGGCAAAGAGTCTTGGATCAGGCTCTCAATCATGTTAATATCATGCAATTCATTATCATCAAAATCCATGGGTTGCTGACTAACATTAAAAATATTTAAATCCACAGTCATGTTCCCAAAAGATAATTTCAGCACACCATTATGACAATTTATGATAGCATTGGACGTCGCCAAGAAGGGCCATCCTAAAATGACAAGAATATGTTTGTCTGGGTTTTGCACAGGTTGAGTATCTAATACAATGAAGTGCACAGGAAAGTAAAATTTATCAACCTTGATTAACACATCTTCAACAATACCACGAGGAACTTTGACAGATCTGTCCTCTAATTGTAGCGAAACAGGAGTGAGTTTCAGCTCCCCAAGACCTAACTGCACATACACAGTGTATGGAAATAAGTTCACACTTGCTCCTAAGTCTAGTAAAGATTTTTCGACCTTATGGTCGCCTATTGTACACGATATTATTGGAAAACCTGGGTCCTTAAACTTAGTTGGGATCTTTTTTTGAATTATGGAACTTATCTGCTCGGTAAGAAATGTACGCCTATGCACATGGAGCGTTCACTTTTGTATGCATACATCTTTCAAGAATTTAGAATAAGCAGGTATATGCTTGATTGCTTCGAGAAAAGGGATGTTTATATTGAATCGTTTAAACATTTCAAATATCTCATTTTACTGGTTCCCCATTTTCTTTTGATGTACCAACCTTTGTGGGAATGGAGCGACATGCATATGACATGGCAAAGAAATATTCACATCAACAGAACTTTCAGATTTATCAACATGCTCAGATTCATTTTCTACAACAGGTGTCTTCTGTGGAGTAGTGTGCAAAGGTGAGTCTGACTCAGACCCACTTGATTGTGGTACACCTACATTGTTATTGACAACTTTCCCACTACAAAGAGTAGTAACAACATTCAATTGATTATGTGAGGGCTCATTGCAAGTTAACGCACTTGCCTGAAATGCATTCTTGGAATTTTGTTGAGGTTGGCTAGGGAGCTTACCCTTTTCCCTCTCATTGAGTGCATCGCAAATTTAGCCCAATTTAAGTTCCAGACTCGCAATTCTTTGGTCATTTAACTTCTGATATTGCAACAGATTATCATTCATTTGATTCACACCATAATCGAAACTAGGCCTTTTCTGAACAGGGTACCGGGTGTGCGATTGCACTTGTGGGTTTCTAGGATATGAATATCCTTGGTTGTTACCTGATGTACCCCCTTGTACAGGTCCTTTAGACCATGAAAAATTGGGGTGGTTCCTCCACCCTGGGTTATAGGTCTGAGAATAAGGATTGTTCTCATGTTTTTGGCACAAAGCATTGGCATGTTCAAGTCTAGACTCTTTAATTTCATGCAATTCAGGACAGTTTTCAGCTAAATATTTTGATCTATTACAGAAAAAACACATGGATATTTCTACTGATTACATGAGACAGATGCATTAGTTTTATCACCCTTTTGAAACTCTAAATTCTCCAGTCTTCTAATCACATATGCCATTTTCGCATTAATTTCAAAATCAGACTCTATCCTATGAATACCAGTTCTATTGATAGTTTTCCTAGGTTCTCTAATGGTCTCCCATTGCTGAGTTTTCTAGGCAACTTCTGCAGAAAGGCCCACGACTCGTCGGCACTTTTATCAATAAACTCACCATTGCACATATACTCAACCATGGTTCGAGTGGCGAAATCCAACCCTTCATAAAGAATTGTTGATAATCTTTACTGCTCGAAACCATGATGGGGAAACTGAAGTAACAAATTATTAAACCTTTCTAGGTATTTGGACAATGTTTCACCATCCAGTTGCACAAAATTATTTATACTATGACGAATGGTGGCTGTTTTGTGATTTGGGAAGAAATTTTTGAAAAATTCTTTCGTAGCTTCATCCCAGGTTTTAATGGACTGAGGTCTCAAAGCAACAACCAAGATTTAGCTTTCTCCTTCAACAAGAAGGGAAACATACGCAATTTTAGGGACTTTTCTGTCATTTGATTGAACTTTATAGTCCCACAAATCTCCTCAATGAGATGCAGGGTGATGAGAACTAGCAGAACCAAATTATATACTACAATTGTAATGCTTAACCTACATATGCAAATTTTATGAAAAGCTACAAACCTAATTTATGCTAAATTATATACAATTGGATGCTAACTGATAACAAACTACATATGGTAATATGTTGTGACTAAACTAAGAAATCTAATAGGCGAACAAACTTTGCTACGGAACACCACTTGCTACAGATGCTGCTGACTCAAATTGACTAAAAAGTAAAAACTACGACTAACACTAATGGAGATTATATAAACTGGTGGATGGACGACTAATGACCTACAACTAACAAATTAAGATATCCTAAATATGCAACTACAGACAAATTGAATTGGGAAAAGAAGAGAAAAAAAGCTACAGACAAAGCTCGACTAAGAAAAACTAAAAGAAAGAAAATGTGATGCCACTTATGACTAAAGGCTACGTACTGAGATAAACTAAAATGAAAAAGGAATTCAAAAATCATGCTACAGACAATTACAGTTGACTAGATCTATGTTACTCTAAAAACAAAAGAACCAAAGTACTAAATTTATCAATAGGAAGTGATATATTACAGAGATGCAAATGAGATGCAAACACGGCTATATACTACCACTAATGTCTGAATCCTAGGCAGAAACTAAGTGGAATAAGACAATAACAAAGATGGGAAAAATAAAGCTACATAATGTGAAAGTCTAAAATTTCCTAACTAAAACGTGAAATGAAAAAAAAGTATTGAATAAAAACAACAACTATTAACCCGCTACTACTAAAAACCGACAGCTACAAGTATAAACGACAAATAGTAAAGGATGGAAACCTCAATCTAATACTACCTCCGTTTCAGTAAAAGTGTTACTTTCACTTTTTCATTTAAGCCTAAAAATAGGCCAAATTGAAAAAGTGAAAGTAACATTTTTCCTGAAACGGAGGGAGTACTACTGATGGCAACAAAACAGTATGGAATGCTATATTATTGTTTATGGGAGAAAATTGCCTCTGCCGAATTTGGTAAATTCGATGATGGAGAGACTGGTTTAAACCCTTAAACAAATGTGCTGCATGTGAGCACTTTCGATTCGAGATATCAATCTGTACAACTCTGGCCTAAACCAAGAAGATGGTCGTTCCAGATTTGCTTCGGTCACAAAGTGGAGGAGAAGGGTTGATTTGGGGAGGATAGCGAAGAAGGGTGATGAGACCAGAGAGTCCTGGCTAGGTAGTATCTCGACTTGTATCAGAAGTGTAGAAGCTTGCGGAAGCTTGCTAGTGATGGAAGCTTTTGAGAGAGCTTGCAAAGTTGCTATTTGATAGTGTTGTATTGTGCCTGACCAAGACTTGTGTGTTTTGGAAGAATAGGTGAAACTTATTTATACAAGTGAGATTGAACGTACCCTGGCCTCATTAAGGAATTGAGTAAATGTGTCAATTAAAACAGAGGAGGTGGAAACCGTTGGCTTTATGGTGAACAACGTTTTCACCATAAATTTCCTTATTTAATTGACCGTATTCATTCCTTGCACACCTTGCTTTATTGCGAGCGTAGTGTACGCTGCACGTTGTGACCGCCAAACCAAAACCCCAAGAAAGCATCCCCCGATTCGTGTTGATGTCTCGAGAGTGAGCGCAAGTGGGAATGCCAAAGTTGCTAGTGAAGCGTTGCGGCATGTGCCAATGGCCTGTACGGGATATCTCGACCGCAAGTTGTACTTTGAGAGCGGATGTAAATGCCAAAGTCGCTAGTGGAGCATGTGTGGCATGTGCGGAATACCTTGGAAATTGGCTAGTAGGTTGGGGATAAAAGTGGCTAGTGGTTGTGTGTTGGCATGTGCCAATGACACGCACGACAACTTTGGCCAAGTCGCGGGCGCTACAATTGGATAGTGGCTTGGGATATGAAGTGGCTAGTGGTAACGTGTTGGCATGTGCCAATGGCACGTACGGCCACCTTGGACAAGTCGCGGGCGCTACAATTGGATAGCGACTTGGGAAGGAAAGTGGCTAGTGGTAACATGTTGGCATGTGCCAATGGCACGTACGACCACCTGACCAAGTCGCGGGCGCTACAATTGGATAGCGGCTTGGGATGGAAAGTGGCTAGTGGTAACGTGTTGGCATGTGTCAATGGCACGTACGGCCACCTTGGACAAGTCGCGGGCGCTACAATTGGATAGCGGCTTGGGATGGAAAGTGGCTAGTGGTAACGTATTGGCATGTGCCAATGGCACGTACGGACACCTTGGCCAAGTCGCGGGCGCTACAATTGGATAGCGGCTTGGGATAGAAAGTGGCTAGTGGTAACGTGTTGGCATGTGCCAATGGCACGTACGGCCACCTTGGCCAAGTCGTGGGCGCTACAATTGGGTAGCGGCTCGGAATAGAAAGTGGCTAATGGTAACGTGTTGGCATTTGCCAATGGCACGCACGGCCACTTTGGCCAAGTTGCGGGCGCTACTTTTTGGCATGTGCCAATAGGATAGCGGCTTGAAAATAGAAATTGGCTAGTGATGCCTGTTGGCATGTGCCAATGGCACGCACGGCCAAGTTGACCTAGTTACACGGTTTGCGAGCCTAGGGCGCTATTTTTGGCATGTGCCAAATGGTGTAGCGACTTAGAAATTGGCTAGTGGTGCGTGTTGGCATGTGCCAATGGCACGCACGGCCAAGTTGACCTAGTTGCACGGTTTACAATCCTATGGCGCTATTTTTGGCATGTTCCAAATGGTATAGCGACTTATAAATTGGCTAGTGGTGCGTGTTGGCGTGTGCCAATGGCACGTACGGCCAAGTTGACCTAGTTGCACGGTTTGCAAGCCTAGGGCACTATTTTTGGCATGTGCCAAACGGTATAGCGGCTTAGTTTGTCATGGTTTCCTGTGGGTGCAGTATGTGGTTTGGTTTTGGCGTCGTTGCCACGGTGCGCAGTATGCGACTTGGTTTTGATGTCATTGCCATGGTCCGCAGTATGCGGCTTGGTTTTGGCGTCGTTGTCATGGTGCCCAGTATGCGGCTTGGTTTTGGCGTCATTGCCATGGTGCACAGTATGCGGCTTGGTTTTGGCGTCGTTGCCATGGTGCGCAGGCTTGGTTTTGGAATTAGGGTTCTGTGTCGAAAACCCTAATATGGTATTTTGAAAAAAATACCCCCATTAATTATTGACACCTGAATTAAATGCTCGTAGTTAATGTGTTACTGGTAACACTAGCTCATGGGGTTTTATGATTTTACCCCTTATCTAAAATCCATTATCGATATTAAGTCCCCTGCTTAGCTCGGAACAGGAGCTTTGTTGCGAGGTAAGCATAAGATGGTGCCAAGACAAGATCTGAAAGAGAAACGGGAGATTTATCTGACCTTTTTTTCTGAGACGCGGAATGGATTCAGAATCCTCATCCTTGGAAGGTTTGCATGGAGCGTGAGGTTGGCATAATTTAGCGGAAATGGACGGCTGTGATGCATTGAGCTGCTGGCGTGAGTTGGGAAATTGAGCGTGCTGGCGGGGCCGGTGGACGTGATAGCTGGTGCTACTTGAGAAGATGGCGTGCTAGTTGGTGGGTCCGGTGGAAGATGGACGTGATAGCTGGCGCGGCTTGGGAGGTATTAACAGGTCGGCGCGATTGGTGGGACCAGCGGAAAGTCAGGAAGCAGTTTTGACTTTTCTTCACACACGGTTTTTAATTAGGGAACCATTCATGCCAAAAGCGTTATGTTCCTCATTACTTCTTTTCCTTTTTTAGGATTCCGCATTCATTTTCAGCATAACTACACCATCTCCCTTTTGATAAAAGGTTATTCTTATTGAGCTCTTTTCCCTCTTTGTTATGTCTCCCAGAGACGAATCATCCTCCAATCGTCCAAATTCTCCGGGTAAGGACGCAAGATCCGACTCTTGCGAAAGCATCCCAACTAGAGTTATGCGGGTCAAGAAAATCATAAGGTATGTTCCCTTTTCTTCTGCTGATCAGTGTTTACTTCATCGTTTATTCATTGATGAATGATAAATTCTTCTTCCGTACATCGATATCCCGTTGGAGCATGTGTTACTGTTATCGATGAAGATGATCTAGTTGCTCCCCTGCCTCCAAACCCGACTCTATTGGTTGCTGCAGATTTGGAGAATGCTGATTTAGGGATATCTTGTCACGAATACCCCTATGCGGGTTTGTCGTTTGGGACTCGCATGAGGTGCCTCTCTTCCAATTACCGGAACGTTGGTGGTTTCCTGGTACGAAAAGAGTTTGTGACTCTTTACATAAGGATATGGAAGACGTACGGCCATATTGTTACCAGGAGCGTAGTGAAATGTTGTTCATCTGCCTTGGTTTCCGTAGTGAATTGCCTTCTACCAATGATCATTGAAATGAAGAGTACATCCATTCGTGCTGTTGCAGAGCCGACAATTCAGAGATGGGAGAGCATGGTGGCTACCTGTGAGTCCTCGGAGTTCAACATCAGCTGGTTGCGGCATCGTCTTGATATTGTGAAAGTTGACAGAGATGGTATTCTTGCTGGTGTGATTCCTGCCACCAAATCTATTCTGGAAGAGGAAAAAGCTTTGGCCATGGAGTCTCAGAGGATCTAAGGGTTAACTCGAGATTTGAAGAGCAGGACTGAGAGATATCATAGTCGATTGAAGAAGATGTTTTGCAGGGACTATGATTTACTAGATGGGATTTTCTGATTTGTGTTGCAAGATATTTTTTTTAAAAGATTTCGAATGAATAAAGGAATTTTTATTAATCTGTTGGGTTGTATGGAAGTTTTGATAATAGGTAAGGAAAAACGTAAGCAAAAGGAATGTTGGGTGTGTACACTTTGATGTAGCGTGTTGCGGGAAAGCAATCAAGCATAGTATGCTTTGAGCCATTTTCCGTTGATGACTGCCTCTAGTTTTCCTCCATCTTCTTTGATAATCTTGTAGTACCCGCTGTCATATGCCTTGGTGATTATGTATGACCCTCCCCATTTGGGAGAAAACTTTGGCGCTGATACATCCAGCTGAATGTGCTTGGCAGTTTTCAGCACCAAATCTCCATTTTTAAAAACTCCAGGCTTCACGGTGTTGTTGTATGCCCTGGAAATCCTGTTTCTATATGCTTGTGCATGTTCTTCCGCCCGAGATCTTCTAGAGTCTATAATGTCTAGTTCTGATATTCTAGCATTCAGCATCTCGGCTTCACTCCATTGAGGTCCACTTGCGGTGGCGATTCAGGCAGATGGAATTTTGATTTCTGCCGAGAGAATTGCATCTGTGCCATAGACAAGAGAGTAGGGATACATGCCGGTGGAGCTTCTAGGAGATGTTCTGTATGCCCAGAGAGCCATTGTCAGTTGCTCATGCCAAGTCCTGGGATTGTCGTATACTGTTCGGCTGAGGATCCGGATCAAAGTCTTGTTGGTTCTTTCAGCTTGCCCATTTCCCTGCGGGTAGTAGATGGTGGAGAAGACTTGTTTAATGTCGTACCCCTCAAGTAAGTCTTGTACCTTCTTGTTATCTAAAGGTGTGCCATTGTCGGTGATGATATGCTTAGGTACACCGAAACGAAAGATGATGTGTTCCTTGATGAATGTTGCTATTGTGGCTCCGGTGAAAGGAACCGCTTCAACCTATTTGGTAAAGTACTCGGTTGCGGTTATTATGTATTCGTGCTGTTTCGAGGATGGCGGGTTGATTTTTCCGATGATGTCGAGTCCCCGGCTATAAAAATGCCACGGGCTACTTATTGAGTGTAGGGGTGTTGGAGGTGCGTGGATGAGATTTCCGTGGACCTGACATTCACGGCATTTATGGACAAAAGCGGATGCGTCATCTTCCATGGTTGGCCAGTAGTACTTCTCATGTATCTGCAGGAACAACTTGTGTTTCCCTTGGTGTTCGCCATCGTGTACTTTTCTTAATATAACTGGGACTTCTGTATCACCTAAACACCGTAGTAGACTTCCCCCGAAACTCTTGCGATATAAAACCCCATCGTGAAACACAAATCTCTTGGAGTTTTGTTTTAGCTTGGATGCGTCTTCTTTGTCGGTAGGGAGAATGTCATCGCGGAGGAAACTGATGTATGGCTCTTGCCAGTCCCCAGAATGGTTGATGTTAAGGACTTCTACTTGACATGGGGTCTCCTGGAAATTGGGGCACGTCTTATGGAGCAATCGATATTGGGCTTCCATTTCCGGCCAAAAATATCCAAGTCGATATAGGCGGAGGTGGAGGGTTACCACCGATGTGATTCCACAGACTTCGGTATGGACATGTTCAAGTTGCTGATGTGCTTCTTCCTTTCCGAGACACCTTGACAGGGAGCTATCCGGGTTTCGATGATACAGAATATTTTGAAGTACGAAGAAGTTTCGCAAAGTCTTGGGACCAACTTTCCCTTGGAAAAGTGAGCTGTTGAGTTCTTCGATGATAGGGGCTCTCCAGTCATCGTCTTCGGTCTTCTCAGCTTGTGAAAGCCACGTTGAGGCTATGGTTCGCTTCCTCACTGTCAGGCTTTCTTCGGATCCTTCGAACTGTAGTCTTGACGCCAGTGTAGCCAGGACGTCGGCGTGCCTATTACCGCTTCGGCCAATGTGTATGATAGTTGCATCGGAGAAGTAATTCAGTAATCTCTATGCTTCAGTTCTGTATGGTGCCAGCGTTAGCTCTTTCAATGCGTAAATTCCGTTCACCTGGTTGATAAGCAGTTTAGAATCCCCTATTATCTCCAAACCTATGGCCCCAGCTTGTTTAGCTAGTGATAATCCTATGAGGAAGGCTTCGTATTCGGCTGAGTTGTTGGTGTAAGGGAAGTCTAGCTTGAAATAGTGTGAAAAAACTTCCCCAGCAGGGATACCAGTACTATACCTGCTCCTCCAGTATTGGTGATAGGGGTGGATGATCCGTCGAAGAACAACATCCATGCTTCTTCTTTGACTGAGAGAATTTTTGGAAAGTCCCCAGGGAAATCTTCACGTAGTTCCGCGGCGTTTTCTCCTGGGAATACTTCTAGCAAGTGTGCGATGGCCTGTCCTTTTATGGCCCTCGGACAGTGCATGTTATGTCGAACTCTGACAGCTGTAGGATCCACTTAGACGACCTCCCTATCAGGGCAGGTTTTGAGAGGAGAAACCTTACAGGATTTGACTTTGATATCAGTATCACCGTATTGGAAATGAGGTAGTGCCTGAATTTCTGAATGGAGTGGATTAGTGCTAAACATGATTTTTCCGCTCCGGGGTATCTGAGTTTGGAATCTCTTAACATATGACTGAAGTAGTATATGGAATATTTGGTTCATTCGTCATCTTCTTGAGCGAGGAGAGCTCCAATGGCAGTTTCGCTGAAAGATGTATAGAGACATAGCGGTTTCCCTCGCATAGGAGATTTCATGACGGTCGGGGAAGATAGTGTTTTTTGGATCTTCTGATATGCTTCTTGTTGAGACGCAGTCCATGTGAAACTCGCTCCCTTTTTTAGCAAATGGGTGAATGCGGTAATTAGATGTGCCAGTCCCGGTATGAAGAGGCGAATGTAGTTTATCTTACCCATGAAACTATGGAGATCCTTTAAAGTTCGTGGGGGCGGCATCGTCAGGATAGCTTGTGTCTTGATTGGGTCAACTTTTATCCCTGCAGCTGTTACTTGGAACCCTAAGAACTTTCCCGAAGAGACGCCGAAAGCACATTTCAAAGGGTTCATCTTCAATTTATACTAGCGGCATCTTTCGAACACTCGTCGCAGTGTCTCTGGATGATCTGCTCGAGTCTTTTATTTAACTACCACATCATCTATGTAATCTTCAACTTGCTTGTGCATCATATAGTGGAAGATGGTGGTCATGGCACGTTGGTAAGTAACACCAGCGTTCTTCAGGCCGAAAGGCATCACAGTGTAATAGAAGTTTCCAAGAGGGGTTCGAAAGGCAGTCTTACTTGCGTCGTGCTCATACATATTTATCTGGTTGTAGCCACTATATCCATCCATAAAATAGAACATGGCATGCCCACTGGTAGCGTCTACCAGCATGTCGATGTTAGGGAGAGGAAAATCGTCTTTAGGGTAGCACTTGTTCAAATCTCTGAAGTCGACACAGCACCTGATCCGCCATTTTTATTCTTGACGGGAACGATATTGGCCAACCAAGTGGGGTGATGAATGGGATTGATGAAACCAGCGGCTAGTAGTTTCTGAACTTCCACCTTTATTTGTTCTTCCACATCGTGCCTGAATTGTCTTGGAAGTTGCTTGACCGATTTGGACCCGGGTATCACATGCAGATGGTGGGTAGCCATTTTTTCATCCAAACCAGGCATTTCTTCGTATTTCCATGCGAATACGTCTTGGTATTCCTTGAGTAGATCGACTAGCTTCGAGCATTCCGTTGAGTGTAAGGCTGAACTGATTTAAATAGGGCGTGGGAATTCTTCATCCCCTATATTGACAGTGTCGAGCTCGTCTGTGGTTAAGTCGGTCCCATCTTGCAGCTTCTGAGGGGCATTAGGAATTTCCTCCTGATCGTTGTGAAGACATTCTCTTTGGCGGAGAGACCGGATTATGGTCTCCCCTGTTAATTGCTAACAACGATGATAATACGTGAGCTTTCCCTTTTTGCTTCGTGTTGCGGTAAAGGTGTGTTCTCGCTTAGCGTGGGTACAGGTTGCACCCTAGCCTAGCAAAGGGGAATTGGAAAGTCTTCTTTCTGATGGGATGGAGGGATAAAGGTCTTATTTGCTGAGTAGCTCTGGTTCATTGCTGTCTCTGAGTGACGTCCACTTTGGCAGCGGGAAACTATGCACCTTGGTCGTCACATCCCTTGAGCCCTTCGGACCATGTGTCTCTATATAGTAGATAGGTGCATAGGGGGATAGTGACACAGGGATACATACTACTTTCTCATTCAGAACTGTTTTTAGACATTGATGGTATGTCGAGGGAACGATTCTGAGATCGTGCAGCCACGGCCTTCCCAGTATCATGTGGTAATCTGGTTCCTTTTCGATCACTTCGAACTACATGCTTGATTGGATTGGTCCCACTGTCAGATCTAGGCTGATGTAACCATATGTGCTAGTTTGGTTTCCCTTGAAGTATGTCATCGTAGTGGGATGTCGCATGACCTCGTTAGGTCGTACCCTGACAGCTTTGATCATTTTGAGGGTGATGACGTTGGAAGATGCACCTGTGTCAACGAGCACTCTCCTGAACTCTGTGCTCCTGATGAGGGCCGTAACATGCACGGCTCGGTTATGGCCCTCTTCTACCATCATGTCGCCGTCATTAAAAGTAATGTTGCCGGTGGATCTCCCAAGTGTTCTTGGAGTCCCTGTGGGTACTGGGACTAGATATGTGTTCAGCGCTATTTCGTTAATGGATGAAAACGTTTTTACCCGCTGATCTCTGTAGAGGTGCAACAATTCACACAAATTCTCTACCAACGCGGTCGCCTCCTGATCTGCCGGCTTCCGGTTAGCGGCGAAATAATTAATTGGAGGATCCTCATTCGGGATGTTAGTCCTCGGTTCCTTATCTTCTGGAAGGCATGAGCCACTTAGCTCCGATGTTAAGCTGATGAGGAATTAGAGTATTATGTTGATAGCATCCTTCATTAGATCCATATTTCTGTAATGAATCTCCTGAGCTCGCATCAGGACAACCAGTCTTGGGAGTTCTTCACTGGTTGTATTGCTTTTAGAAGTTGGCGGATCGTCATGTCTTCGAGTAGGATCAGTATTTGCGGATATGGTTTGATAGCCAACCATGTTCGCGCGAATTTTTGAGGGTAGAACCTAGGTCCTGATATTGTAACTGATAGATTGAAACTCCCACTGCGGTCGCCAATTGTTTATGGGAGAAAATCGCCATTACCGAATTTGGTAAATTCTATGGTGGAGAGACTGGTTTAAACCATTAAACAAATGTGCTGCACGTGAGCACTTTTGATTCGAGATATCAATCTGTACAACTCTGGCCTAAACCAAGAAGATGGCCGTTCCAGATTTGCTTTGGTCACAAAGTGGAGGAGAAGGGTTGATTTGGGGAGGATAGCGAAGAAGTATGATAAGACCAGAGAGTTCTGGCTAGGTAGTATCTCGACTTGTATCAGAAGTGTGGAAACTTGCGGAAGCTTGCTAGTGATGGAAGCTTTTGAGAGAGCTTGCAAAGTTGTTATCTGATAGTGTTGTATTTTGCCTGATCAAGACTTGTGTGTTTTAGCAGAATATGTGAAACCGATTTATACAAGTGAGATTGAACGTACCCTGGCCTCATTAAGGAATTGAGTAAATGTGTCAATTAAAACAGAGGAGGTGGAAACCGTTGGCTTTATGGTAAAAGGGTTTTCACCATAAATTTCCTTATTTAATTGACCGTATTTATTCCTTGGACACCTTGCTTTATTGCGAGCGTAGTGTATGCTGCACGCTGTGACCGCCAAACCAAAACCCCAAGAAAGCATCCCCCAATTTGTGTTGATGTCTCGAGAGTGGGCGTAAGTGGCAATGCCAAAGTTTCTAGTGAAGCGTTGCGGCATGTGCCAATGGCATGTGCGGGATATCTCGACCGCAAGTTGTACTTTGAGCGCGGATGGCAATGCCAAAGTTGCTAGTGGAGAATGTGTGGCATGTGTCAATGGCATGTGCGAAATGCCTTGGAAATTGGCTAGCAGGTTGGGGATAAAAGTGGCTAGTGGTTGCGTGTTGGCATGTGACAATGGCACGCACGACCACTTTGGCCAAGTCGCGGGCGCTACAATTGGATAGTGGCTTGGGATAGAAAGTGGCTAGTGGTAACGCGTTGGCATGTGCCAATGGCACGTACGGACACCTTGGCCAAGTCGCGGGCGCCACGATTGGATAGCGGCTTGGGATGGAAAGTGGCTAGTGGTAACGTGTTGGCATGTTCCAATGGCATGTACGGCCACCTTGACAAAGTCGCGTGCGCTACAATTGGATATCAGCTTGGGATGGAAAGTGGCTAGTGGTAACGTGTTTCCATGTGCCAATGGCACATACGGCCACCTTAGCCAAGTTGCGGGCGCTACAATTGGATAGCGGCTTGGGATGGAAAGTGGCTAGTGGTAACGTGTTGGCATGTGCCAATGGCATGTACGACCATCTTGGCCAAGTCGCGGGCGCTACAATTGGATAGCGGATTGGGATAGAAATTGTCTAGTGGTAACGTGTTGGCTTGTGCCAATGGCACGTACGGCCACCTTGGCCAAGTCGCGGGACAATTGGGTAGCGGCTCGGGGTAGAAAGTGGCTAGTGGTAACGTGTTGGCATGTGCCAATGGCACGTACGTCCACCTTGGCCAAGTCGCGAGCGCTACAATTGGGTAGCGGATCGGAATAGAAAGTGGCTAGTGGTAACATTTTGGCATGTGCCAATGGCACGTACGGCCACTTTGGCCAAGTAAAAATTGATTGAACCATGTAAAAATCTTGGTGTCCGTTTATAATTTTAGCAATTTTGCTACCATTTTTATAGGTAGATCTAGAAATTAATATCAAGATATGATAAGAGGTGTGTCGTAGGATTTCTTACAACTACATTTTGGCGCTAGAAATAGGGATTGAACATGTGATGAATTCAACTGCTAATTAGCAAAGATCAAGAGAAATTAGCAATTGTTGATGATGAATTCCACTGGACTTATGTGATACAGGGGAAAATATGGAAGTTTTAGGCGAGAACTTCACATTCTCCACTAACAAACGACAATTTAAGAGAAATGAACGATGACGAACAGCCAAGACCTGTTAAGATAAATGTATACAGAGAAAGAGAAGCAGAAATATTAGGAAGCAAGAGCAGATTTGAAGAAATCTTTATAGGAATGAAATGAAATGAATTAGCATCAACTAAACCATTAAAATATGACAAATTCTTTCTTATCTCTTTAATTATATGTTAATAATTTGGATCTGGAAGATTTTGAGTTTTTTAACTATCAAACTTTGTGTTTTCACAAAAATTTGTTTTCTGCTGATATTTTGAATTAAAACGAATTTTGATCGTAAATAAACCTAGATTTTAATTGTAATTTTGATTGTTATATATTTCAAATTAGATTGGCGAAGTAAAAATTTATGAATCTTCTTTTAATTTTGTAAGTAGCAATGATGTCCTCAAGTTGAATAGATTACTAATTAAATCAATTGGTTGTTACCAGCGAAGTGGAGAATGCAGTGACCTGGGCTCAACCAAATTAAGTTAAATAACGAAGAAAATTAACAACATCACTTGCGAAGGAATGAAACACCAGCCATTCGCAACACCTTAAGAGAAAACATGAAAGCAATGGAGACCAGTTCAATCACGTGAAAAAGAAAAGCAAGAAAACTTATATACAAGCCCAAGAGCGATTGTCAACTATCAAGAGCACGAAGAGATAGCTCCTCTAAATTCGCAGCGTAAAGAAAGGGATGGCAAAGGAACCAGCGGACAGCTCGCAGACAATCCAGCACAGTCAAACTTTATTGCATCACGATTATAAAAAAAGCAGTAGATCATTTCTCCAGAAACTCATAATTCCAATGAGGGTCAGTTAAGGAAGAAGAGAGACAAAATTTACTTCATCTACAGGTTCAGGGAAAGCTAGTTATTTTTCAATGCCACTTTAAGCAAATGTGGTTACTTTCACGTTCAACTAATGACAAGTTAACATCAAACCCAACTATTGTTTCCAGCGAGAAAGTGCAAAATTAAGGATCAATACCCCAACTTTCTCCTCCAACAACAAAAATAGAAGAACCATCACAAGTACACGCGAGTAAGAAAATAGTGAAATTCTAGCAAGTTGGAGTAAAGTAAAGGCGTTACAATACTTTTTCCCTGCGTGACACTACTTCACAGTGCAAACAGAAAAGTACAAGTGAATAAGGCGCTAAAGAGTGAAAGGACGAAACAACTAGAGTAACAAAAAAATTAAAGGATTATTGAAATACGTCAGAAGCAAAGGGAAAATCTGGCGATCTTATCAGAAAATGTGAAACCAAGGCATGCTCTTGCTGCGTTCTGAAAGAATCCAGTTCTGGAGCAAGGTGATTTAATTCCAACAACTTACCTCGTCAACCAATTATCCAGATATACTAGCATCATCAAACTTCTGTGAAGAAAATTCCCAAGATCAAAGCAGTTGTACGGTAACTAAGATCATAGAATGCAGTTCCCAAAGAAGCACTAGCAGCAAAGATTGATGAATAGTGTTGCCGCGACGGTCAGTTCCTGTGAGGTTAAAAATTACTGCGAGAAGGAGAACACGGAAAATTGATGGTATTTATCAATGATGTTGTAGTAGTAAAAGGTTCGTGAGACTTGTGAAAGCAAAGAATTTTAGATTTAATAAAAATATATATACAAAAATATTAACAAATTTGGCGAGAGGTGACCAAGACACTAGATTCCACTATTACGCAAAATTGAATGATAAATATTTCAAAACTCTATTCAATTCTTCAGTCCTCTTTTATCGTTAATTCACTATCAATCATACAAATTCTCAAATGTTATTTGTAAACCTTAAGCATAGATTATCAAGAGATTAAACCAAGCATAACCTATCAAACTGAATCACAAATAATTAAGACAATCATTCAAACAATTTAAAACTCGGCAAAAGCAGCGATTAGGTGAATTATATAATTAAATGAAATAGTTACCCATTTATGTTGCGTGAATAGCTTCCTCCATTGCCTTGGTTACGAGGGAATTAGCTCATCATGGTAAACATGCTCTCAAAATAATTATTTATTATGGCTCAAATGGTGTTTACAATAAAGAGAAGAAGAGAAAATGGTATAAAACAGGATTCTGCGACCCACAGAGATGAAGTGCTGTTGTCGTTGGAAACATACGACCCACACCTTGACCCACAAACCACTGTCGTTGTCACTGTTTAAATACGACTGCTGTTGCTAGTCTGTTCTTCGTGTTCTTCATCTTCATCAGCAGCAGGAAGCTTGCTGTTCATGGTGATTTCTTGCTCCTCAGTTCTCCTCAAGCCCCCAAACTCTCGAACCCACTTCTAGGCAACCATAGAAACCTATTTATACCCAAAAGCGACAAGAAATCACGCTCATTAACTCTCCATGATCCTCCATTACTCGGTGTTAAAAGAAAATATTTTACGAATATTTTCTTCCCTGAAATGATTCTCCACGCGTAAACAGCGTCTGATACTCCATTATTTATATTCTACACGCATCTTCAATGACTAAGTGTCATCCAAACACGAGCAGCACACATCAAACTTGCTGAAAATCCGTGAATATCATTTTCAAACCCGTGTTGCCTTGATTTCTTCCACGTGATTATCCAGCCAAATTCAGTCGAAAAAATCACCCATACCAGCTCTGTTATGATATATCATCTTTCCAAAAAGTTTCAGCGATTGAATCGCACAAAATCACGTCCATATGCAATCGAGAAAATTTGCCAGTGAAGAGCAAATATTTTCCCGCCAAATTTTTTTTTTTTTGAATTTGTGAAGAAGGTCACCCCTTATCCAGTGGTCGCCCCTTATCCGTTGCTGGAGTCCGAATAACACATTCCCATGGGGTGCCTTTAGTAATTTTCTGGGGTGCCTTTAGTACTTTGTCCTGGGGTGTAAAACACCACTTTTCGAGCCAATTTCGCCGCAAGAGCTTATTTCTCTATAAATACCTACAAAGACATAAAATAACAAAATAAATACAAAAATCGAGTACTAACAATACATACAATTGAGACATATTAGACACATAAATGTGTCTATCAAAACTTTAGTTGGAAAAATTTAACTGGAGAGAGTTGAAAAGAAAGAGATGAAGTGTCATTGGTTACAAGACACAAAGTCTTAGAAACCTGTGGATGAATATTTTGTTCTCCCGCAGTTATCAAATTCATATCTCAACATGAATATTTTGAAGCAGCAACCAACAAGCCAAGTCATTGTAGAAACAACCAGCAAAGAGAAGAAGAAACGCAAAGAGATGTTCACTTCAGAATGTAACGCAAGTAACGCAAGCAAGAGGCTAGAACAATGTGATAATATCGCAGTCCAAAAGAGAATATCGCAATACATTTTCATCATGCATGGGATAATTTTTGCATTTGGTTCTCAGCGAAGAAATTCGCAGCGATGCAATGCCTCAAGCTCAACAAACGAATTGCAGTAGTAAGGGAACCCTAGTACAACCAATTAACGAGTGAAATGGAGATCACGAACAAATTCACTAAAAGGGAAGCATTCCCATTCTCCTATCTCTAACTCCAAAATTTGTTGCATTAAGTAATATCAAATGATAAGTCATATCAAAGAAATTTATTCAACTAAATTTATTGTTCGCAGAGATGAAAATTGTGCCAAGGTATAGCCTGTGATGAATGATAACAACAATTAGTTCTGTTGAAAATAATCATAAACAGGAAAGAATACTGATGAGAGTATCACGATACCACTGTAATCGTAAGTAACATCGCCAAGAGAATTAAAATAGCGCAAAGAGATCATTGTCATTCACCAGCGATGAGAAGAACAAGAAGACTTTAATTAGGAAAATTTATATTGTAAGACATCAAACAGAGAGGGAGAGATACAGAAGAAGTTTACTTCGGCAGAGGTTTTGGCGAAGAACTGCAACAACTCCAATAATAGAAATTCGCAGAATCTGCGAAGGTACACATCCTCTCTGGTAAGAATACCGCAGCTCATAAGCATGGATTACCAAGAGAAGCACACTGATCAATACCAAGAGAAGTGATGCTGTTCGCCAAGATATATACAAGACTTTCTCCACGTGAAATCTTCTTCCCAAATGTCTACATGGACAAGAAAAGAAAATTTTCAACAAGGCCAGTTCGTGGGGCTCCTCATGACAACAAACAACGGAATTCTTCAACAAAGACCGAATAAGAGCTGAACAAAAGTTATTTGTCCATTCAAAAATATGAAAATCTAGGTCATCAGGCAAGGTAGGCAAAGAAAATGGACGAAAAGAAAAGAAAATAGATGTAAAAATTAAGGCTATAAGTAACGAAGAAACTAACTTGCGATGAGAAGAAGAAGATGAAAAAATCAAGAATATTATAATGGCAGTAAGTTTCCATTCGAAGGGTAAGTCCCACTAATCTCTTATGAACATTACTGGTGATGAGGAGAAGAATACAACACCAGGTCTACGTCATAGCTAGTACCAGCGAAGTTTAGGGCTTGGATGTGCTTAAACAAAGAAACAAACTTGCGGAATAATCATATCCAGAGAAATTTGAATAGATGGTCATAAACGCAGTTGATAAGTTCAGTACCACGGGTTCGAGTTTCCACGGTCACACAGAATTTTTGTTTTCCTCGCAAATGTTTACATTATAAAGATTTCCTTCGCAAACGATTTTTTCTTCCAAAAAACCAGCGTGGAGAAGAGATAAGCAACATTCAATCCCAGTTCATCCAAGCCCACTAAAGCAAACCAAGATATTTCATGCAAGGAATTGATTAGCGAGCAAATGAAGTCTAGTTTCGGCACAATACATCTTGGATATTTCATTACTTCGCCAGATATTTGATTATTTCGCACGTAAAATTCGCAAGAGAGGGTTAGAACAATTGGTATGGTACGAGCGTATACAAGAGGAAGATCAAGAGTTCATTTCTCATTTCTTCTCAATTCACAAGCAAATCATATACTTCGCAAGAGACGACAACAACAGAAAATCGCAAGAAAGCTAAGTACCATTTTCCTTGAATATTTTACTTACAGAAAATAAAAGATTTTTGATTTAATTTACAAAAAATGACACAATCGCAAGATTTCAAAGATTATAAAAGATTACAAAAGGTGAAATCATCGCAAAAAATTTATAGATTTCAAATTTTTTTAAAATTTTCAAAGATTACAAAAAATTAAATTATCACAAAGATTTCTAAGATTTCAAAAAAATTTGACTTAATTTCCAAAAAAAGCGATACCCTCGCAAGATTACAAAGACTTCAAAAATACAAAAAACCGAGACCCTTCAATTTATATATTTCTCTAGAAAATTTCTTTTACATGAGATTTTGATTTAAAAACGCGATACAATCGCAAGATTTCAAAGTTTTTTCTAGAATATTTCTTTTACAGAAAGAGATTCTTGATTTACCAATGTGATACAATCGCAAGATTTCAAAGAATATTTCTAAGATTTCAAAAGATTTTAAAGATTATTTACTTCAAATATGATTATGAGAATGAAAGAAGAAATGACATAAATGAAATGAAAGAAGAAATAAAAGAATTGACAGAAATGAAAGAATGAAGAAACGCGAATACAATTTCGCAGAGACATAAGAATGGGACGAACCTTTTTGGTGTGCACCCTAGTTCGCGGATAAAATTTCGCAAGAGGCAAATATAAGACCTAATAGTGCATCATATAAGGGGGTATCTGATTGCATGGCTCAGGGGTAAGGTTATACCTCTGCTGGATCCTGATCCATGGAGAGAAAGGGGTCCATCTCTTTGAGATACCTATCCAGGAGAGGTACCTTGGATTTCCAACTATATAAGGTTATACCCTGGTTGGACGACCGAGGGTCTCTTATAAGAAGTGCAGAGTATGACCAAGGTACCAAGGTTCACGGTTGAGCCAAGAGTGCCCGGGACGGACGAACCTACCCTGGCCATTCTTGGTAAGTCTTGGATACGATGCACTTGGCCCGAAGAAAACCCCACTTAGGGTGCATTCTTGTAACTATAAGCCATATAGGCATAAAGGACAAGAAGATGCGTAAACAACTGGTTGTTGGAAAATCCGGATAGGAGGAGCTAGTCTTGTATGGCCGATGTGCCCTCCTTGAAGGGTCAACTAGGGGGAAGATAAGGGTGGCATCCTCCATTAGGGAGCTGATAAGTTTCTAAAGACGGTAATGTCATAGGGCTTTATGATCGCAAGAACATTTAGGCTTGTCATATTGTCGCGTGACAAAAATTATACAAAGGCAACAAGCCATAAGAGAAAAAGTTAAGATGAGATCAATGGGTTTTTACATGAAAACGTAAAGACGTCATGCGATTTCATCGCAAGACGGCAATGTCATGAGCCTTTGATCTCGCGAGGGAACTTAGACTTGTCATAAATACAATCAAAGAATAAAGATAAGCCAAGATCAATGGGTCAATACATGAAAATGTAAAGACGTCATGCAATTTTGTCGCAAAAAGAAAAATTGGCAAAATAAGACCTTTAACTAGGAAGGCAAAATAAGACCAATAGAATAATCTCAAACATTAATTATTTTCTTTTAAGAATGCAGGACAGATTTGTTCATCGCAAGAGAGAAAGAAAGTACTATTCAGAAACTTTCATAATTTCTCAGAAGTATTATTCAGAGTTTCTCAAGCGGATTATCTACAATTTCGCAGCACTATTCATCAGTTCACAACACTATTCATTAGCTCGCAGCACTATTCATGGCACTATTTCAGGAGCACTATTCATAATTTCGCAGGGTTATTCAGAAACTCGCAGATATATTTAGAATTTTGCAGACACATTCATAAACTTGCAAATTCATTCAGCATCTCGCAGACTCTTCCAGAATTTCGCAGGAAATGTGATTATTTCGCAGAATATGATTATTTTATCGCATGAGGCAGCGACAAGATAAGAAGAAAGAAATAATTCGTTCATTTAACATTTTCTCAAGGATTATACCTTCATAGATAAAGAACAGAGGCAACTATGAATTACCAAGAAAACATTTTATGTTCTTTATCTACTCGGCAAGAATCATTTCCAAAATGGGTAAGAATTCTCACCAAAAATGAAGTAATAATTTCGCATGAACATAGGCAATACTTATAACTTTCATTCAAGGACGGATACTTCTTATATTTTGAGGATTGAGTACTTCCTATATTTCTTCAAGGATACTTCATACTTCGCATACTTCAAGAGTTAATACTTCTTATTTACTTAGCTAAGATATGGAACTTCACAAAAGAATAGAGGCAAGTACGTACTTTTCAAGTCCAGTATTCTTTCGCTCGTTCCTTCATCAACAAAGATCAAAGACTACTACAATAATTGATTTTTCCTTAAAGATCGATCTTCAAGCAATATTTAAGGAAAAAGATGCAAGATGTAGGATCAGAATATCGCCCCAATAATATTCTTACGAAATTATTAACAATATTTCTGTGAGTTCTTCAACAACACTCTGCGAGTGTCGCAGAATAATTCAAAGAATGACGTAATAGACAACGACAGCATAAAACATGAGAACGATATGTAGATTTTGTATTTAGAGAGAATGCTCGCGATCACAAGGCGGGAGCTCGCGAGAGCAAGGCAGGAAATTGAGATTTTGTGGTTATAGAAGAGTCTCGCGAGTACGATAATAGATCATGCGAGCACGATAGCAGATCTCGCGAGTCCGATAGCAGAGCCTACGAGGAGCATAGCAGAGCCTGCAAGGAGCATAACAAAAATCCTAAAAAATGGGAAATATGAGTTGAATATGAGCTGTCACCCACCATGAAGATACTTATATAAAAAGAAAAGCAGGAGAAAGAAAAGGGGAGAGACAATTTTAGGAGAGAGAGAGAATGTATTTTTCTTTATCATCTTCTTCCTCAAAACTAGATTTAGAACTCCATTAATGGAGATTATCAATGTAAAATCAAATGTAAATTTTAACAATCATAGTGAAGAATCATGGATGTAGATCAAATTGATCGAACCATGTAAAAATCTTGGTGTTCGTTTATAATTTTAGCAATTTTACTACCATTTTTATAGGTAGATCTAAAAATTAATATCAAGATATGATAAGGGGTGTGTTGTAGGATTTCCTGCAACTACATGTATAGCGGCTTAGTTTGGCATGGTTGCCTGTGGGTGCAGTATGTGGTTTGGTTTTGGCGTCGTTTCCACGGTGCGCAGTATGCGACTTGGTTTTGGCGTCATTGCCATGGTACGCAATATGCGGCTTGGTTTTGGCGTCGTTGCCATGGTGCGCAGTATGTGGCTTGGTTTTGGCGTCGTTTCCATGGTGCGCAGTATGCGGCTTGGTTTTGGCGTCGTTGCCATGGTGCGCAGTATGCGGCTTGGTTTTGGATTTAGGGTTATGTGTCGAAAACCCTAATCTGGTATTTTGAAAAAAATACCCCCATTAATTATTGACACCTGAATTAAATGCTCGTAGTTAATGTGTTGCTGGTAACACTAGGTCATGGGTTTTTACGATTTTACCCCTTATCTAAAATCCACCATCGACAACTATCAAACTTCACGAGTTCATGGTCTACCAAATTATATATACTAGAAACAAAATATAGGCTACAAGCTACATGACAGATAAAATTCACACTAAAGCAACATACATTTAACAAAAGTTCACAGTGAACAATTAAACAATACAGATGCCTACAAAATCTTATATGATTAAATTGCTGATGAAGATCTAAAAATATTGAAAATTTAACAAACAAACTATAAGATGTGAGTAATTACAGATGGAAAAATATTACTCCCTCCTTTCTATTTTAGGTGATGTTTTTGGAATTTTCACGTTGATTAAGAAATGGAGAGAAATATGAAGATTTTCCATCTATACCCTTGAGAAAAGTCTTCAAACATTAAATGCTATTAGTGCATTTAAAAATAAACTTATAGTTCCAAGACAAAATATAAGGGTTTTATCGGTAGTTTTGTGGAAAAATATGAAAACTTTCAAGTATTATGGAACAAAAAAATAACCCTAAAACATCATCTAAAATGGAACGGAGGGAGTATGAATTAAGAAATCTAAAAACTACTGAAATTAAATTAAGCTATAGCTAACAATACAAGGCTAAGATGCAGTTTTGTACAGAATTGGTGAACAACTATGTAGTTGCAGGAATTCCTACACTACACCCCTCACAAGAATTCATAATAATCAACACATATTTGAATATTAAGAACAACACTTTTATTGATTAATTCTCAGAAATATTACAAGAAATGAAAGAAATCAAGAATACAACCGCTCTCTTAAACTTTCTCTCTCCTCAAAACTTTCTCAATACTCTCAAATTGATCTCTCCCTTCTGAGTCTATTAGTTCTCTTTATATAGGGTAGTTACATAGTGGATGACAGCTAAGCTATCCTTTAATTTCGGTTCTGACTCGTGATACTCTCGCAGTAGTTGTAATGTTAATTTTCGAAGATGATATAATCTTCGCAGGCTCGTCATGCTCTTCTCGTGTTTCAGTTACCATCATCAGTTATGTCATTCTTCGAGTCATTCTGCGACAATCGTAGTGTGTTGTTGAAGAACTCACAGAAATGTTGTTTATAAATTTCGCAAGAGTATTATTGTGGCGATATTCTGATCCTACATCTTGCTTCTTCTCATGTCTTTTCTGTGAAGGGGAAAAGATCATGAGAATTGAAACTTTTTAAAACTCCGCAGCTGTTCATCTTTTCAGGTTCTTCTGTTCTGACACGTTTCTGCATTATTCATCAGATTTATTACACGTATCTTTTCTTCCATTCAATTTCTGACACGTCCTTTTCAACAGCTGCACTTCAACCGTTCACGTCTTCTCTTCGCATTAAATGCATTTATCTTCTCGAGAATTCTTACCTTCTATATATATCTTCTTCATTCTTCTCTTTTCTTCTTTTTACTTTCTCTTTCCTTCTCTCTGCAATTTCACTTTTCTTCCGCAACTTCCGCATCTGCTACTGTTGTAACTTTTCTCTTATTCTTTTGATCTTCTATTATTTTCTTCATTCCCATACTAAGAATGCCTCCAACTGGTCGTAAAAACTAATTGCCTTTGAAAAAATGCAGAAGAAGCTTCAAGATAGAGGTTTTACTTTATCCACCATTCCCGATCAAAACCCTAGGGCTAAGCTCTATGTTAAATTATTTTCTGATCATCCGTGTAATCGCGAGAAGATCATAGTCTCATTAGGTCAGCTTGAAGTTGTCCTTCCCATTCCTCTTTATGACCTTGAACTTCCTTTATTCTATGAAATACTTTCTCATGCGAAGTTCTTGCGGGCTGTATATCAGTTGAATGGGGATTGCATTCGTTTGATGCTTGAGTTTGCTACTCGCGGTGCCGGTAAGGAATCTCTTTACCCCCCTGAAGTGAAGAACCCTAAATTTGCTAAAGTTACAATTTTTCCTGCGAAGTATACTGTAGAAAATTTCCTCGCAAATTATGAAATAATCCCCATGAGGAAGGATAGCACTTGTTGGGGTGTCCGCTTACAGAAGAGGGATGACGTTGCTGAAGATAAAGTTCTTATGTTGGACATTGACTGGCATCCGGGTAACAATTCATCTCCTCTCTATTCTAATGATGATAAATGGTATATTTTCCCATTATTTTTATAGGGCCCATACATCTCTGGTTCTCATGCTTTACCTGCGAATCTCGCAGAGTACCATCCATGGGTGTTCAGCTGGCCTGAAAGGAATACAGAGGTATGTTCCCGAGTTTTTTTCTTAAATTACCATTATTATTTTCCTCATGCTTTTATATGTACCCTCGCCGACTACTCCAATTTTATCAGATTAAAAGGCTGAAAGCTAGCTACAAGAAGTTAGGGAAACCCAGTACCTTATTAGCTCTTAAATCACTCACAGATGAAGTAATAAATATTCCTTTATGATTCTTAACAATATATTGTTGCCTCTATTTCTTATCTTTATCTGTGTTTGAAGGTTAATGAAGAAAGTGAACCCGTTAAGGTTGCGAAGACTAAGGGGAAAGGCAAAGGTGCTCCTCGTAGGGAGAAACCTGCTGCTCCTCTTTCAAAGAAAAGAAAAGTGCAATCCCCATCTCATTAAAATACTCAATCTATTGAAAGTTCAAGTGATGATACTGATAACGACGATGATGATGGTGATGCTGATATATCTTTCGCGAAGAAATCCTCCCAACCCGAGTCTTCTATATCTCAGCTATCTAGCATATTCTCTGATACCATGTATGGTATTGGGAATGATGCTCTCACTAGCATATGTCAAGCTCTCGTAAGTGTCTGCGATGCTCCTATACTAGTTGAAAATGAATCTCTTCACGGAATTTCAAGATCTGTGAGTCCCAGCCTCTTAAATTCACTCAACACTCTGGTATGTTCTCTTTTCTTCGCCACATTTGTGTATTCTCATTTCCTCGCAAGGTTTTAATTTGTATTTTTCTTGACAATTTTTTTCTTGGGTTATTTGGTTTTTGGTACTCAGGTTTTGACCCAAACCTGGGTTTGGTCTAACATTTGTCCAGCCTTTGCGTTTGGTCTAAAAACCAACGTTGACCCGCGTTGACTGTCTATGACCAGAATTTAATTAATTTTTATAAAATAAATATATTATAAAATACTGAATTTACTGATGTACCCCTAAAGTGGGTCTAGGATCCGACGGTTACTATAGAAACATAGTAGCCTACGGTCCCGATGTACTTACTTTTATACCCCTAAATTAGTTCGAGAAAACTTCATTTCTTCCCCTTTCCTTCACTGTTTCTCTGCCGCAGGTATTGATTTTCATGGATTTGAGTTGATTCCAAATCGGAAGAAAATTAGCTCGAGAGGAAAACTAATGCTGCTAATTGAAGATGTTATAATCTCGATTTGGTGTAAGTTCGAGATGGATCTGTGTTGGTTTTCAATTTACATATTAGGGTTTTTGATAGAGGATGGTGGATTGATGTGGATTATGAGAAGAAATGGTTGTTTCTTTGAACTAATGGGTCTGTAATTGATTGAATCTGCGGTAAAAAAGATATTCGAGGCATTTGGTGAGAAGATGGTGGCTGGTCATGGCGTTGGGGTTGAATCTGAATTTGAGGTTGATTGACTATAATGAAGTAGAATGGTAAAGATAAAGGAGATTACAGAAGGGTTTTGAAATAGATTTGAGATGGGTTTTGTTTTCACCGAGAATCAGAGGAGCAACTTCTGCTGAAGGGGTTTGAGAGTGTTGATGACGTTGTCGGTGATTGTCATGGGTGCAGTAGTATTTCGCATAAGTAAAGACAGAGAAAGGGTTGAGTCTTATCTGGTGGTTTCAATTGAACTGTTGATGTTGCTTGATGACTTAATGGGTTGTTGCTAAGATGATGAAGAAGAGAGCTGGTATTTCAGCTGAAGTTGAAGCAGTTGTAGGAGATGGAGTTGTTGTCACTGGTGCAGAACAATGGAGTTAGGAAAATGGAAGTTGCAGCTGAAATTTATGGTGATGGGAATTATGTCATGAAGAAGAGTTAGTGTATGCGATGTTTCCATAGTTATCATGTAGATTTACAAGGGTTTGATGTTGTTTCTGTCGATTGGGCAGTTTGGCTAACGTTCTTGTGAGTTATGGAAAGAATGGAGCTGAGTTGGTGCTAAATTGCAGGAAGAGCTACATAATGGATTTATTTGTCTGTGGATGAATTGAAGTTGCAGGAACAGATGGTGGAGTTAAAACAAAATTACATCTGTGAATGAAATTGGAGTTATTGTTATTGCTGCTTTGAATGGAGCGGAGGATTAGGCTATCGGTTCTGTGGAACTAACATAGTGAAAGGGCCTAGTAGTAAATTATAATATGAATTAGATTTTATTTATATTTTTAAATCATTATTAAACTAAATTTAAAATCTAACCGAGTCAATGCGGGTCAACGTTGGTCTTTAGACCAAACGCAAAGGCTGGAAAAATGTTAGACCAAACCTAGGTTTGGGTCAAAACCTGAGTACCAAAAACCAAATAACCCTTTTTTCTTTTCTTTGCAGGCTGGAAGAGCTTCTTTTGTTGTTGCCTCAGACTTGGAGAGGAGACGTGCAACCTTTGAAAAGAAGAATATTATTCTTCGCAAGAAGAATGAAAATTTAGAATCTAAGTCTGCTAGTCTTCGCAAGAAGGATGAACAACTGAAATCTGAAGTTACTAGTCTTCGCGAAAAGGTTAAGAAATTATAAATTGAAGCATCCTCTCAGTCAAACAAAGTTTCTAGTCTCCAAGCTGCGAATAATCAACTTTATGGTATGAAATTTCTCTTATTTCTTTTATCCCCCTGTCCTACGACTTTATCTTATTTGATTAATCATTCTTGCAGATGTTTATGGTCTCTCTGATAAGGCTTCAACCCTTCGTTCTTCCCCTACTTCTATGGATGATAACACTCTTCTTGAACGTATTAACAATTCATTAAATAGTTTTTCTAATGATCAAATTATATCCCTCTCCATATATGAACTCGGATCAAAATTTCGCCTCTTAGAGGTTGAACATAGATTCAACTTGAGCTTAACCAACAAATTTAAGCACCATTATCATGATTCTAAAAAAGAAATCAATATTTTAAAAGCCAAGAATATTAAGCTTTCAGATAATAATGACCGTATTGATAACCAAGGTGCTCAAGCTTTAGCAGATTTCCATAAGACTCTTCTCGATGTTCAAATTGAAAGATATAGACTTATCTGTGAGAATAGTACTCTTGTTGAAAGAGAAAACCAAGTTCGCTCCCTCCTTTTCATTAATAATGATGATGAGTTTGCTTGGGCTGCGAAGATTCTTGATTACGCCAGAAATAATTTAGGTGTAGATGTTAGTCTTCAAGCTAAGCATTCTACCTTGATTAAGGATATGATCTTTGAAAGAGAAGGTGGTTATTCTTGTTTTTCCACTAATCCATTTTTTAACTGAATCTCCACTATTTTATTAATAGGTTGTCATTTGTTCGCAGCATATGAAGGAAATCTTCGCCAAAGAGTTGAAGAGTTGGAAGAAGAAAAATGACAACTCGCAAAACTTCTGTCTTCTCGCAACGAGAAATGTTCCAAGTTCAAGAAGCAGTTACAGATTACTCTGGCGAATTTTAGTAATGTTCTTGTTGATGTTCGCAATGATTCCATTAAGATGGTCTGTAATGATCATAAAATTCCTCAGTCTGCATATCCTTATCTCGCGGATGAAATACCAGAGAACGTTCTTAATCTTGTCATCTCTGACAGTGAAGCTGAAGAGTCTGATGAAGATAAAGAATATAATGAAGATGAAGGTGAAAGGGGGAATTATGGTGAAAATAATGAAGAATCTAATGAGAAATAGTTTTATCTCCTTTTATAATCTCTTTGTAATATTTGTACATTTATTTCCTTCTCCTTGTAAGATATTCCTGCGAATTTCTCCAACTTCAAACGTTCCTTGGTGTATATATTTCTTTTGTTTCTATCTGCATACATTAGAAAACAATTCTTTTTTGCAATATAGTTAATCAATATGATTATTAATTTTTAACTATCTGTGTAAATCTGCCATATAATGATGAAAAACAATTTTATCATTATGTTCATTCCCATACTTGCCTCTGTTATTCATCTGCAGTATGAAAGATTGAGCAGAATACTTTCTGAATAAGATCTATTTTTATATTTTGGCCATAATCTCGCAGCCGTTTCTTGCTCTCTTGTGTGGTCTTATTTTGCCTTCCTAGTTAAAGGTATTATTTTGCCACGTTTTGTTTTGGCGACAAAATCGCAGGACTTATATTCGCATATAAAGACCCATTGATCTTGCCTTATCCTTATTTTGTCAATTTATTGCGACAATATGACAAGCCTAACTTTTCTTGCGAAAACAAAGCCCCATGACATTGTCGTCTTGCGATGAAATCGAAGGACGTCTTTACACTTTCATGTAAAAACCCATTGATCTCATCTTATATTTTTCTCATGGATTTTTTCCTCTGTATAATTGTTGCACAAATATGACAAGCCTAAATATTATTTCGAACATAAAGCCTCATGACATTTGCGTCTTAATGGAGGGTGTTGCCCTTATCTCCCCCTGGTTTCCCCTTCAAGGAGGCGTACATTGGCCATACAAGACTATCTCCTCCCATCCGGTCTTAACAACAACCAGTTATTTTCGCAGCCTCTTATCCCTTTTGCCTATATGACTTATGGTTACGAGACTGCACCCTAAGTGGGGTTTTCTTCGGGCCGAGTGCATCATAGTCAAGACTTTCCAAAAATGGCCAGGGTAGTTTCATATGCCCCGGGCACCCTTGGCTCAACTGTGTACCTCGGCGCCTTGATCATACTTTGCACTCCTTAGGAGAGACCCTCGGTCGTCCAACTTTTAATATATATATATATATAGTTGGAAATCCAAGGTACCTTTCCTAGATGGGCTTTCATTGACCCCAAATCTCCATGACTCAGGTTCCAGCAGCGGTATAACCTTATCCCTGAGCAATGCAAATAGATACCCCTATATATGACGTACTTTAGGTCTTACATTTGCCTCTTGCGAAATTTTATCCGCGAACTAGGGTGTACGCCATAAAGGTTCGTCCCATTCTAATATGTCATTATTATTTGATTTTCTCTTTTTGCATTTCAGCTCTTATATGATTTTTCAGTTTCATCTTTTTCATTGAGTCAAAATATACTTTTGTAAAATTTTCTCCAACAAATCATTCATACATCTCTTGTATTTCACAATTTAGAAAATTTACCTTTTCTACTTACTATTTTCTGCTTCTACTTTTTTGTTGCGCTTTGCTACTTTTTATTTATCTGCGAGACGCTCGCCATCTATTGGTTTTAGCACATGTTGACTTCGCAACATTCCTTCTTCTTGACGTTCTACTGTATCAACCATCATCATCCTTTCACTTCTTTGCTTTTGTTTGATGTTATACTTCCAATTTCCGTTCTTCGCAGCCCTTCCCTCGCAAGATTCCATATCAATTTCATAGCACTTTTTTCCATCAATCCAATCTCCCTTTATGACTCCAACACCACTGGGATGAGGAAACTTAATGAACTGGTGGAAAGTTGACGTTACACATAGAATCCCATGCATCCAAGGTCGGCCAATTAAGGCATTGTAAGGAGATTCAACATCGACAACACAGAATAGAATTTTAGAAGATATCCCCTTCAGTGGAATTCTCATAGTGATTTCCCCTCTAGGTTTATTGGCAGTACCATTAAAACCATAGATTTTATAGGTTGAAGGTATTAGATCCTCATCTCTGCCTCCCATTATTTTATAAGTGTGATAGAACAGGATATCTACAGAACTCCCCGTATCAATTAAAACTCTATTGATTGCCCATGAGTCTTCGGCCTCATCATCCTCATCTTCCTCTCCATCTTCTCTTTGTTTTGGATTTATCCCTGTTTCTAGCGCTAATGTGTAGTTGCAGGAATTCCTACACTACATCCCTCACAAGAATTCATAATAATCAACACATATTTGAAGATTAAGAACAACACTTTTATTGATTAATTCTCAGAAATATTACAAGAAATGAAAGAAATCAAGAATACAATCGCTCTCTTAAACTTTCTCTCTCCTCAAAACTTTCTCAATACTCTCAAATTGATCACTCCCTTATGAGTCTATTAGTTCTCTTTATATAGGGTAGTTACATAGTGGATAACATCTAAGCTATCCTTTAAATTCGGATCTGACTTGCGATACTCTCGCAGTAGTTGTAATGTTAATTTTCGCAGATGATATAATATTCGCAGGCTCGTCAGGCTCTTCTCGTGTTTCAGTTACCATCATCCGTTATGTAATTCTTCGAGTCATTCTGCGACACTCGCAGTGTGTTGTTGAAGAACTCGCAGAAATGTTGTTTATAAATTTCGCAAGAGTATTATTATGGCGATATTCTGATCCTACAAACTAAGTTAAGCTAATATTCACAGACACTTATATGACTACAACAAGCTAAAAAGTTACAAAATACGAAGACTAATCAACTTAGCGATACTATTAGTGACTGAAAGGAAAGGAAATTCAAACAAATATATACAAGACTAAACTAAAAACCAGTACAGTAAACACCAAATTCAACTACACCGCTACCGAGTCCCCGGAAGCGGCGCCAAAAACTTGGTAGGTCTTTAAACAGTACCTACAATTATACTAACTGCAAGTATACATCGTCGAGTCTGTAAATAGGCTAAGTACGAGTCAATCCTCAGGGAAAAGGTGGATGTAAGATTGAATACAAAGTTTACTTATACGGATTCAAACAAAGAGTAACAAAAGGGGGATTTGTGTGTCGATACAACAAGATATTGACAATGACTGAAATAGTAAAATAGAATGTAAATAAATATGTGAATAACAAGGGTGTAAACACTTAAATGGAAGAAACTATGGCAATTGAATCCACCTCCTAACTTCTACTAAGATAATTCAGTTCAACTACTATTATTGTCCCTTTGTAATGGACACCGGTGAAGATGCAAGTCTGTCGTTTATCCAGGGAACTCTTAAATGGATGATCTAATATCAACTGAGGTCATCAATCCTTAGCATTAGTTGTCTTCTTACGGCACAACTAATCACAGATCGAATTAAGCATTGAAGCATGAGTTGAAGCACAATACCGAGTTATTCTAAATGCCTATGTTGCATAGCAAATAAGGTGAAAGCAATATATTGATTAGACCATTCCTATATCATTTTAAGCACAACAAGAATATTAATCAAACATGAATAACCTTAGCAGTAGATAAAGGGCTTCATCTAAACCCTATCAAATGAGATTAGAACATGATGAACAAGATGAAAAAAATTATATTATTAAGACTAATTGATCCAGCTAACATTGGATATAGAATTACAAAGCATCAACCCCTATTTTACACAAAATTCTCTTTATTCTTCTTCGATCCGACAATTAAGAGGGACCCAACTCACCAAAATGCGTCTTCTGACATTTATCATCTTCAATTCTTATCTGCAAGCTTACTTTCCATCTAACCCTAATCTTATCTCTCTCAATCATAGCTTCTAAGGTTACTGTTTTTTTTTTATAAGGGAGAAGATAAGATGGAGAGAGATAGAGATTAGGAGTTTGATTGTGTTTATGGAGGTGGTTGTGAGCAGAGATGGTCGGGGGGATGGATTTGATGGAAGAAGGCTGTGAGCAGAGATGGTCGGGAAGAATGAAGAGAAGAAATGGATTTGGTCTATTTTCTGCTCAATGGGGAAGAAAATAATAGGTAGCTTGGGTGTTGATCGGGTGTATCCAATCTGATGTTTTGATCGAGGTGTTGTTGGGTGTTAGGCAGCTACATCAAAATTGATGTATCGGGTATGAAAATGGGTTTTGGTTTTGGATCCCTTGATTCTTCTAAGCCCATATCTTCTTTGAATCAGCACATTCTTTGAAGCCCACTGTTGCGCAAACGGATTGCAATAGCTTTTTGAGTGTTATTTGTTCTACGTTTCTCATTGCCTTTATGCCTTTGGCGACTAATTTCCTTCTTTCTAAATTCATCCAAGCTTTATTTAGTACCTAAAATCACAAAATTAATTAGTAAAAGTATTTATTATTGAAAACAATGAAAATATAGAATATGAGATAAAATGGAGAATTAAAGCACAAAAGATGAGATAAGTGCCAATAAAAAGATATAGAATTATACAATATTTTGCACACATCAGTAAGTTATCTGCCACGGCATTCCTTTATTAAGTTTTCCTAATGATTATATTTCCATGACTGCTTTGATTCTATGTTCCTTTTTACGTCATTTTATTTTCCAAAGTCTCTCTAGATCCGATTTCTTTTGGGTACATCTCAACACTATGATTTCCAATTTAGGATCCATAAGTGTCATAGTTTAGATTTTTAGATTGGAAGTATGTGTGATATATGCCTTTATTGTGAATCCTTTTGGAAGTTTACAATTTTTGGTTAGGACTGATTTATTTGAATCGGAACGATTGGTGCATTTTGTCTTTTCAGTTTATTACAATAAATATATATTGTTTAGCTTCTTCTTCCTCAATTCACCCACTTCGAACCTCAAATGGAAAATCTTTCATTTTAGCATTAATTTGTGTGTTATATTTATCCATTTTGAAAGTCACTGTGCTTGCCATGTTGGTTTTATGTTGTTGACTTAGATTTAGTCTCACCAAAATAGATAAAAACTTATGTTGGTTTTTGTGATTGTAATTGTGTTTGTTGTCTTTCCATAAATTTAGGCCCATACATAGACAACTCTATAGTATCCCAAATCAGTTGCAACCTTCAAAAGTTACCTTCTAAAATCATACACGAAGAGGTTGCTCACCATACATGCCCCATGATTCAATTTGAATTTATTAAGCATTTTTTGTTTATTAGAAATCTTCGTCTCCGGGCAGTCTGTTGTATGACACGTTGTACCTGTGAAACTGTGTATTTTAATATTTTGTCGCATCTTTAGTCTACAAAAACTTACTGTTTGTGGCAATGCATCAGGTAATTTGACCCTCTCTGCCACATATACCACTCCAGTTTACACAAACATCAACATCCCCGCTCGTCAGTGAAATATGAGAAAGGTTAGTATTTAGCCTACTTTTTGGTTTCATTTATTGAATTTTGAATATCGGATTGTTGTTGAACCCTAGCTCATGAAGTAATGGTAGTATTAATTCTAATTAATGTGTATAGTAAATGTTCCATGTGTACTATTGATCTCATTAGAATTATTCGTAGTCTTTATCAATTGTATTGCAATCAAAAGCCTAAATCTTAGTGTTATTTTATACTAAATTTACACCACCTGTTATTTCCTCCAAAAGGAGAATGATATTATTTTCATGTGTACAAAACTGTTAGAGCATTGCTCAGTCGAACTCGCATGCGTTGCTATCTCAAGCATGTTTGTCAATATTAGTGATCAAAATTATATGTCTTGATTTCTAGTTTACTTACGACTAAGTCTCGGTCTAGGATAGTTAAGTATAGTTGAGCTTCAGACTCCATGGAGATTATCTTACGAAGACGAAGAACTACTCAAGGAACCATTGGAACTTCATCCGACCAAAAAGGTATGTGGAGACTTGAACTTATCTAGTACTCAAAAGTCTATCTATCTCCTACTCTTGTGACAACAGTCGTATACGTATGATAGTTTTCATACATACACATTTGCTATTTCGAGCCGAGTTTACTCGCCTATCTTATTCTCGAAATATGTGTTGGTAAGCTTTCACTTTAACCACTTTCATCTTTATCCGTGACGAAAGTCATGATGACGTTTCAATCTCGAAAATGACTTTGATGAAGATAGTTGATTCTTTATGTCTAACGACTATTAATATTATAGAAGAATGTTTCAATGATTGAAATGTAAAGTTGAGATTACGTAACCACCGATGGATATATGCACATGTAGTGTGTTTGCACATTAGTGTATAAGTCCATGTACCGGAAACCAAGTACGTGCATATGTGTGCATGCAGTATTGGTGAAGGAGACAAGTTGGGTATGCGTACTGTCGGAAGTTCACGTTCGTGAAATTCTACTAAGTTTGGAGTTTACGAACTTACAAACGAGTCACCTTAGGTACGCGTACCCACGGAAGTTTTCATCCGAGAATTTCTACTGGGCTTTTAAACCCAATTCCGGTAGCAATAAAACAATAAAACAATAAGGAATGCAATCTTTGCAAACCGTGGCTATATTGTTCATGATTTAATTCAAGTGAATCAAATCTATTTTTCTTCAATTGTGTCTAGTGTAGTACATGAGATTTCCTTGTAATTGAACAACTCTTGAACTAGTTCTTATGAGTCATTTGAACTAGTTATGAGAAGATGAATATGGTTGATATGAAAGCACTCATATGGCTAACCATTGGTCAACCATTTGTGAACCAACTAATGTACACGTTTAGGTACGGTTACTCAAACCTAAATGAAATACATTTCATTTGTGTGCGTGACAAGCTAAGTTTCGATCTAACGGTTGAAAGATATTAGCTTGGATAAATCATGTTTTTCATCTAACGGTGAATATTGAATGCTTTGTTACCAAGGTAACTTGGATTGCAAACCCTGATTTGAAAAGTATATAAGGAGATGTCTAGCAACTGGAAAAAACTAATCCCCATACATCCTGTGTGATACTAGATGGTTTGCTAGAGTCGATTCTCCTTTAATCGAGGTTTCTTCTCGAGACCATGTCGATTAACGACTAAAAGACTTCATTGGGATTGTGAAACCAGACGAAACTACTTCTCTTATAGTTGAGCGATCTGATCTTACCATTTTCTATTATACGAGTTCAATTGAATAATTGTCTTGAGATTATATCTCTGATAGGGCAAGATAAAAAAGAATTCACAAACATCTTCGTCTCATCGTTTGTGATTCCGCAATATCTAGTTTCGCTACCATACGATTTAGATTATTATAAGGTGATCAATAATTCTAGGTTGTTCTTCGGGAATATAAGTCGGGGTTATCGATTGGTTCATGTTCACCTTGATTTTATCAAAACACAGAACAAAACTTATAGATTTATCTGTGGGAGACAGATTTATCTATTATCGTAGACTTTTATATGTGATACAGATTTGTTTGTTCAAGTCTTCGACTTTGGGTCGTAGCAACTCTTGGTTATGGGTTAGATCATCTAAGGGAATAAAGTGCGTAGTATCCTGCTAGGATCAGAGACGTAATGAGCGGAACTTTACATTGAATTAGTGTGATATTGATTATGGTTCAACTAGTCCAGACCGAAGTTAGTTTGTAGTAGGCTAGTGTCTGTAGCGGCTTAATACAGTGTGGTGTTCAATCTGGACTAGGTCCCGGGATTTTTCTGCATTTGCGGTTTCCTCGTTAACAAAACTTCTGGTGTCTGTGTTATTTCAATTCTGCATTATATTTTGTTATATAATTGAAATATCACAAGTTGTGCGTTGTATCGATCAATTGTGAAATCCAACCTTTGGTTGTTGATTGGAAATTGACCGATCCTTGGATATTGGTTTTTGATACCATCCAAGTTTATATCTCTCTTGTATTTGATAAAGACTCACAGATTTATATTTACTTGAGTATAGATCAAATCGAGAGATAAAGATATTAACTCCTTGATATACTGTTTATTAAGATTGAGTCTGAATGTCTAGTTGATTCTCTTAAAAGTATATTAGAGTTAGTCCATACAGATTGCTAATCGAAATATTGGGTGAGGTTGTTAAACCCACGCTTTTGCAATTGGTATCAGAGCAGGCAAACACATTTAAAGACCTTATCAGTTTTTGTTTGTAGCGATCTGACTCTATGGACAGAGGTACAATCTATGATAAATGCGTCACCAGAAATAAAAACTTTGTTTCTAATAAGTATATTAAAGAGAAAGATCCCTCAATCTTTGTTATAGACGAACCTAGTGTTCAAATGAAACAGACTAACACTGAAATGTGTTATCCTGATGAATCTAACTATGTTATTCAAGAGGAAACATCTAGCGAGAGTGAACTAATTCTAAATCTTGATAGAATTCAAGCTGATATATTCGAACAGTTAAAAAACATGTCAATGTTCTTCTTAGTATAGTAAAAGACCGTGGCTCCAGTGAAAAGGCTTCTTATAAGGAAAATCCTGAAGTTCGATCATCTCATATCCTACTTGAGGAAAAACTTAAAAAGGATGCTTTAGATGTTGAACATATCTTGAGTAAAATCTCCATTCAAGGATGTTCAGAAGAGTCTATTATACCATCCACTTCTATTCAAACTGAAAGAGCTTTAGTTTCAGAAGTAGTTTCAGATTCTATTCCCACTCAAACTAATGTTGATACAGGTGTATCCGTACTCCTTTAGGGAACTTAGTTAACCTCAATCTAAGTTGAGGGAAGAATCCTATTCTAGGAAGGAATCCTTGTTTAGGCCGAATTCCTAGTTAGGGAAGAGTTTTGTTTTAGGCAATACTCTTAGTTTAGGAAATAGATTCCTAATAAAAGTCTTTGGTCGGCTGAGTATGATGAAGGCTATAAATAGAGAGCTTTGTCTTATAGCTAAAGGCACAGAGAAAACTAGGCATAGAAAACCTAGAGAAAGCTTGGAACAATACTTGTGCAAGCTTAGCAAACAGTTTAAGGTTAATCCACTATTTAGAGAAGATTGTAAGCGTAACAAAGAGATAATTGTAATCGTTTTCTTGTTCATAATTTAAAGAAGATATTTTCTTCGAATTACTACTTATGTCTCAGTTCTCTAAGTTTCTCGTCTATTATTATTTTGAATTCTGCCTTTATGGTAATAGCTACCAAGGTATAGAGATCAAAATGTATCAAGTTGGTACCAAAAGCAAGGTTTAGTTTTTAGGGTAGATCCCTGTGGTTTATGATTTTCACTAGATCTCTATACATAAATCTTGGTGAGGTACTCGAGAAGTTAGAAGACGTTAGGAGAACAAGGGGATCAAGGATAACAAAGTCAGATAATGAACCTAAGCAAAGCGAACCACAAACTATGGAAGAAAAGGTGGCTACGCTACAAACAGACATGAAGTCGATTAAAAACACCCTTGAAGAATTGAATGAATGTATTCATTCTCATACACCAAAGCCGAAGATGAAGAAAAAGATTACACTTTCGCCTGAAGCTTCGAAAAAAGATGAAACGGAAGAAGACGATTCGGAAGAAGAATAAAAGGGGAAGAAGATGAGGATGAAGAAAAGAAAAAAAGTGAGTTTCTTAAAAGTCCTACATCAACTAAACCTCATGGTAAGAATATGAAAATTGATTTTAGTGTTGATATTCCACTTTACGATGGGAGTGTCGATGTAGAAAAATTGGATGATTGGATCGAACGTCTAGAGACATATTTTTTCTTTCTTTGAATATGGTTCAAAGGAAAAGATTGCTTTCACGGCATTGAAGCTACAAAAGCATGCTCTAACCTGGTGGAAATCTTATCAAAGGCAGAACCAAAGCAAGGGAGTATTGTCATGGAGAAGATTCAATACAGTTGTAATGAAACAGTTTTATCCGGTTGGCTACCTTGAGGAAAGATGGTTCAAGTGGTACAACTTGAAGCATACTTACAACCAAACCATGCAAGAATATACTTCAGAATTTCAGAATCAAACTATGATTTTGGATTTATACTTGGGAGATTATCTTATCTATATGAAATATATTTATGGGTTTCATGAGTATATACGGAAGGAGTTGAAGATGTTTTCGGTGGATTCTATCTCCGAAGCAAGTATAAAATCTAATGACATTGAAGGCAGGCTTAAGAAATCTGATTCAAAGGGACTAAGGTGAAATCTGGAGGTACCACTATAAAAGGAGGTGAAAGGAGCAAAGAATAAGGGAAGTTTAGTGACAAGGAAGGTTTGACTTGCACCCATTGCAAACAAACAGGTCATGTTATCGACAAGTGTTGGGTTAAGAACCCTCATCTAAAGCCTAAAGGGTTGCATTGGAAAGACGCAAAGAAGGCAGCACTAGTCGTTCAAACTCCAAAAGAAGTCCACGGACTAACGGAACCCAATTCAAATCTCTCTCTTATGATAGGGGCGAAAAAGAGACCTTCAAAAGATGATCTTAGGGAGTGACTCTTCACAGTGAAGATGCAAGTCAAAACATCACTAGTTGATGATATTATTGACCCGGGAAGTCAGAAGAATTTACTTTCACATTCTTTGGTGCAGAAGTTAGGATTGAAGACTATAAAATATCCTAAACCATACCCTTTAGGATGGCTTCAAAAGGAAGAGGGCTTAAAAGTTTCACATCAGTGCACATTCAAATTTGCTCTAGATGAGTCATATATTGAAGAAGTTACATATGATGTAGTTTCTTTGGATGTTTGTCAGGTAGTACTATGTAGTCCTTACCTATGGGATGTAGATGCAACTCTACACAGGAGGGAACAAAAGTACACCTTTACCAAAGATGGAGAAAGTTTTGTGATTCGGGCTATAGATTCTCCTCTAGAGGGAGCAAGCTTGATTACATCCACTCAGGCTAAGCGGTTGGTGAATGCTAGCACAAAGTTCATTATCCTTGTGATCTGTTCTCTTGAGGAGAAGCCTAGTAGAGTTTGTTTAGCAGCCTTGAATGCACAACAAGAATGCGACCTAGAAAGGTTGATGTTGAATATAAGGATTTATTTTCGGATGTCACAGGGTTACCGCCAAAGAGGAGTATGGAGCATGAAATTATGTTGACCGGAGAAAGTTCTCTTCCTAATGTAGGTCTTTATCGGACGTCTATAGAGGAATCTGATGAGATCAAGAAACAAGTCCAAAAACTCCTAGAATTAGGAATGATAGTGCCAAGTGCTTCACCTTGTGGATCAGCGGTATTGCTGGTACCAAAGAAAGATGGAGGTTGGCGTATGTGTATTGATTATAGATCATTGAACAAGATCACTATTAAGAATCGTTACCCTCTTCCTAGGATAGACAACATGATGGATCAGTTGGAAAAATCTCGAGTCTTTACAAAGTTAGATTTCAAATTTGGATACCATCAAGTGAGAGTTTGAGAAGATGATACATGTAAAACTGCTTTCAAGACCAAACAAGGCTTGTTCGAATGGTTGGTGATGCCTTTTGGTTTGTGTAATTCTCCAGCGACGTTTATGCGTTTGATGAATGATTTGTTACGACCTTTTATAGAAGATTTTGTGATTGTTTATTTGGATGATATCCTTATATACAACAGAACTTGGGAAGAGCATCTCATTCACGTTGAGAAGGTGTTTAAAGTGTTACATGAAGGCCAGCTGAAGTTGAACATAAAGAAGTGTGAGTTTGGAAAGGAGGAGTTGGTTTACCTTGGATTCATTATTGGTGGTGGACAACGGAAGATCGATCCAAGGAATGTCGAAGTGATCACTAAGTGGCTTAGACCTAGTACTGTAACTGAAATCAGGAGTTTCTTAGGGGCTTGCACATACTTGCATAAGTTTATCCGGCATTTTTCGACTATTTCAGGACCATTACATGGTTTTACGGGAGCTAAGGAAAAGTTTGAATGGCAGCA
Source organism: Papaver bracteatum (assembly GCA_023529315.1). NCBI lineage: Eukaryota > Viridiplantae > Streptophyta > Magnoliopsida > Ranunculales > Papaveraceae > Papaver > Papaver bracteatum. Next base: position 167,273 of record JAJJWX010001955.1, read on the forward strand.
AACCCATGAAGACGCTTTTCAGTTACTAAAAAGGAAGATTCCAGAAGCACCAGTGTTGGCATTGCCTAACTTACATCGTATTTTTGAAGTTGAGACCGACGCTTCTAACTATGCATTGGGAGGAGTGTTGTTGCAAGATGGTAAACCAGTGGAGTACCATTCAGAATTGTTCTCAGGTGCTATTAAAAACTATGCACCTTATGACAAAGAATTTTATGCTTTATACCAATGTTTCAAGCATTGGCGAGTGTATATCTTAGGTAAAGAAGTAGTGGTACATTCAGATCACAAACCATTGGAGTATCTACACACACAGATGAAGCTATAACAAGCCCGACACATGAAGTGGATGTCTTACTTGATGAGTTTCAACATTCTCATTAAGTACAAGAAGGGAGTAACAAACAAGTTGGTAGATATGTTGTCTGGTCCACCAGTTCGAGCATTAATGGTGGCCATGAGAATTCAACTGATTGTTCCTCAAGAGTATGCAGAGTCATACGCATCTAGCAAAGACTTTAATAAGGTATTAGAAGGTGTAAAGAGTGGATTGAAAGGCGAGTTTGAACTCCGAGATGTATTGTTATACAAGGGTCAGTTACTTTGCATTCCAGAAGATGGAGATCATTTACAATGGTTGAGAGAAGCACACACATCCCGAGTTGCTGGACACTTTGGGATGAATAAGACTCTTCTTAACCTTTGTCGCTATGTCTTTTGGCCAAAAATGCGAGATTATGTGACTAAGTTAGTTAGAGGGTGTAAGTTGTGTAGCACATCTAAACCTTCCAACAGAAAATGTGGGTTATATCTACCATTAACAGTACCATCAAGACCTTGGGAGAGTATTTCTATGGATTTTCTTGGTGGATTTTCAGCAATATGATTGCGTTAATTCCATGTGCAAAGATGGTTACGGGAGCCGGTGCAGCAAAGCTCTTCTTTGAGCATGTGTGGAAGCATTTTGGTTTACCTGCTTCGATTATTTCTGATAGAGATAGTCGATTCCTTAGTTATTTTTGGAATTCTTTATGGAAGATGATGGACACTAGGTTGAAGAAGAGTACAACTTTTCATCCACAAACAGACGGACAAACAGAAGTGGTCAATAAGACTATGGTTCACATGTTAAGGGGATATAATTCCAAGCATCCTAAAACTTGGGATGAGAGTTTACCATATCTACAATTTGCATTCAATTGAGTAGTTCATAGTTCTTCGGGAAAATATCCTTTTGAGACGTGCTATGGTTACTTACCACCTAGTCCATTCGATCTAGTATTTTCTAGTGACACCTCAATGGGGGGTAAGGAAGGAAGTGAACGGCAAAAGGCACAAAAGTTCTTGGAGAAGATATCTTAGATTCATGCAACTGTTGAAGCACAATTAAAGAAGTCACAAGCCAAATACAAATCAAAGCATGACAATCATCTTATGCCTTGTAATTTCGGTGTTGGTGACTTGGTATGGTTAAAATTAGGTAACGAGCGACTGAAGGGGGAAGGTAAAAAATTGAAGCCATTGAGATATGGACCGTTTCGTATACTCGATCAGATTGGTGACAATGCCTTTCATCTGGATCTGCCACCTTATCTAGGAATGTACTCGGTTATAAATGATGAATACTTGAAGTTGTTTGAACCACCATTATTAGATGATGACGGTGACAACACTATGATCTTACCATGGGTATAAGACTTATGGTTTGAAATAGAGGAACCACTTAAGGAAGACTGTGTATTTGAGCGAAGAGTAACTAAAACACGACAAGGAGAGAAATAATCTTTTCTAATTGGATGTAGAGGTCAAGTTCCTAGAAAGGCCAAGTGGTTTAACAAGGAAAAAGGGGCTCTCGAGTTCCCTAACCTTCATTTTTAACTCTCACTGCAGTTCAAGTTCTTCAAAGGGGGGCCCATGATACAGGTGTATCCGTACTCCTTTAGGGAACTTAGTTAACCTCAAGCTAAGTTGAGGGAAGAATCCTATTCTAGGAAGGAATCCTTGTTTAGGCCGAATTCCTAGTTAGGGAAGAGTTTTGTTTTAGGCAATACTCTTAGTTTAGGAAATATATTCCTAATAGAAGTCCTTGGTCGGCTGAGTATGATGAAGGCTATAAATAAAGAGCTTTGTCTTATAGCTAAAGGCACAGAGAAAACCTAGAGAAAGCTTGAAACAATACTTGTGCAAGCTTAGCAAACAGTTTAAGGTTAATCCACTGTTTAGACAAGATTGTGAGCGTAAAAAAGAGAGAATTATAATTGTTTACTTGTTCATAATCTAAAGAAGATATTTTCTACGAATTACTACTTGTGCCTCTGTTCACTAAGTTTCTCGTCTATTATTATTCTGAATTCCGTATTTATAGTAATAGCTACCAAGGTATAGAGATCAAAATGTATCAAATGTGCAAGGGATTCATACATCAGTGGGAAGAAGGAAATCTCCAGACGATAATGATAGGTATGAAATCTATAATCACTCATGTGATCAGAAAGTGTGCCTTTTTTGTGGTTCAAAAAAGCATATAGTGCAAAAGAGGAAACCCAAGTTGAAAAACAAATCATTGGTTCAACTTCAACACACCTTAGACTTGATTCTTAAAGGTGTAACTGATATTCGTATGTCTAAACCAATTGGTTTTAGTACGCATCCTGTGTTTCTTACTAGGAAGGTCAGTTCAATGAGTTCCTAAAATGCAAAAAATTCATAATAGACCTCTTGACAAATATCGTCCAAGAATAACTCATGTTCTCTCTCCTGTTAAAAATGGAGATAATAATGTGAATCACGTATCAAGTGAAGAATGCAAATATGAGCAGATGGATGACAACGTAAAATTGATTATTGAGGGATATAAGGAAATCATCAACAAACTGTGTAGGTCATCTAGACGACATTCTTCAGGTAAAAATCCTCACTATGTATCGTATTATGATGATAGTAAATTTTATGATAATTTTTCACATCATAACAGTCTTCCTCCAAGGGACAGAAGGAAGAGGTTTAACCAAAAACAATTTTCATTTGATGAGCTAAAAGATCATACTCATGATACCTAATCACAAGGTTGAAATCTCTCACACAAAAAATCCTGGTTGAGAGATATGTTCAGGTATACTTGTTAGAATGGTATTTTCAGATTCTCAAGTTATTTTCTTATCGTCTTTAGCCTGAGTATCCTTGTAAAAATACTTACACAAGTATTTTGTTTTTCTATTGTAAATTTTTTTTGTTGTTTTTTGGTTAAACAAGGTGCTACTCATGTACTGTAAAAATTGTTTCTCTTATGAGACAGATTTTTGGAGTCATCATGATGCTTCTCATTTTGCAAGAGGTATTTTCAGTAAATTCGTATATATACGGCTCTTGTTCTGCTTTTGGGTTGAAATTGAACTCGTACAGGTTCCCCGTGTGACTGGAACGAATAAATTAAGGAAACCCTAAAACTTCCTTCTTTAAGAAACCTTTAAATAGCTGACCTATTGAGTTACGTAAGTCACGTACGCATACTCTAGGTTATTTTCTGGGTTTTCAAGAATGTCCTCTTCTTCATCTCTCCGTGGTGATTTTGCAAAGGGATTTCTTGAGAAAGGTTTTGGTTTTGAATCAAAAGGAAGAAAGAAAAGAACTCTTGTAGAAGAAGATGCACATAATGCCTCATGCTACTATGCCTACTCACACCAAGATGTTGAGAATGAGGATATGGTTTTTGCTGAAGTGGTTCATGACTTTCTTAAATACTTTGAGGAAGCAAAACTGTAATTTGTTGATACTATGAAGGATCTTGATGTGGTTATAAAGTGAGTTGAAAAAGGTTATTATTGACCTTGGTCTCATAAAGGCACATGTTAAAGAAATTCTCAATGAGGATATCTTCTCCGAAGACGCAGTTGATAGTATGAATCACAAGCTTAAAAGTCTCGAAACTCTTGAAGCTGCCGAACTTGTATTTTAGCTCGTGATAGGTTTCTAATAGATTTGTTTTATGTCTAGAAAGTCTTCTTATGAGAATTTTATTCTTGTGTTTTAGGAAGAATAACTATATTTTGGAATAGCCATTATTGTGATTACACATAGGTATGTCCAACGTTTTCATCTTTTGTTTTTAGACTTTTTATTTTAAAACTCTAATATTGTTTGGAAGATGATTTTTGCAGTATTAATCTTTATGATTTTATATATTGGAATATGTTATGGGATATGTATGTTTGCATCCGTGAACTATTATTGTCCCATACGATGTCAAAAGTTATCTCTTTTATATGTCGATATGCAAGTATTGATACAAGATCGATGAACTTTTGACAAACAAACGTTAAACCTATTATGTCAATTCATTGATGGAAGATAGGTTAAATTCTTTTGTTTACAAGGATTATGTCTATTGTATGTCATTGTGCAAATAGTGATGAAAAATAGAATGAATCCTTGTCTATGCCGCAATATTGATCTTTCCCTGATCCATATTTTATGTGTACTGCAATGCTCCAAAAGTTTTCTTGTGTTGAGCATAAAACGATTGAGTTAATTATTCTTTTATGGTTAACATAGTCGTAGCTCCGTAAGTTCTCTTATGTCGAGCATGTTCAATTAAATTGATCAATTTTGTGTTTAATTTGATTGAGTATTCCGATTAAATTAATCATGGGTTTTCTTGTGGTTAGTTTAATTGACTTTGGATATAGAAAATCATTTCTTATGGTTTTTGGTGTCCAATAAAATCCTTCTTTTCTCGTAAAAGTTAGGTCGCTCTTGTTGTTCTCTCGGGAATGACATCAAATGGGGTAGAGTTTTTTTTGAACTTGCGCTTAATTTCCATATCTTTGTGGGAAGTGCGGCTGTGGAATTTTTTAGGGGTTATCTTGTATCTTTATAAACTCCTTGATGAATGCATTTAGCTTTGGCTTTATGATTGCATCTAAACAAGTTGATATGTCTATTTCTTTGGTTTTGAAGCGTCTCCATGAAAATTTCATTAGGATCTCGTTTTCGTACCTTTGCCAATTTTATTGACAAAAAGGGGGAGAATTAATATGTAGTTCACACTACAAATACATATGATTTACGTGATCACGGGTCATTATGTAAGGGGGAGTGGTTTTCGTGTTGAGACGAAAGTATTGACTAAGGGGGGTTGACATGTATCACCATAGTATTGTTGTCAAAGTTGTGATATAATAACTTTGATGATGAGTAATAATACTATGACACTGTATAACAATGATCGAGAGCTTTTGTTTTCTCATTGTTATGGATACGGGACTTCAACAACTATGATGCTGAATTGAACATCTATGGAATCATGGGAGTACTTAGAAAAGACGAAGTTTTCGAGTAATGTTGAAGCACCAAGGAGATCAAGCATGTGGACGAGAAGCTACAAAGTTTTATTTATTTTGTAATACATATGTATTAATAGTTTTCTCACTAAAATTGACAAAGGGGGAGATTGTTAGAGCATTGCTCGGTCGAACTCGCATGCGTTTCTATCTCAAGCATGTTTGTCAATATTAGTGATCAAAACTATACGTCTTGATTTCTAGTTTACTTAAGACTAAGTCTCGGTCTAGGATAGTTAAGTATAGTTGAGCTCCAACCTCTATGGCGATTATCTTATGAAGACGAAGAACTACTCAAGGAACCGGTGGAACTTTATCCGACCAAAAAGGTATGTGGAGACTTGAACTTATCTAGCACTCAAAAGTCTATTTATCTCCTACTCTTGAGATAATAGTCGTATACGTATGATAGTTTTCATACATACACATTTGCTATTTCGAGTTGAGTTTACTCGCCAATCTTTTTCTCGAAATATGTGTTGGTAAGCTTTCACTTTAACCACTTTCATCTTTATCCGTGATGAAAGTCATGATGACGTTTCAATCTCGAAAATGACTTTGATGAAGATAGTCGATTCTTTATGTCTAACGACTATTAATATTATAGAAGAATGTTTCAGTGATTGAAATGTAAAGTCAAGATTACGTAACCACCTATGTAGTGTATAAGTCCATGTACCGAAAACCAAGTGTGTGCATATCTGTGCATGCGGTATTGGTGAAGGAGATAGGTTGGGTACGCGTACTGGCGGAAATTCACGTCCTTGAAATTCTGTTGAGTTTGGAGTTTACGAACTTACAAACGAGTCACCTTAGGTACGCGTACCCACGGAAGTTTTCATCCGAGAATTTCTGCTGGTTTTTCAAACCCAATTCCGGTAGCTAAGGTACGCATACCCGTACGTGTACCCAAGATGGTTATTTCTCAAATCGGTTGTTCATGAGGTTAAACAATAAAACAATAAGGAATGCAATCTTTGCAAACCGTGGCTATATTGTTCATGAATTGATTCAAGTGAATCAAATCAATTTTGCTACAATTGTGTCTTGTGTAGTACATGAGATTTCCTTGCAATTGAACAACTCTTGAACTAGTTCTTATGAGTCATTTGAACTAGTTATGAGAAGATGAATACGGTTGATATGAAAGTACTCATATGGATAACCATTGGTCAACAATTTGTGAACCAACTAATGTACACGTTTAGGTTCGGTTACTCAAACCTAAATGAAATACATTTCATTTGTGTGTGTGACAAGATAAGTTTCTATCTAACGGTTGAATGATATTAGCTTGGATAAATCAGGTTTTTCATCTAACGGTGAATATTGAATGCTTTGTTACCAAGGTAACTAGGATTGCAAACCCTGATTTGAAAACTATAAAAGGAGACATCTAGCAACTGGAAAAAAATAATCCCCACACCTACTGTGTGATACTAGTTGGTTTGCTACAGTCGATTCTCCTTTAATCGTAGGTTTCTTCTCGAGACCATGTCGATTAACGACTAAAGGACTTCATAGGGATTGTGAAGCCAGACAAAACTATTTCTCTTGTAGTTGAGCGATCTGATCTTACCATTTTCTATCATACGAGTTCAATTGAATAATTTGATTGAGATTATATCTCCGATAGGGCAAGATAAAAAAGAAATCACAAACATGTTCGTCTCATCGTTTGTGATTCCGCAATATCTAGTTTCGCTACCATACGATTTAGATTATTGTAAGGTGATCAATAATTCTAGGCTGTTATTTGGGAATATAAGTTCGGGTTATTGATTGTTTCCTGTTCACCTTGATTTTATCAAAAGACGGAACAAAACTTGTAGGTTTATCTGTGGGAGACAGATTTATCTATTATCGTAGACTTTTCTATGTGATACAGATTTGTTTATTCAAGTCTTCGACTTTGGGTCGTAGCAACTCTTGGTTGTGGGTGAGATCATCTAAGGGAATCAAGTGCTTAGTATCCTGCTATGATCATGATATAAGGAGCGCAACTGTACCTTGAATCAGTGTGATATTGATTATGGTTCAACTACAGTCCAGAACGAAGTTAGTTTAAAGTAGGCTAGTGTCTGTAGCGGATTAATACAGTATGGTGTTCAATCTGGACTAGGTCCCGGGGTTTTTCTGCATTTGTGGTTTCATCGTTTACAAAACTTCCGGTGTCTGTGTTATTTCTATTTCGTATTATATTTTGTTTTATAATTGAAATATCACAGGTTGTGCGTTGTATCGATCAATTGTGAAATCCAACCTTTGGTTGTTGATTGGAAATTGATTGATCCTTGGATATTGGTTTTTGATACCATCCATGTTTATATCTCTTTTGTATTTGATAAAGACTCACAAATTTTTATTTTCTTGACTATAGATCAAATCGAGAGATAGAGATATTAACTCCTTGATATACTTTTTATTAAGATTGAGTCTGACTGTCTAGTTGATTCTCTTAAAATTATATTAGTTACTCCATACAGATTGCTAATCGAAAGATTGGTTGAGGTTGTTAGACCCCCACTTTTTCAAAACTACCAATGAATGAACAACAAATCCTAAGCCTGTTATTTCGTAGCTGATTTTTTGTATGAACTACGTTTTTCTTTCGTCTTTTATATGAAAAATCTAGATAAAAAACTTAATGTTTATTGTATAATTTCAGTCACAAATTTGTGAGTGTCGAAATAGAAAAAAGAATTACACAAAAGAATTTACGGCCAGGTGTAGACGAAAATAACTATATTAAAGATCCGACGACTGATATCCACAATCACCACTAACGGCATCTTCAAGCGTTTAAGGAAGGGCATCAAGTAGGTTGGTGTTACTATAACAACATATAATTTTTACTAAACCAATCCCCATTGGGCAGTAATATGGTGTATCTTCATTTGACCATTATTTCTGTCATAAACAACGACATAAGGGATACAACAAATGCAAGTTAATTTGCAAGTTGTAACGTATTTCGAATATTTCTCGCGTTTGCAAAACTCTTTCCACACAAGACATGAATCACTTATATAAGATACACTGCTTAATCACTTAATACAGTCATATGTGACTTTAAGATAAAAAAAAATTGAATTGCAGGGTTCAAGTTTTGTTCTTTCGAGTTCACTTTATAAGATTCAAGATAATCGGATTTCTAATTTCTAATTTCCAATACAACGTGTAGATATATCGCTGTAACTGGGGGACTAGTACATTGGAATCTACAAACATGATCTAATTAAAGGCCATGCAGGGAACAATGCACCTCCATCGTTCAAGTCGAAAGCAATACGAACGGAGTGTGGGATGACATAATCAAGAAACCATCCTGGATAATTAACTTTTCAAATCTGTTCTACTTCTGTATTGACGTAAATCCAGATCTTATTTACAATTAATTTGATGGATATATCAATCCATATTTTTGTAGTTGCAGGATTTCCCACACTACACTATTGTTAAGATCTTGTTATAATCAACTCATAATTGAAGATTAAAAACGACACTTTATTATTTTGTTCTCAGAAATGTTTACAGAAATGGAAGAATTCAAGATTACAACTATTCTCTTGAAGTTTCTCTCTCCTCAAGACTTTCTTAACTCTCAAAAATACATCATCCTCTTCTGGACACATTGGGTCCATATTTATAGGGTAGTTACATAGTGTATGACAGCTAAGTTTTCCTCTTATTTCGGGTTGATTCTGCGATTGTATCGCGATAGTTACAATGTTAAATCTTCGCAAGTTTTGTAACCATCGCAGAACAAACATGCTTTTCTCAAGTTTTCTTCAATCGTCAGTTATTACGTCACTCTTTTGAAGGCTTTTGTGACACTCGTGAAGTGTAGTTGAAGATATTGCGGTCATGCTCACTGGGAAGTGTTATTAATCTCGCAAAGAATAGATGTAGCGATATTCTGGTCCTACATCTTGCCTCTTCTCATGTCTTTTCTGAGAAGAAGAGAAGATCATGAGAACTTTTAAAATGCCGCAACTACTTATCTCTTCATTAATCTCTGTTCTGACACGTTTTTGTATCCTTTGCCAGCTGTTTTCATGCATTCTCTCTTCTAATGAATTTGCGACACGTTCTCTCTAACCGCTGCGATCTGACCGTTCATGTCTTTTCTTAGCATTTATTACATTTATCTTCTTCGAGAAATTTCTTCTTCTATAAATACTCCTTTCATTCTTTTTCTTCATCTTTTACTTTCTTCTTCTTTCTCTCCGTAATTTCTCTGCAAGTTTATTGTTCTTAGTAAATTGCGTGTCATTATCAGCTGTGATTCCTTTCTTACTTTTCAACCTTTTTCTTCATTCCCATACTCCATACTTAAAAAAAATGGTTGCTGCTGGTGCTAAAAATTTGGCTGCTTTTGGTGAGATGCAAGAAAAAATCCAAAGCAAAGGTTTTACTTTGTCTACAATCCCAAATCAGAGCCCTAAATCCGAACTTTCTCTCAGATTGTTCACTGATTATCAATGCTATCGCGAGAAAATTATAGTATCGCTAGGTCAACTTGAAGCTGGTCTTCCCATTCCTCTCTATGATCCAGAACTTCCACTATTCTATGAAATAATTTCTGACGAGAGATTCTCGCGAGCGACATATCAATTGGGTGGAGATTGTATTTGATTGATGCTTGAATATGCTTCTCGCGGTGCTGACAAAGGATCTCGCTACCCTGAAGCTACGAAGAATCCTCAATTTAAAGATGTTCCCATTGTTTCTGCAGATTATATTATGGATAATTTCTTTGATAACTACAAAATAGTCCCTATGAAGAGGGATAGCTCTTGTTGGGGTGTTCGTTTGAAGAAAGAAAAGATAGCTGATGATAAATCTCTTATGCTAGACATTGATTGACATACATCTACTAACCAAGGCCCTCACCATTCTAGCGATGACAAGTGGTTCATTTTTCCGTTATATCTTGAGGGTCCTTATATTTCTGGTTCTTGCGCATTACCCGCGAATCTGTCAAAATATCAACCTTGGGTTTTCAACTGGCCTGAAAGAACTAAAGAGGTATGTTCTCTCCGATCTTTGGTATATTATTCACTATCTTCCCCATGTTTTTATATTTTCGCTAATTACTCCAATCTTTTCCAGATTGACAGAATAAAACTCAGCTACCAGACTTTTAGGAAACCCAGCACTTTCTTAGATCTTAAATCCTTCACAGATGAAGTAAGAAATATCAATTCATTAGCTTTAACAATATATTGTAGCCCCTATTTCTTATCTTTATCTGTGTTCACAGGAAATCGAAGAATTAGAACAAACAAAACCTGCGAGAACCAAAGTGAAGTCCACAGTTGATCGCAAGGGGAAATCTACTTCTCCTCCCAAAGGGAAACCTACTGCTCCTCGCAGTGAGGGATCTGACGATCCTCCTTCAAAGATAAGAAAACCCCAACTCCCTTCTTCTCCAATTCCCCAATCTATTCCAGAAAATTTTGATAAGGACAACGATGATGATAATTTCGACGTTGGCTCAACTATCCAAAATTTTCCTTCCATAAATGATTCTTCTTCTTCTGAGTCTGCAATGGCTCAACTGTCTAAAATTTTTAGCAAGAATATATTTGGTATCCCAAATGAGTACGGAGATGAAGCTATTAATGAAATATCCCAGTCCCTCGCCAAAGTCTGCGATGCTCCCATATTAGCTGACAGTGATTCCATTCGCGGGGTTTCAAGATCGCTGACTCCAAGTCTCTTAAATTAACTTGGCAGCCTGGTATGTTTCTACTTGTTCATCCTTTTTATGTATCTATTGATATTTTTGTCACATTTTGACTTATATAGTTCTATCGCAGGTTGGAAGAGCTGCTTTTGTTGTTGCTTCTGATTTAGATAATAGGCGTGAACTTTCTCAACAGAAGAATGTTGTTCTTTTCCAAAAGAATGAAGAACTGAAATCTGAATCTTCTGATCTTCACGAGAAGAATGAACAAATGGAAGTTGAACTCGCTAGTCTTCGCGAGAAGAATAAAGAACTTGAGAACAATCTTTCTCATCAATCAGCCAAAGTATCCAATCTTGACACTGTTAACAAACAACTCTTAGGTATGATAACCTTCTTCTTCTTCTTCGTAACTTTACGTTTAACTATTCTTTATTACTTGATTTATCATTCTCGCAAACGTTTATGGTCTCACTGATGAGGCTTTAACCATTCGCTCTTTCCCTGAACCAATAGACAACGATACTCTTCTAGAACTTCTTAATAATTCTTTAAATAACCCTTCCAATATTAATTCCCTTTCCATAGATGAACTCAGATCTAAGCTTCGCCTCTTAGAAATTGACTACAGATCTTGCTTAGATATAACTCACAGACTCAAACAACTTTATCATAATTCCAAAGTTGAGATTAAAACTTTAAAGGCCAAAAACAAAGATCTCTCAAAAGACAAAGACCGTATATCTAGGCAAGGAGCTGAAACCTTAGCGAATTTCCATAAGACCATTCTTGAAGTTCAGATTGAAAGGGATGGGCTTATCCGCAAGAAGGAAGGTTGTATTGAAAGAGAAAACCAAATTCGTTCCCGTCTTCTTATAAATAATGACGTGGAATTTTCTTGGGATGCGAAAGTTCTTGACAACGCCAGAAATAATTTAGGTGTAGATGTTAGTCTTCATGATGAACAAGCGGCTTTAATTAAAGACATGATTTTTGAAAGAGAAGGTTATCACTCTTATGATTTCGCTAATTTATTTCCTAATTGAATCATCCTTATATGTATTAACTTTGTTATCATTTTCTCGCAGCATCCGAAAAGAACTATCGTAAAAGATTTGATGAGTTAGAAGAAGAGAAAAGCCAACTCGCTGGAAATCTATCTTCTCGCAATGAAAAGTATTCTAGATTGAAGGAAAAATTGAAAATCTCATCTTCAAATTTTAGTAACGCCCTTATCCGTGTTCGTAACAACACTGTTAAACTAGTCTGTGATGATCATGGTATTCCTCATTCTACATATCCCGATCTCGCAAAGGAAATTCCAGCTGATACCCCAAATCTAGTTATCTCTGATAGCGAAGTTGAGGAATCTAGCGAAGATGATGACGACAATAACAGTAGTAATGAAGAAAAGTCTGGCGATGAAAATAAATCTGATGAAGAAAGTGAAGGATCCAAATAATTCTTTTTCTTCCTTTTATTTTCCTTGTAAATTTTGTACATTTATTTTCTGCTTCTCGTAACATTGCTATGAACTTCTCCAACTTGATGTGTAAACTTCTTTTGCTCTTATTTGTATGAATTAGAAAATAATTCTTTTTCTGCAATATAATCAATCAATCATAATTATCATCCTTTAATTATTTGTATAAATGTATCATCTATGCAATTTTATCATACGATGGATGAATAATAATTTCATCATTCTATGCATTCCCATACTTGCCTCTATTATTCATCTGCAATATGAAAAAATTGAGTAGAGATTAGATATTAGTTTTGAATCAAATTAAATTTGCCTCAATATCAGCGATGTTATCGCTAGCAATAATTGCATAACTTTATGATTTATGCGTAGAATCGCAAATCTCATAAATTCTGCGAGCCTTATCGCAATAATCTTATGGTCTTATTATAGCTTCCTAATTAAAGGTCTTATTTTGCCACATTTTTTCTTTCTGCGACAAAATCGCAGGACGTCTTTACATTTGCATGTATTGACCCATTGATCTTGTCTTATCAATATTTTTTTAACATCTCTGCGACAATATGATAAGTATAATCTCTCTTGCAAGAATTAAACCTTATGACATTGCCGTCTTGCGATGAAATCGCAGGACGTCTTTACACTTGTTAAATGTAAAAACCCATTGATCTCATCTTAACTTTTCTCTTTTGGCTTGTTGCATTTGTATAACTTTCGTCACGCGACAATATGACAGGCCTAAATGTTCTTGTGATCATAAAGCCCCATGACATTGTCGTCTTTAGACACTTATCAGCTCCATAATGGAGGGTGCCGCCCCTATCTTCCCCCCTAGTTGCCCCTTCAAGGAGGGCATATCGGCCATACAAGACTAGCTCCTCCCATCTAGATTTGCCAACAACCAGCTGTTTTCGCAGCCTCTTGTCCTTTATGCCTATATGGCTTATAGTTACAAGACTGCACCCTAAGTGGGGTTTTCTTCAGGACAAGTGCATCATATCCAAGACTTACCAAGAATGACCAGGGTAGTTTCGTACGCCCCGGGCACCCTTGGCTCAATCGTGTACCTCGGCGCCTTGGTCATACTTTGCACTTCTTATAAGAGATTCTCAGTCGTCCAACCAGGGTATAACCTTATATAGTTGGAAATCCAAGATCTCTCTCCTGGATAGGTTTTCTTTAACCCCAACATCTTCATGACTCAGGTTCCAACAGCGGTATAACCTTATCCCTAAGTCATGTAAAGAGATACCTCCTTATATGACGCACTATTAGGTCTTACATTTTCCTCTTGCGAAATTGTATCCGCGAACTATGGTGCACGCCATAAAGGTTCGTCCCATTCTATTAATCTCTGCGAAATTTTATTCGCGTTTCTCGCGAGTATTGTAACTCTGATAAAATTTCATTTCTTTGATTTTCTTGTAAAATTTTGTAATTCTTTCAAACAGAGTACTCTTTTCGATTGCATTTTCTTCAAACAAATTCTGCGTAAGCTTCTTTAAATTTCATCATTTTACCTTTCTACTTACTATTTTCTGGTTCTGATTTTCTGTTACGTTTTGCTGTTTCTTCTTTATCTGCGAGCCGCTCGTCATCATCTTCCTCTCGCTGCTCTATTGAATCAATCATCAATCTGTCACATCTCTGTCGTTTCTTGATGTTGTACTTCCAATTGGTCTTCTTCTCAGCTCTTTCCTCGCAAGATATTATATCAATCTCATAACATTTCTTGCTTTCCTCCCAATCTCCCTTAATAACTCCAACACCATTAGGATGGGGAAATTTAACACACTGGTGGAAATTAGATGCTACACCTAATATCCCATGTAGCCAAGGTCGACCAATTGGGGCATTGTAAGGTGATTCAATGTCAACAACATAAAACAAGATCTTGGAAGTTATCCCTTTCAATGGAATCCGTATTTCAATTTCCCCTTTGGGTTTATTGGCAGTACCATTAAAACCATAGATTTTATATGTTGATGGAATTAGATATTCGTCTCTTCCGCCCATGGTCTTATAGGTATGATAAAATAGTGTGTCAACTGAGATGCATGTGTCTATTAGAACTCTAATGATAGCCCAAGAATCTTCATTTTCATCATCATTTTCTTCATCTTCTTCTTCTATTTGCTTTAGATTTATCTCTAATCTTACCACCAATGGGTTATCATGCTGCTCGCCAGGTTCTGGTACTTCTTGTGCAGTGAAAGATATAATTTGTTTCTGTCATTCTTCTAATGGCGAGGCTCTCGCGATATTCATTATGTCTCTTCCATCTGTATCTCTCGCGAAGACTCTGCTTAGAACATTATCATGGAAATCCTCTATAGTTCTGTGTGAATGTACAATGGAATTACAAAAAAAATTCTTTGCTTTAGCCCCAACTTCTATTACGAATGATTCTGCTCCTTTTACAGTATTTACCATGCGAATTTCTAGTGCTGGAGGCAATCGCTGAGATTGTGGATGTCCTACTAAAAAGTGGTTTAGCTTTCCTTGGTCAATCATCCTTAAAATTATTCTCTTTACATTCCTGCAATCATTTACTGTGTGACCATGAAAGTGATGGTAAGGACAAAATTCTTGACTACGATTATTAGGATGTGGTTCTTTTCCCATATTCCATGGAGATGGTATATTTTCCATCAAAATGATAGCTTCCCAGATTTTTTCTATACTAGCATTTAGAGGCGGCATTTTAATTTCTTCCCATAATATCTTATGATTACTTTGGCTTCTGAAATTGTTTTGCCTCTGTCCACCATAAGTTTCTTGTGGCTGATCAAGCCTTTGAATCTTATTATTCCCACCGCGATTGTAATAATTCTTTTCCCTTTCATATTCTTCTTGATCTCGACTTCCCATAGCTACCAACTTCTGCTGGTTATCAGTCTCCACTTTCTTTTGGGAAGTAAACTCCCGTTTACTGCTACTGAATTGGTATTCGTGATGGGATATGATTCCATCTCATTTTGTTTCTCCTCCAAAGCAATGTATTCTTCTTGTAGTTCTCGTAGTTCAGTCATAGTGATTGTATTCTTGACTTTGAAAATTTGTATGTACAACAGATTGGTCGCGAACATTGCATTGATAAAAGACAAGATAAGATATCTCTCGTCTACACTTCCTGGAATCTCACCATCTCACTGCACATTGTATTCCATCTTATGGTTAGATGTTTCAGACTCTCGCCAACCCTCTATTTTAACCCAAATTACATCTTCAATACCTGGCCGCGATGAACTGTTGCTTATATATGCTCCCAGAAATGTAGCTTGTAAATGATCAAAAGAAGTTATAATATTTTTTGGCAATCCCTCAAACCATTTTAGCGCCTCGCCAGTTAAACTAGATGCAAAATACTTGCATAATACAGCATCATGATTCTCCCATTGCATCATACACCTAACATAAGCCTTAACATGTTGTACGGCACAGGTAGTTCCATCAAAAATGCTGGTTAATGCTGGTAAATTGCACTTTGGAGGTATTCCTCTTAACTGTACTTCTTGAGTGAATGGAGTTCTCGCATCTCCTTCAATAGCTTCATCAAGTTGCCTTCTACCTCCTTCTCTTCTGTTATTTATTATTCCTCTCATCTCTGCTAATTCTCTTAAAATTTGCTCATTCGCCGTTGAATTTGGTTCCATCGGTCTTTTTAATGCAGCTTCCCTTCTCCTGCGTTCATGTACCTCTTGTCTTGCTAGATTTTGTGTGTCTTCATCTACACCCACATTCCTTCTTCTGCGATCTTCTGCTTCACCTTCTCTTGCAATCGCAGATGTACTTCTCTGCGAATTTCTTCATTTCTCTTCGCTGTCTTTCTATTCTCCTTTGTATTCTATCATACTCTTCCTGAATATTATCATTACAACGATTTTGTGTACGTCTCCTTTCTCGATTTTCATGGTTATTCTGTCGTACTTCCTCTTGGAATTCTTGTTCTTCTACTTCTGCCCTTAATCTTTCTCTCTCGCAAGATAGTCGTGCTTGTTCAGCATAATGTCTCTCAATTTATTCCTCAATGATTCTTCGATTTCTCTGGATCTCTCGCCCATGTAATATCCTCCTACCTTCTTCTAGATTATCTTCATCATTTTGGTTGTCTCTCCCCTCTTGATTTCTGTTGTTAAATCTATTATCCAAATTTTCGCCACGCGGATCATGGCTATCTTGTATCACCTCTTCTTCTCTATGACGTTGTTCTTCATTTGGATTTTGCATTTCCTCTTGGATATTTCCTCTAGCATTTCTTATTGGAGAATTTCGCCTTAATTCTTCTCTTAATGATCTTGAATTCGATCTAACAGTACTTCTTGATATTCTATTTTGTAACCTCAAATTCTCCATTCTCAACTCGTGATTTTGTCTTGTTAAATTTGCACGCTCTTCCGCCTCTATTCTTCTTTCCTCTTGTATTCTTTGTCTTGGATCATCTGCTGTTTCATTTTTGCCTTCTCCATGAATTAATTCTTCAACCACTCCTTGATTTCTTTCTTCTCTTCTTCCGTCTCTTAATTGTTGATCTTATACATCTTCCATCGAATCCGATCTCCAAGTATGCACACTCACTCTATCATAATCCACATTTCTATTTTTTATCGGTGTTTGTTGATTCGGTTGTGGAATTTGATCTTCTCCTTCAATCCTTGTTATATTTCTTCTTGTTCTTATCCTTGAAGATTCTCCCAATTCATTTGTTTCTCCTCCTGCAAGTCTTTTACTCCTCCTTATAGTTGGTGGTGGTTCTGATGTATTTCTTCTTCTTCTAGCCATTTCTTCAATTCTAACAATTTCTTCAAATCTTCAAATTGTAATTAGAGATTTTTTTAGCTTGATTCTCCCTGTTTTGGGCACCAAAATGTTGTTGCAGGATTTCCCACACTACACCCTTGTTAAGATCTTGCTATAATCAACTCATAATTGAAGATTAAAAACGACACTTTATTATTTTGTTCTCAGAAATGTTTACAGAAATGGAAGAATTCAAGATTACAACTATTCTCTTGAAGTTTCTCTCTCCTCAAGACTTTCTTAACTCTCAAAAATACATCATCCTCTTCTGGACACATTGGGTTTATATTTATAGGGTAGTTACATAGTGGATGACAGCTAAGTTTTCCTCTTATTTCGGGTTGATTCTGCGATTGTATCGCGATAGTTACAATGTTAAATCTTCGCAAGTTTTGTAACAATCGCAGAACAAATATGATTTTCTCAAGTTTTCTTCAATCGTCAGTTATTACGTCACTCTTTTGAAGGCTTTTGTGACACTCGTGAAGTGTAGTTGAAGATCTTGCGGTGATGTTCGCTGGGAAATGTTATTAATCTCGCAGAGAATAGATGTAGCGATATTCTGGTCCTACAATTTTTCAGCACTAATATTGTCTGTCTTGAGTTGTAAGTGGAGTTTTTAGATGCTTTATTTAGTTCTAATTTAAATGTTATTATTGGCCCCGACTAAATACCATAGCTAATAATTCTGTCACTTTATTAGTTCCGTTTCTGGCCCCATATATCAACATCCAGAACCAGAAATTACCAATTCGCTCCCACGGATGGGATACGTAAGTATTTGTAGTTTTGAATGAATTAGTTATTTGTACTTAAAATCAGAATTGATTTCACTGACCAAAATCCGTAGCATATTTACAAATATAGTTACAGTTGCTAATGTACTGGCGCAATGTATAATGATACGTTAAAGTGATCCCGTCAACTGCTAGATTGGAATTAGTACGCCAAGTTCCAGTAACGCGGCACTTAGAAATGGTTCAATAATTACTCATATATCCGGCTAACATGATACGTATTATCTATGCTTATATATAAATAGTATGGACTCCTACGGAGATGAATATTGTGAGCACAGTTTGATGAAGTGTCAAACTTAAAAGAAGAAGAAAAAAACTCTCAGGGGATGAAAAAGAGAGCATTTAAAACGAACATGGATAAATGAAACTAATTACAATATAATAAATACGGGCAGTAATATCAAAAATAGGCTCCTTTACTTCACTAGGTCCAGACGGGTACTCACCTGTATTTTATAAAAAATGTTGGCCCACTGTTTGCAATGATGTTCAAAAGATATTCGAAATTGCTGGTCTTCCGGATCTTCTGAATCATACTAATATTACATTGATTCCGAAAATAAAAAACCAAGCATCTCCTTTAGATTTTCGTCCAATTTCATTGTGTAATGGGTTATACAAGATTGTTACCAAAATGCTCTCTAACAGAATGAAACCATATTTGGGGGAGTTTATTTGTTGGTCTCAGAATGCCTTTGTTCCAGGGGATAGATCTTGGATAATATCATCATTGCAAAGGAATTGTTACACTGGATGAATAATTCGAAGGCAAACAATGGTCACTTTGCATTAAAGGTAGACATGGAAAAAGCTTATGATCGTGTTAATTGGAGATTCCTAGGTGACATGCTTAAGATCATGGGAGTTTCGGGTACTGCTCACTCTCTTATTATGGATTGTGTCTCAATGGCTTCCTTCTCTATCAACTTGAATGGTTCTCCTCAAGGGTTTTTTAGAAGCGAAAGAGGTATACGGTAGGGATGTCCACTCTCTCCAAAAAAATTTATCATATGCTCCCAAGGATGGATTATCTTTACTTATGATTCAAGCAGAAATTCAGGATTTATATCAGGGTTACAAACTAAATAGGTGGGCTCCTACAATCACTCATCTAATGTTTGCAGCTGACTTGTTTTTCTTTGGTGAAAATACAAGAACAAATGTTAGAAATCTGATGAACCTGTTGGATGATTATGCAAAGTTGTCAGGTCAAATGATCAATTATGATAAATCTTCTATTCACTTTAGTAAAGGAATTCTTATATGGATGAGGCAAACTACAATTATAGATATGGGAGTTAGGGAAAT
Organism: Papaver bracteatum; assembly: GCA_023529315.1. Classification (NCBI taxonomy): domain Eukaryota; kingdom Viridiplantae; phylum Streptophyta; class Magnoliopsida; order Ranunculales; family Papaveraceae; genus Papaver; species Papaver bracteatum. The sequence goes on from JAJJWX010001955.1 coordinate 186,698, forward strand.
GACGGTGGAGGATAAATATCTCGGCATCTATCCACTGAAATCAGACTACCAAATCTCTAGTTTTGATTTTCTTGTTGATAAGCTAATTTCTAAACTGCCTGGCTGGAGAATCCATTTCTTTAACTCAGCAGGAAGAACAGTTCTCTCAAAATCTACTCTCTCTACAATTCCATTATATTATATGAGATATTGCCTGTTACCGAAAGGTGTGACACAGGAAATGAAAAAAGTTCAACGTTGCTTTTGGTGGGGGGATTCACCTAATGAAAGAAAGCTGCATTTTATTAACTGGAGAAAAATGGAATTAAGGAAATAATTTGGAGGTCTTGGTACTAAAAATATGGAGCTAATGAACATTGCTCTCATTTGCAAACTTGTATGGAGGTTCCTGGAAAATGAGGATTCAATGTGGGTGCAATTATTAAGTGCTAAATACCTTCAACACAACTCTTTCTGGACTGTTGACAAGCCTCTCAAATGCACATCAACTTGGAGTAATATGTTAGAAGTTCGTAATGTTCTTGAAAACAAAGTTTTTTGGCAGATTTTTGATGGCAAGAATGTTCGGATTTGGGATGATCCATGGCTCCACCAAAGTTTAGATCATTTGATATGTAAATCTCCTTCACTACCCAATAACATTCAGAGAGTTGCAGATTTAATATCCCCTGATTCAAGGGATTGGAATATCCCTCTTCTTAATGAATTATTTCCTCCGGAGACGGTTCAGTCCATCACATCGATTTACTTAAGTGCAGAGGTGGAATCAAAAGATAATCTAGCTTGGTCTTGTTCTCTATCAGGTATCACAACAAAATCATGTTACAATCTTTTGATTAAAAATACTCCATCCTCTTCGGGTTTAAGTGAATTTCCATGGAAGAAGTTATGGTCGTTCTCTAATCTGTTGCTAAAGATTCATATTTTCCTTTGGAAAGTTATGCACAACTGGATTGCAGTTAAATGTAACATCAAAAGATTTGTTTCCAGTGTTAAAACTAAATGTACGTTCTGTCAACAAGAGGATGACACTATTTTCCATCTCCTTGTTGCTTGTCAGCGATCGAGACTGGTGTTTGAGTTGGATGATCTTCATGAAAATTATTCTCCTCCGGTGACCGACATTCAACAACTAATATCCAAATGGATGAAATTAGATTCATAAATTGTCTTCATAAAGAAGGTATTTGGGCAAAGAGGCAAAATGCCCCAATTTCGACCACCAAGAAACAAAAATGCCCCAGACGTTAGGCAAGAAACCAAAATGCCCCAAAACGCGACCAATATGCCCCAATCTGTTAGATATTCCGTTATGCATGGTTAAGTGGTCAAAACAGTGAGCATGTGGCCACGCACGTGCAAAAAAAATGACATTTTTTCCCTTCTGTTAAAATGACCTACACGCACGTGAATTCTTGATCTTGTGCCACAGTTAGCTAGATTCCGACACGTGGCTATTGAATTGGACGGCCATAGATTGGGTGGTTATATTTACCTAAATGGGGTTTTCTTTTTAAATAATGACCAGCGTGTCCTAGTTAGGACTGCGACACGTGTTCAATCTTAAAAAAAACGGCTAAGATTTCAACCGTTGAAAATCAGACCGTTAAAATGAGACCGTTGTAAAATCCGGCCGTTGCAAATTCTGGCCGTTGTAAAACGGTCGATTTTTTTTAGCAACTTTTTTGTCTACTTATAAATGAGGAATTTTCACAGGAGTAAATCAAATTATTGGTTACAATGGCTAGCTCAAGTGAGAAAATGAAAATGGTAAGTTCATTATCAAGAATTTTTCTCAAAGAAGATAATCATCAATCTCACTTTAATTTTCTTTAATTTGCAGGAATGTGAGATGTGCAACGAAAATAATCATCAATCAATTGATTGTCCTTGGATATATAGTAGGTGTAAATTAGTTCCTTGTAATGGTATTAGGAAACTTTTAAAGGTCAAAGATGGTGCTAATTCAGGGAACAAATTCTTCTCTTTCTCTAATCATATGTGTTCATACTTCGAATGGTTTGATGATGGTATTAAAACCACACCACCTCAGTACAAAGGAGGTTGTAAAGCTTGTGTTGGTGATCACAAATTTGCTGACTGTACTTGGTCAAATACTCTTTGTATCAACCCCAAATGCAATTCAACTAAGGTGAGGATGTTAAACATAGCTCAAACATCATGGAATTATGGTATTGGGTACCTAAAATGTGAAGAATTCCAATGGGTATCTGATGCTATCTTTATGGAAAAACAAAAGAAATTTAATAATACTGAAGATCAAATTTGTACACAATTTAAAGACAAAGTGAAGGTAAAGTGCAAAATTAGAAGTTAACTCATGTAAACAAAACCAATGTAACATATTGGAATCAATGTAATGTTTGCAGAACTGAGTACATTAAAAAGCATACTTTTAAAACCATAGATCCATAAAAACATATATATTGTCAACATTCCTAAAACATAACTGAGTACTACTAAAAACTGTCAAAACAAGTTCATACATTTCTGATATTACTGATATTTAGAGTTAGGCTTTCTAATTCTTTTTGATGGTGGCTCAGAAATGTTGATTGATTGGCTAGAAATATTAACAGTACCATGATAAGTCTGGTTAAAACAGGCAGATGAAAGTGTAGAAGAAGTAGGATATGTTACCTTCCTTTTGGGTGCAGTGGAGGAGGAGGGTGCAGTAACAGCTACTTTGCCATTTTTCTTGGAACCATCTGAAGAAGTAGATGTTGCTGTAGAAACTGATTTACCCTTTGACAATGGTGGTACTTCAGCAGATTTGTTAGATGCAGATGTTGTTGCTTTCTTTGTTGTTGCTTTCTTTGAGGAAGATGTTGATGCAGTTTTTGGTGCAGATGTTGATGCAGTTTTTGGTGCAGACAATGCCCTCCTCATCTTCTTTATTGGTGCAACAGTAATACAAAACTCATCCCCATTAACAAAACACTCCATTCTAACTCCTTTCTTCTTGGGGTTAGATCCAACTGGAGGACCTTGACAGGTTAAGATGTTATGATCAATACCTTTACAAACACTACACTTGTTTACTCTCTTCCTTAGCTTGTTCTTCTCATACCATGACTTATTTCTTTTGACACAAGGTCTTCCCTTATCTCTTAATCTGTGTGGAGGTAAAATGTTGATCTCAGTCTGCAAACAAATAAAGTTAGGGTTAGTATACTTTAAATGCACAGATCTAGAGAATAATGAAAACAAATAATACAATAAAGTAAAAGTACAAAAGTAGATAATACTATTCAATAAAAAGATTCTCAAGATAAAAATATTTAAAATCAGACATTGAAAAAGGTAAGGGCAAGCAGTTAAAAGTTATGGTGGTTATCAAACCTTATTGGAATACTCATCAATGTCTCCCAATGGTGTTATTGACCATGAGTAGGTGGTCCTATAGTAATCTACTGTATAGAATTTACTGCAGTACCTGCACACATAAAAGATGCAATTACTCATCACAGATTTATTGCATAACCACATTCATTCATTTCATAACCACATTCAGGTGCAGTAAAATGTACTCACTTGGACCAATCAGGATTGAACTTAAACAATACAACTACACCATGTATGCAAGGGAACTGCCTCAATTGCCACTGTCGACATGTACAAGTTTGTTCTTCCAGTTGAATAACAAACACTTTGCCAGTAGCTTTATTGGTAACCTCATACACTTTGCGCTCAACAGAAGGATCACATTCATAGTTGCCTCTAAGATCACACATCACCTGAATGAGATCTTTCCCAGCAGGAACAAGGTCACCATATTCCCAGGTTGCAGCAAGCTTTCTTCTATTTGAAAACAGCACCATCATCATATGTGTGTACATGTCCACCAACTGAGTGAGAGGCTTGTCTATGAACTTGAGGGCCATGTTATTAAAACTTTCTGAAAAGTTGGAGTAGATGTGCTCACAAGAAACATCATGAGGAAACCATGATCTTGCCCAAGATATAGGCTCTGCATCAATCAAGTATTGATATGCAGCTGAACTTATCTCTGCAATTTCTTGCATGGCCTCCTAGAAAAAAGTTAAGAGTAGTTATCTAAGTTAATTCACTTGATGGAATAAGGCTTGACTGAAAAAAATGAACATTCATTATAATATAACATTTCATACCTCCTAATGATGAAACTTGTATGCCTTTGCAGCCTGCCAAAGAAGCCGAGTGAGTCTTGGGTTTCTGAATCCCTTGGTCAGGAAATTCTTATATAGATGCCTGCAACAAAAACAACAAAAACATGGCAAACATTAATCAATTCCAAGAATAAAAATCAGCTACATTAACAAAATTGGTTGTGAGAATAAAATCTACCTTAGGCAGTATCTATGATTTGTCAAAGGAAACAATCTTTTTACTGATTCAAGAATTCCCTTCATTCTATCAGAAATAAAGGTCAGTCCAGGCATATCTGGTATCCTTTTTCTCAATTCTTTTAATATCATAAACCAATTTTCCTCAGTTTCATTCAAAGTTATCATAATGCATATAGGAAATACCCCATTCTGGCCATCTATACCAACTGCTGAAAGCATAACACCACCTAGCTTACCATTTAGGTGAGCTCCATCTAAGCCAATTACCAATCTACACCCATGAAGATAACCTTTGATTTGTGCATCATAGGCCACAATGACACTCTCAAACCTGTTATCTTGACCATCTTTGGACCAACTGAAATGCCCAATGCTATTTGGGTTCAATGAAGTAGCAGATGTGACCAGTTGTGGTGCTTTTGTGTAAGATTGTTCAAATGTCCCATTCCTCTCTGCTAGTACCAAATTCTGTTTACACACAAATCAAAAATTAGCATTTCCAACATCAAAATAAACCAAAATACAAAAGGAACCAAAACAAGCATCAAAATCATACCCTTGCTCTTCTGGCAACCCATTTTGGTATGTCAGTTTGCAACTGAGGTCTAATGATCTTCTTAGATATATCATCAGCCTTGTCCACTGGTGAAGCAACATCCATTGTCTTCAATAAATACTTGGCTACAAATTTTGCACTGCATTTCCTGCTGTGATCTGCATTTGGATTCTTACATGTGTGTTTTGTGTTGCATTCTCTAAATGTGACTGTAGGATCATCTTCATCTGGTAGCTTTCTTGCATTGACCATCCAAGCACATCCTTGGCTATCCTTGTAAGCACAATAAGAATAATGTCTTTTCTTGTCTCCCTTCTTCACCTTAAAATCCCTGTGTTTCAACACTGCATACTCCCTTAAATGATCCTTGTAAGCTTTCATGTTTCCAAAAGCTATACCACTACTTATTTCACCAGGAAAAACCTCAGGAACATCTTCATTTATCATTTGTAGACACTGTGGTTCATTTAAATGTTGACCAAAATCTTCTTGCCACTTATTTTCTTCCTTTTGGGATGGTTCATATCTGGGAACTTCTTCATCTGTAGTGGCATTCACTGGTGCACTCTGCTCTTCATAAAAATCACCTACATTGAAGTCATCATTACAATCATCAGGCTCATTACCAATATCTATACCTTTAGCACACATAGATACCTAATCTGCATAGTTGTACTTTTCTTGTATTTCTTCATCTTCACTTTCCTCTTCACTTCCCTCTTCATTATATTCCTCAAACAAAAAATCAGGCCTATCATTAGGATGACATTCATCTGATTGTAGATTAGGTAAATTCACCTGGTCATCATCTTCATCTCCACCACCTACCTCTTCCTCATTCCCCTGTCCCTGGTTGTCTGCAACAGATGCCTGTGTAGATACATCTGGGTCTTCATGCATAAAATCAAGTCTTGTAGGTCTCAAATCTGTTACCCCACTATCACAAGAAACCTTATTAAGTCTTGGACTCCTCCTAACCTCAACCCTTATTTTACTGACAGTTTTTTTCCTCAATGGACTCACATAATCAGTCACACCACTTACCCCACTAACACTAGCAGCAAAAACATAACCCAAATGTGGAATTGTAGGGATAACTACAGTAAACCACAACCTAACCAAATTATCATTACCTGGTTTCCCATTATTCCAAAATTTAATAAAGCTATCCTCTGATTCACACTTTTCATATGGTTCACCTGCATCATCATCAAATAAAAACATCTCTAGTGCAGAATTCATACCCTGTTCATCCACCAACCTGCACTTTAGCATAGCCATAAAAGCTTCTCCACTGGTACCAGCTTTACAACTAAAAACATATAGGTCCTTAAACCTCTTACCTATATCTGTAATCCAGAAATCCTTATCCTGACTACCCATTCTGAAACATTGAACCAAAATTAAACAAGTTACACAGTATCAACAAAATCAATTAAAGATTGAAACCAACTTATATAGTTTCACAGTGCCATTACAGTGCATATAAGGGCATTACGGTGCCATTTCAGTGTCATTTCATACATATAAAGCCATTACAGTGCCATTTCAGTTCATTTCAGTGCGTATAAACACATTTCAGTTCATTTCAGTGCATTTAACCCATTCATCAAACTGTCAAAACATGTATTCACACATATAAAGCCATTACAGTGCATTTAAACCATTAAAACCATACATATAAACCTAATAAACCTTCTAAACTAACCAAGTGTTTCCAAAATCAAGCAGATCAACAGTACCATTATCAGAAGGAACCAATTTGAATCTTTGAAGTAATTGGGCAAGCCAAATTCAGACATAATTCAACAGTACCCTGAAATGGCAGCATTTTTCCCCAAATTCAAAAGTACCCTGAAGTAATTTGAATCAATTATCCCCCAAAAATTGAAAACCCCCAAATTATAATCCCCAATTTCGTATTCAAACCCTAATTAGAAAGAGAGATACATACATAATTCAAAAACAAAAATTTCTAATCCCTAATTTCGTTAATTGAAAACACACAAATAACCCAACATTTACAGATTCTGAAACCCGTCCTTCAAAACCCTAAATCGAAAAAGTTAGCATCATCACCAACCCGTCCTACAGATTCGAAAACCCTAAACACTACAAACAAATTTAGGGTTAAAAGTTACATGTTAATCGGTGGGTTAAGAAACGCGATCTCTTATCTTCTACAACTCATCTATCTTCTCGATCTCTCTCTCTCTCTCTCTGTCTCTCTCTCGATCTCTCTCTGTTTCTCTGTCTCTATATCTGTAATTTTGTTTTTGTGGCTGAAACACAACCAACAGAGAAGATAAGCCTCTGTGTTTCGTGCGAACCACATGTGTGGTACAGATGTCCACGTGTACGTAATGTACTAACGTCTGCCAGGTCAGCCCTTCTGTTCCACGTGTCGACTGATTAGGTTGCACGCGTGTCATTTTTATTTTTTCCCACGTGATATGACGTCACTCTCATATTGGTGACATCATTATATGCGGCGGTATCTGTTGAAGGCAAAATAGACTTTTCATCCCAGAGTTGACTAGTCAAAGTGAACCAGAATGCCCCGGCTTGACTATAATAGGTAAAACTAATGGATTGGGGCATTTTGGTTTCTTGCCTAACGTCTGGGGCATTTTTGTTTCTTGGTGGTCGAAATTGGGGCATTTTTCCCCTTTGCCCAAGGTATTTATATGGAATCTTTCTTTGGAAATTAAGGAATGACATAATTTTCTCTCAAGCTAGTTTCTCGGAGAATTTGGTGATTAAAAAAAATATGCAGGATATGTATTTGTGTTTAATGGGTAATTGTGAGAGAAGTAATTCTATCCATGTTACATCGCAAACCATGGACTGGTCTGCTCCTCAACTTCAGTACGTTAAGATTAACGTAGACGTTTCCTTTATACCTAACAATGCAGCAGCTGGTGCAATTGCTCGTGATCACACAAGTAATTTTCTTGGATGTGCATGATTCTTGTACCTTTGTTGCTACTTCGACTTTATTGGTAGAATCAGTTGTTTGTAAACTCGGAATAGAACTGGCTAAGAAGTTTATGTTTAACAAGATTATTATCAAAGGTGATGCAAGTAACGTTACTTCGGCGATTCTAGGTGATGTAACAGACATTCCTTGGAGTATAAGATCGGTGATTTTAGAAATTAGGGATGTTATTTCTTCCCTTAATGATGTAAACTTTAACTGTGTTCCTAAGAGTGCGAACAATCTGGCACATATGTTGAGTCAGCATGCTATGCATGACAATGTAAATATGTGGTGGACTGCTGGTACTCCACATCTTTTTATGCTTTCAAACCTTAATTCTTGAGGTATTTTCAATAAATTGGGATCTGTAGAGCCCATTTCCCCTTCAAAAATAAATAAAATTACAATAGAACTTTTGAGATAGCCGGTACCGTTTAGATGCGTATTTAATAGTAATAGGCCCATACCAAAATTACCGTAAAATCAAAAGAACCATTTTTTTAGGGACCATGGTTTTTTTTTGGGGGACCATGGTCTTATTAGACCAACCTCCCTATACTTATAAGGTGTGTTATAAAGTTAGGTAAATACACATTTACCCTATACTTTAGTTTAAATTAAAACTAATATAATAACTATATAAATCTAATCATATATATATAATCTAAATGGATATATTAACCAAAATCAAAAATAGGGGGGAATCGAAATTTTTGGTTTTGAAAAAAAAAAATTCTCTTCTTCTTCTTCTCTCTTTCCTTGACGTTCCTTGTTCGATTGAAAAATGAGTATTAACCATCAAAACGAGTTGAAAATGGAAGTTGCAGAGAGAAGTTTGGCTAGGAATTATGTGAAAAACTTTGTCAAACTAACCGAACCTAATGGAAATGATGAACATGAAGAACAGTTTGCTATTTCGCAAAAAAAAAATAATCCCAACCGAACCTTAGTTCGGTTATGTCGCAAAAAACATTTCCCAACCAAACCCTAATAGTTCGGTTAGTAGGCAAAAACATTTCCCAACCGAACCCTAATAGTTCGGTTAGTTGCAAAAACATTTCCCAACCGAACCTTAGTTCGGTTATTTCGCAAAAATATTTCCCAACATAATAACAGTCCGGTTACGTTGCAAAAAACATTTCCTAACCGAACTAAGGTTCGGTAACGTCGCAAAAAATATTTCCCAACCGAACCCTAATAGTTCGGTTACGTAGCAAAAAATATTTCCCAACCAAACCTTAGTTCGGTTATTTCGCAAAATATTTCCCAACCGAACCATAGTTCGGTTAAGTCGCGAAAAATATTTCCTAACGAACAAAGGTTCGGTTACGTCGCAAAAAATATTTCCCAACCGAACCTTTGTTCAATTTTTTTTAATTTAATCTTGCACTAATCATTTAGTTTAGCTTAATTTTTTTTAGCTTAATTTTTTTTTTTTGATTTAATCTTGCACTAATCACCAATTATGTTAACCTAATGATATAACTAATCATTACACTAACTTAATTGAAATGGGTAATTTTGGTATTAATAAGGGGTGACCTAGATTTACTTCTAATGTCTTACCCAAAATAAAACAATGGTCCCCGGAAAAAAGGCTGGTCCCCAAAAAACAGTTCAATCGAAAGCAACTACTACCCTACCATGTGAAATAGCCCGGGTCATTCCCTAGTTCATAACATATTAGAGCTAGCACTATGGTGCTAGCTATCCCTTCCATATCCTTCAAATAAAGGGAAGGGATGGCACATGAAAGGCAAGCTTGCTATGGTGCACTCTCATCCCTTCCCTACACGAAACGGGTACTCAGTACGCGTATGAACAGTACCAAATGGGTACTGAGTACGTGTATTAGTCAACTCGTTGAATTGACTAAATACGCTGCTCAGTACCCGTTTGATAGGTTAAGTTCACAGAACTCGGTTCTTCCTCCCATTTCCTCTTCTTCACTTAAACTCTTCCCCTCATAACCCCTCTAACTCCCTTCGATTTGGTTGTTTACTAAGAGCGATTCCATTGCTAAGATTAAATGGATTTGATGGTTACTTCATGGTGAATGTAATCCCTCAATCAATTTCGAATTTCACCAAAAAAACATCAAAGGTGAGTGATTCTAATGTTAGGGTTTTTAAAATAATTTGATTCTTGTTTTGACGAAATTGTTGATACTAGGTTGGTTGGATATGTAGTATGCAATGAAATAATGTTATTAAAACATGTATTTAGTGAAAAATGCATGATTATTTGTTGTTTGTCTTGATTTATATAGAATGCAATGTTTCATGTAAATGCATTTAATGTAGAACCTTGATATACTTGAGTTTATGTATGCTATACATAAATTGATATTGTATTTTTGGTTTGCTAAGGTGCACAATGAGTCTAATGCGTTCTTATGTGAGACACAAATATGGAGTCTATTTGGATACTTCTAGTGATAGTGATGAAGAAGAGAAAGCCTTGCTTATGTTTACACAACTATGTTTGGATGAACGGTTGCGTATTATTAGACAACTTGTACCAAGGGAGGTACATACACGTAGTGTAATTACGCGTGATCGTGTGTGGCATGATGCCAAAATGATGAATGATTATTTTACGCCTGGAACCGGTTATACCTCTAGATAATTCAAACAACGTCTAGGCATGAGGGAAGAGTTATTCGAAAAATTGTTAGGAAAATTGCTTGAAGTGGATCCTGAATGGCATCAACGTCCAGATGCAACTGGTACTATGGGGCATTCTCCGCATATTAAATTAGTTGCCATGATGAAATTTCTATGCAAAAGTACGCCAGCTGATAGTGTTGATGATTATACTCGTATGGGTGCTACTATAATATACATGTATTTAAAAAGATTTTGCCACACCATTTGCATAACCTTTGGATCCATATATTTGCGTGAACCCACTCCTGAAGATGTTCAGAGGTTGCTAGCTGAGAATGCGGACCGAGGATTTCCAGGAATTCTTGGTAGTGTTGATTGTATGTAATGGCCATGGAAGAATTGTCTGGTAGCTTGGCAAGGAACTTACCGGGGTAAAGATAAAGAGAGTAGTTTGGTATTAGAGGCGGTGGCATCATATGATTTGTGGTTTTGGCATGCCTTTTTTGGAATGCATGGATCAAACAACAATTTGAATGTGTTGGCACACTCACCCCTTTTTGATAACATGCTAAAGGGTGTAGCACCTCCATGCAATTATGTCATCAACGGTCACCAATACAATATGGGTTATTTGTTAGCCGATGGTATCTATCCAAAGTTGACTACAGTTGTACAAGCTTTTTCTCAGACATTGGACATTCCCGACTATGTTAGGTTCAACAAGTATCAAATGGCTAAAAGAAAGGATGTCGAGTATTCTTTTGGAGTGATTCAGGGTAAATTCAAAATTGTCGGATCTCCCTGTAAGTATTGGCACGAATCAGACTTGAATCTAATTATGAAATATTGTCTTATTTTACACAACATCATTATCGAGCATGAGCGTCGGGATTCAGATTGGGGCAGGGTTGTTCCAGTTCCACTTCCAGAACCTACTGTTAATGGTCGTGTATTTATGTCATCTTTGAAAAACCTTGAACTGTACCTACAACTGAGAAATGATCTTGTCAAGCACATTGTTGCGCGTCTTGGTAGATGAGGCTTGGAAGGGGACTTGTCTAGTCTGGAGGGCTCAGATATGGAATATGTGGTACTTCCATCGTCAGAAGGAGATTATGATGATACAGACTTAGAAAAAGAAGTTGTCCCATGACAGAACGAGGATGGGGCATTTGAGTATTACAGAGATTACAATAATCACATCCCAGATGACTTTCCCCATGGAGATGCACACAGACAAGTGGGATACGAATATCAACATGATGGAGATGACGATGAGGATTCTGGTGATGAGGAGGATTCTGAGTATGACGATGAGGATGAGGAGGATGATGTTGAGGTTGACGATGACGATCATGCTGGTATGTATGATGATGATGCATAGGATGTATTTCATTATTCTCTTTTAAGTTTTCGAATGTTAAACACACTTGTAATAACAAATTTTAGATAATTTTTGGGTTTCACTTATGTTTGCAAAGTATGAAGTTTTTATTTGGTGGCATATGGTTTACAATTACGATAATCTGCAAAATCATTTACACAGTATATGGATATGTATACATATCCGCGCAATCTTCCAGTACAGTATATGGATTAGTATACTTATCCGGGAAATCTCATTCAATAGTATATGGATATGTATGCGGTGCTTATATAAAGGATTGACAACCTCTTTTTAGCAATGAACACATTAGTTCGAACAAATTTGTTCTCCATCTTACGAAGAAAAAAAAAACTTATTATCCACACCACTGTTATTTCTTAATTATGGTGGGTTATAATCCGGAGGAAGACGAAATGATAGTTAGTTTATGGGTCAAAGTTCATCTAGAGAATGAAGTAGAAGATGAACAACTCAACAACACCAACCTTGTCGAGTAGTTTCTACAAAGGTTGACTATACATAACGGGAATCCGAATCAACGCTCGTTTAAGTATCTGAAAACAAGGTTAAACGTTATAACTTTAGACGTGAAAGTACATATAACGACACAAAGATCGTTATACTTATGGATGGCTGGAGTACCTTCGGAAATCGTAAGAAATTAAGTGGTTACCTATTGTAGACGATATTTTGAGTATGTTTACTGAATTGTTTAATTATTTTATAGTAAATTGACATTGTTTTATTTTGTTGTAGGAGCAACGTGCTTTGGAAAGTTACGGAAAAAAAAAGGGAAACCATTTATATTTTTTAACTGCTATGTCATTTTGAGAAATAACTTATCAGATTATGACCCTTCCCCCTTTGAAGATTCATCATCTGAATTATCAGATAAAGAGTAAAGAATTAAAATGAAGATAGGTTTTGTGGGTATATCTCTCTGTAAACCCTCACGAGACACAACTCGTCCAATAGGATCGCCTATTGGTTTAAATGTTGGTTGACGTGCTTAATGTAATTGTTAATCTGAATAAGAAAATTACTATTATTATTTATTGTAGACGCATATAGCTAAATGTTCATGACATACAAAAACTCACACATACTAATTATAATCGATTCAACTAAAACAACACTTATTCAGCCCATGCTACCGTTCCACACTCAAGGCATCTCCAGTAACGCTTTCCATATGTTTTTTTGGTGACTGAACGGTGCATTTCCATAAAGAAATAACAACCCTCAGTTTCACATGGAATCCCCTTGGTACATTCAAACTCCACCTTACCTTTTAGTTTGAAGTTGTGGCCGAGTTCTTCAACTTTTTATTGTTTTATTGCATCTTTCATTGCATCCTCCAAACATTGTGCTTCCCCCAGACATTTAGCATACTCACATTCCAAATACCTTATCTTCTCTGGTATCGACTCTTTTACCTTCCTAGTGCCGCTGCATCCTGGTTGTGGACATTTTGTTTATAGCCATGGGCATTAAAGGAAATTGTGCGTATCCATGAAACAACATGGACAAACCTCTTTTTCTTCCACACATACTATTTTTTTTCCATTTCTACTCAAACTGTTAGAATACATAATTTAGGTTGTTGGTTTATAACAATGTATTGAGATTGTTGGTGGTAAGAACCAAAAAATGCTGATAGTATATATATAACGAAATTGAATCGTTGGGATATAAACCCGTTAGGAAACATAGTCGTTGGAAAAAGATCCGTTGGGAACGAGTTTTTAGAAAAATATCCATTGGGAAAAAGATCTGTTGGGCACGAGTTCTTAAAAATAGAGTCGTTGGGAAGGAATCCTATATATAAGAAAGATAACCCATTCTTCTTTTCAACATCAATCTACCTATTTTTCTTTGCAACATCAAAGCTAAACATCTATTCAATGGAAAATCAATCAGCAACTACCAACTCAGTCGAAGACATAATTAGAAGATGCAAGCGACCCACTACATCAATTGCTGCAATGGAAAAGGATATATGCAAAAGAGGTCATCAAGCTACTGCGAACGCAACGACGTCTTCATCACCTACCAAATTAACACAGTTGTTGGATGAAGTGTTAAGCAAAGGAAAGTCCACAAAACATACCTAATATTCATCTGGGTGTTCGACTGAATACCAACCCAAACTCAAGGAACACGAAGAAAATTCCAAGGCAAATGAACGCGGTCAACAAAAATTCCAATTGAGAGAAAGGTTAAAGGATATCGAAGAAGAGACTAAATGGATTAGAAACTATTACCTTCTCAAGGATGATTTTCCAGAAGATCCTAAAGATCAAAAAATATTTTGGACTAATGTTGGTTAGGGTTCTTTCGTTAAAGAGACGGGCAAGAAACCACAACATAATTATCTACCATCCTACATTTGTTCAAGGACATATCATGTTAGGAAATTATGCATCAGGTACAATGAGTTTCTCAATAGGTACAGAGGTGACTGTTTCGCTGCATAAGATGCATACACAGCATGGAGAAAAGAGCCGTTTTTCCATTTCGAAGCGGCATTGATTGTTGAATCTGACAACAACGAAAATAAAAACATGTAATGTCTTCAGACCTATCGAATGATATGTTAGAGCTATATTTTAAAGTTATTTATGAACATTAGTTTAATGAAGTGAAAAAATGAAGTAATTTATTTGAATTTAGATTTGAAAATCGAGTGGTTACAACAAATTGACAAATTTAATTAATTCAAACAATAATTTCAATAAATATAGACAACACATTTAAAATTAAGTTAACAACATTACCAACTACAAATTTAAGACAACGCTTTTGATTTAAACATGTACTACAAATTAAAAAACTAAACACAATGAAAGATAAAACAATTAGAGTTGGATTACATCTTCATCTTCTGAATCTTCAACGCTGATTATACCCTTCCCCTTCAAAATCTTCTTTTGCTTGCGTTGATAATATTTTTTTTCGTAGGGAGCTAAACCATTAAGGTCCATCAACATTATTGCATTGTCTTGATTAAAATGCATTTGATTAGTCTGTTGTTGAAGCGTTTACAAATTCATTTGATCTTCCATTTGATAACTCGGTTGTTGAGTATAACCCCAAAAAGTTTGGTATTGGCATTCTTGTTCCATTCTCATTTTTTCCTTCCTTGATCGGGTTTCCTTAAGATACTCCAAAATACTTGAACTTTGTTCAAGTATCTTATCTTCTTCCATCTTAACCGAAGATGTCTCACCATCATCTTGTCTATATATACCTTGCTCACGATCCTTCTTCTGTCTAGCTACTTTTTTGGCTTTCTTTGTTCCTATAGGACGTGCATTTTCCTTGTATTTCCAACGAGTTTCTCCATTGGGAAGAACTTCATTACCATCTTCGACCGATAAAAAGTTACGATGAGATGCAAACAACTCACTGTTTTGGCTCACAGTAAATTCATAATTATATCCAGGGACCTTTTCTCTAAACAATTCATAACATGCATCATACTTGAAAGGTTGTCCTCTTTGTTCCTGATATTGAAGGCGACCATCTTTTGTCTGAAAAATTATATAAGAAACATTAGGTTTATTACTATTATCACAACCTATATGGAAAAACTTACAAATTTAATAAACTTACCAAATCTTCGTGGCTTGCACCGCTTTTGGTTTGGCGATATATAGCGTTCAGAATGGACACGAATTCTTTGACATCCTTTTTAATATCTCTCATATTGCTCTTTAAAGCATCCCAATCTCTTCCGTATGGATTGCCATTTCGTTGTACAAAAATTTCGTGAATGCGTTTCCAAAACAAAGCGGTTTTTTGCCCCGAACCCACAATTTCGTCCATACTCACATAAATAAAAGCAGTGGTAAGATCAACCTCTTCTTGTGTGACAAAATTAAGTACCATTTTTAATGAAACTAAGATAACAAATAAATAACTGGTACAATAAATCTAAATCTAAATACAAAAAACGTATTGTAATAAGATGCAGAGAAAGAATAAATCAATTGATGTAAGAGGAAGAGGGAGAATATAAAAAATCAATTGATTTGGTGTGGTTTGAGTAGAGAATTAGATTGGTATTTATAAGGGATTTTGAAAATATGTCCGTAGGGATCCGACGGTATATAAAATAGAGGCGTTATAAGTGATGTATGGTTAGGATCGGGTGTGAGGGAGGTGTTAATCAAAAAGGTCAAACAAATATTATTTATCGAAACGGGTACTCAGTACGCGTACAAAAGGCTACGCGTACTGAGTACGCGTACAAAAGGCTACGCGTACTGAGTACGCGTACAAAAGCTTTACGCGTACTCAGTACCCGTAAAGTGAAAAAGCATACGGGTACTGAGTACCCGTATGATTTCCCTTTCCTACAAGGGTGAACAGATGTGTATCCCTACTCGTGTAGGGATATGAGAGACGATAGTGGTTGCATTTTTAGGATCTTGAGGGAAATAGAGGGATAGGGAAGGGAAATTCCCTCCCATATAATGCTAGCTCTTATTCCGAAAGTGCAAACCCTTCAGGTATCAGCGTGCTTAAACCCTAGCCTGTGTGAAGTTTGGGTTTCTGTAACTTTTCTTCTCAAATTTCTTCGACGATCAACAGGTGTATCTGTAAAACCCCATTAAGTTTTGAAACCCTAGTAAGCTTTACTGAGAGATCTTCTTAGAATTACTTCTTCAACAACATCACCAACTTTAGTGAATATTTAATCAACCCCTTTCGCAGTACCAGTGGGTGAGTATTCTTATTCTTCTTCCTAATAATTGTTTGATAATTAGTGAATATTTATCAATTTTGTTGATTATTGTTTGACATTTTTGTAAGATATATTATGTTGGGGTTTTTGTGTTAAATGTCTTTAATTATTGCTGAATTACTTGAAACTAAGATGATTTAAGAAAACATAATAGAAGCCATTATTGTAGTTTTTAGAGATTTTTGTTCAGTACGAGTCTGACTCCAAAGGATTTTGAGAATTGTCTGGTTCCTAGATCCAACAGTTTATTCCACTTTAAAGCTTCCATATTTTGGTAGAAGGATTCATGGTGGACTGGTTTCTGAACAACACCTAACCATTGCGGAGAAAAATTCAATTCCAGTTGAAGATTTAATGAAGTTTAAGTTTGTGAACATTGGTTGTTTGCAGAAAGACCGAACCAATTACATAGGGTGTATAAAGATTTATTGAACATTGGTTGTGTGTCTATAAAGTTTTAGTGCAATTCGACGTGTCAGTAGAATTATTGCATCTCATGCCACCACTAAATTGTCCAGGTTTGCTATGATAATTTGTTTTCTACTATTATAGTCTCCTGCTCCTCTACTCGGCGTGAGATATCACACAGTGACAAGTTAGTGATAAGATAGGTCTGCATACACAATACGTGAATCCATGAGTATATGGTTATGCATCTGAAATACAAATTAGAAACAAGGACAGTATTTTATTCTATGATAGCAGGAACTTCAGTAGTTGCTTGCACATGATAGTGTTTGATGCTGGGTGTTTATCTCTTTCTAATTCTATCTATCTGTTGTTATATTATTTAGTGTGTAGTCTAGGCATTATAGTAGATAGTTTTGACGTTATGAAATTAGCTTGATGATAGTCACATTGACCTGAACTGTGTCATTTTCTCAGGCCTTTCCTTTTGCTGTTAATACATCTTCTGTCGTAAACACCATTCTAATAACGTAACAATATATAGATATATATTAGACAAACGGGGTGAGATACAAACCATACAGGAAATTGGTCGTGTCCCATTTGGACCACTAGACAATGTTGAAATCGATGAATTGTCATCACTCTGCAAAAGGCGATCCGTATTTTTGATAGTGCAGAGGGAAGTTTAGTGCATGTAATTAGAAGAGATCAAGTCCGCGAAAATAGTTGTAGTATGCAAAAAAAATAAAATAAAATAAATAATAGAACTGGAAATGAAAGAAGTGAGGAGTAGGAAGAAGAATCAAGTACTGGTGGATATAAAATGGATTATTGACTATCCATGTTGAAGTAAAACATACATGGGTTTTGCCTTGGACACTTGAGATCTGTCGTACAAGACTAATTGACATCATCAAGGGCCCATACTCCAAGTCGGCTTAAAATAGCTTTTGCCATGGAGAACAATCAGAAATTGTTCTTGAACTCTCTTTTCTATTAAGCCGTTGTTATAGATGCTTTATTAAGCCCTTGTGCTGTTGTAGATTACTTCACATTTCATATAGTTGTGTAGGCACAAGAAATTGTCTGCATGCATGCTCAGTTAGAACTGACTTTTGTATCCCATATAAAACAATGAACACTATAGAATTTTTCAGGATCTTTTTGGTGGTGGTAGTTCTAGGTTCTTATGGAAGTAGTGCAGCAACAAATATTGTCATTTCTCCCAATTGAACATTCCACTTTCCATCCCTCACAAGCATTTCTCCCAATGGAGACTCACAAGTTGTACCTCTACAGTCAAAAATTGGCAGCAAGTGTCACCACTAGCTGGCTGAAAATAGAAAAGATCTAGTTATTAAAGTTCACTTTAGTTTCAAATGCTTATTTCTATATTACATTTTCCGTACTGGGTAGAAGTGTCTTTATTTTCTGAAAATATCAATTGATTACAATTCTTCCTTTTCTAGATGATTGAGCAAACAGGTAATGTCTGAAGAAGGCTAGGATCTCTTTTATCATTTGTCTGCTCATCTCTAATAAAGTTGTGAACATGTTGAGGTTTTTACCTTTTGGCTTCTTACTGTTGGGAAAGCGTTCATACTTGTTTTTTCATCCTCTTTAAGTTCCATTAGGTAATTCTATGGCTGTTAAAAGCTGGGAGTGTTTTTCTGTTGAATTTAAATGTCGGTTCATGCAACTACTCCAGATTTCTTTTGTCAGTATGAACATGACCTGTCATGTCTCAGTTGAAATGAAGCAAATTTGAGTTTCATTCTTGAGTTAACTGTTTCTTGCATTGCAACTATCAAATATAACATCAGGTTTGTATACAGATAAGAACTTATTCAACGAATGAGGTTAATTTTGAAACAGAACAGCAAGCACATCGTGCATGCGTCTTTGCTAGTTGTTTATAAAAGAAATATATTTTTGAATCTAAAAGAAAATGCAGACACAAGAAAAAGGATGTTGTCAATAATGTTAGAAAATAGTATTGGAAAGCAATTTTTGAAATCTACTTACTCTCTCACACAGGAGTCTGAGGTATTGCCGCTGTTATTTTTTTAATTGTAGATACTGAGAAAGTAAAGGATTTAATTTCAACATTCTTGAGGAAATAATGGTTGAAGAGAAGAAGAAGCACTCTGATTCACAGTCAACCATGGTCGACAAAATAGTGGTATGAAATACTATAGTAATAGTAATCTCTTGTTTCTTTGTCTTATTTGAATAGAATTTTGAAATTGAAATTGTAACTATTGTTATCAATTTTCAGTTTATCTTGTACTTAGGTTCCAGGAGATGTGGTATTGTATCTTTCAAAATTATCAAAGCAAACCATAAAATTAGATGATGGGTTACATCAGGTAAAAAAGGTTTTTTTTTTTTTGAAATTTTGATATTTCTTAGTTTTTGTCTAATCCTCATTTGGGATGCATAGTTTGTGTTGTTCTAGTAAAAAAATGGTTAGTGTTTTAATTGGGCAGGACTGTGATTCGATAACTGTTATGAAGTCAGGAAAGCTGAGGTTCTCAAACCCGAATAAGTATTGGGTTGAAAGCTCACAGAAAAGGGTTAGTTTATGTTTATGTTCATAAAAAAGAAAACAGAAGAATCTAAAACAGAGCACGAGAGAGATCGAACTAACCAACATCGATCATTGAAACCTAGATAAGATTGAAAGATTGAAAGATTGAAAGAATAAGATCAAAGTCACACAAAACTACCCAAGAATCAAACCCTTGACTAAAGTCAACCACACTAGAAAATTGCCTCTCTCTCGCTTGACTTTTTTGTAAAGGGGGACAATTTCTTTTTCTTTAATAAATTGGATTATGTTGGATACACTTGAGAACAAATTCACAACTTCTTACATCTAACAAATTCACAGCTTCTTACTCTGCATGCCTGCATAACGCAATGGCCTATGGCTTCAACTTTACGCGAGAACTTTATATCTTTGAATGGTACTCCAAATTTTAGTGAAGATACTGACTTTGTAAAAGATAGTTCACACAATCATGAAATACTTTAGCTAAATGCATTTTCAAAACAGATGCGACTCTGAACAAGGAAGCAGTATAATCACAAGATCTTGCGTACAACGTAGATTCCAGATTTGAGGGATGCCAACAAATATTCGATGACTAAATGGTTTGGTGATATAGTCGCTAGAAGAATTCTCTTTGGTATTGGGTTATTAAGGAGAAGACGGGGGATTCCATAACGGAACAATTTCCTCGAGATATTAACATATCACAGGTCTCTAGGCTGTGCAAGGGTTTTATGAAACTACGCCTTATTATGCATGAAAACTGAGTATATAAGATGGATATTGTAGGTGTAAATTATCCACAGAACCAGGTGGCAACATCCTAAGCTATGACACCCAGAAACGAAGAAGCGCGAAGCATGGAATGAAGACCAACCAGCGCGAGATTTAAGGAGCCACGTGGATCGGGCGTAATTGCTCTACAACTGTCGGAAAAGACTTGACCCAGGCTCATGACAAAGCTGACAAGACAAGACACGGCGGGTCAAAGGAGGAGCTGTGGTCAAATGGATAAGAAGATACGCGTCACATTGTTCAACTAAGAAGGGCGACACACAATACAGGCGACATCGTGCCAAGAGAACACCCGAAGAGGTCGGCTCGGACAAGAGACAGGTGAAGGAATCAAGATACATCGGCCACATGCATAGAAGAAGGGACGACACAAGCAGGCCCGATCATAGAACTTCAAAATAGATGTAACATGACCAACACCCTAACATTGGTTGTATGAAACCTCTCCTATAAATAGAGTAACTTATATCCATGAAGAGAAAGGTTAGAATTGGGAGAGAGAGGGAGAATAGATTTCACCAAGGAAGAGGAGAGTAAGAAGGAGTTAGTCGTGTAAGAAGTTTGGTCAAAAGCAACACCTTTGTAACACTTTGAAGTAATAAGATTCACCCTTTCACCCCCGTGGACGTAGGTAATCATACCGAACCACGTATATCTTGTGTTCATTGTTGAGTGTTTACTTTCATTTGCATAAGTAGGAGATTTATATCCTTTGGATGTAGTTTGTAGTAAAATACATCTACATTCTGGCGCCGGCTAAGGGGACTCGACTAAGATCTCCGGATACCTTGCCCTGACGACCTTCAGAGACGATCAAAAGCTCCTAAATACACGTTAGTGTGTCGTAGTTGAAGTTAGAATGAACTCTGTTGGTAGAAGTGATGTTGTTTTGAGACAGTTACCACGCGTGTAGAGTTACAGCAGTAGCAGCGCCTTCAAAAAAGTGAGGATTACCCACAGTTTGATCGGCGGAGAATCTCCATAAGCTCACCGGTGACTAGCAGTTCGGGTTAGAAGCTAAGGGGAGAATCTGCTGATAGGACGACTGTTTGTTTTCGATAGTTGAGTGATTTTTAGTTAAGTGAGTTGCCCTCCAGCTACGGTATAAAGTTGGGTGATTGGATTTACCAAAGGTTTGCGTTTTAAATGTTACCTCGTGCGTTAAGCTGTCAACCATGGGGAGTTTCTTGCCGGTGATGTAGCATAAGTCATCGGAAAGATCATGATCAGATCTCGAGGAAGTAGAGTTTGCACGTACTTGATTTGATCCTTGGGGTTATGTGCCGTACCTTTTAATCGTCACGTGCACAAGTTTAATGATTTGGAGCATATAGAATAAAGGACAAGCTAACTTAAATGCATAGGACGGGTACTGAAAGCGACGTCATACGTAGTAACAGCGGCAAAGAAGTAGGGTCTGCCACAGTTTCAGCATAAGGCCAAAATAGGGTAGATAGGAAGAACCCACCTGACAAATGGAGTAGTAGTAATTGGGCAGTCAGTTGAACTTTTTCTTCTATTGTTTGAAATTTTTGTCTGTGATAATAGGTCAAAGTAAGGTATTTTTTTTGTATTTGCTGACGTAGGTAGGGGCGATACTCGGCCAACTACGCGACGTACCCGATGGCTACTACTTCAGGAACGAGAAGGATATTGAGGAATCGACAAACAAATAGCAAAGAAGATGCGGCGGGGGTAACAGGGCCGAGGCAAGAAGACAGTCGACAACCACCGCCCGAGGAATCTCATGCAGCTGCACGGGGAATGCCAATTGTCGATGAGGAGGTGGATATGGGGCGACATGATAACACCCTACCCTTGTACCAGGTTATCTTGACCCAGAGAAGAGTTGACCAAGTTGACGGACTAACATCTTCAGATACAGACGACGATGAGGAAGCACTTGCAGCACAAGCCCAGAGACAGAATGAGGCATAAAGTTGAGTACCAGGAAGACTTAGGGAGAGAACAAGAGCGTCTCGAGCAGATTCAACTGGGGCAAGGAGCATCCAGCAACATCGGCCCAACACCCGTTCACGCGGTCGGCCATGTAACCCACCCGATACTGCCCCCACCACCCACATATGCACCATTACAGCCTCGGCCACACCAGCCCAATGGACACTCTAGTCATTGTTGAGTGTTTACTTTTATTTGCATAAGTAGGAGGTTTATATCCATTGGATGTAGTTTGTAGTAAAATACATCTACAGATATGTTCTACCAATATTGTACGCCAAATTTCTGGAGTTACTATTGTTGGAATATCAGCTTCATAATCAATATACTTCAAGCTAAACATGATTATATAGGACTCATAAGCTGAATTCAAGTATTAACCCTAGTATTTACATGCTCTACAACATCTGAAATAGGTATGAAAACAATCATTACTTCCTGTCATTAGCTAGCAAAATCTCTAATTAGAACACAATCAACACTTAGTTATTTCTGGATTGATTATGTATGTTTACGTTGGAGTAATATCATTAGATTATGGTTATGGTACACGGTACAATGCTGTTTTTTTGCTTAAGATAGTTGTTTTTCACCCGACACTTTAACTTTACCGGTTTTGAATTACTGATCGATACGTAAACATTACGGGTTTTGGTATCAAAAGTACTCGGCAACCAAGCTGCGAACAAATGATTTTAGACAGTAAACAAGCTAGTATGTATTAGGCAAGGTGGGAGTTGTTGTTGGGTAATTTATCTTTCCATATACTAACTATGTTTTATTCATTTTGTCTGTTCAGTATGTGCCATGTGTAGATGATACAGTTCTTGGTGTTGTGCTCGACTCTAAGGCAGATGTAAGCAGCTTTTCCATACATTATTGTTGGACACCTTAGTACCTCTGCATTTCTATGCTTTCATTGAATTTGTGGTCTTCTAATTCTTAATTGGATTGTCCCTTAATGTATTTGGTTTCTGGTGGGCAGAACTTTCTGGTGGACATAAAAGGACCGGCGGTGGCATTTTTACCCGTTCTTGCATTTGAAGGAGGAACAAGAAGAAACATACCAAAGTTTGAGGTATTTCAAGCTATCTTGAGCTGTTATACTTTCTAATTAGAAGAGATAAAAGGGCATGTGTAGCTGTTAGCTTCATGTGTCTTATTACGAATCACATGGAAAACCCTAAAGTCTTTTGGAACTTAATGTTATCCCCATGTTTCTATATTGCCGCTTCAATATGAAGGACTATATTTGACAAAATTGCTTGTCTTGTCAGCCTGGTTCTTTGATCTATGTTCGGGTGGTCAAAAGCCAATATGGGAATGAATCCAGAGCTCTCCTGTACCGATGGTATATTATCTCTATTAGATTCACCTCTAATGTTAAGGGAACTCCATATTTTATAATTATTTTTGTCAAAAACACCTTTTTGATTATCATCTTTTGGTCCTCTTTTAATAGTCAATGGGAAAGCTGCGGAATTTGGTGCTTTAAAAGATGGCTACATGTTTGAAACATCAACCAGTTTATCACGAATGTGAGTTTTAGAAGCCTCAATAATAGCCTCTCGTTGGATGATATTAACTTTATTTATGATTAACTTATCATTTTTGTTTCGTCTTCATTAGACTGCTCAGTACTCCAACGTGTCCAGTTCTTGATGCTCTTGGGAAGAAGTTGTCCTTTGAGATTGCAGTTGGATTAAATGGTCGTGTCTGGGTATTACTCTTGAAACCTATGTTATGCTGCCAAGATAGCTTACAGATTTTTTTTTTTTTTTGCCATAAATTTAGTCACTTGTTTGGAGACAGTAGTTCATCTACTTACAATGTCTTTTTGTCCATTACAGGTGAATGCCGAGGCTCCATCTACAGTCATCCTTGTCGCAAATGCTATAATGAAGTCAGAACCTCTAACTTCAGTGCAACAAAGAATTATGGTGGATTCACTCTTGCAGAGAGTCCAATTATCTGACTTATCTATAAAACCATCATTTGACCCCTTGTCTTCTCTTACAAAATCATGAAAAGTTTGGTAATATTTTTTTCAAACATCTATCTTGTAGAACTTAGATGGTTGCAATCTTTCAGATCAAGGTTCTGTGTGTAAATCACTCAAGACAGTTGGGGTTTTGGGAGTTTTGATTACTGAGTAGATATTTGCATTTCCCCAAGGTCTTGCCATGTTTTGTAAAACTTCCATTAGAGCTCCATATTTTGAGTTGGCTCGACTCTAAACCAAAATTATTATTTTGCTAGAGTTTGTCAAGAATCACAAACACCTCATCCATTATCACCTCGCTGTCAAGACATTTCTTTTTTCCCTTTTTCCTTTATACTTTTTTTTTTTGACATATATTGGAATATTAGAGGTCAATCAAGATTAGAGCTTGAAAGAATAAATTAGAGAACATAGGGATGAAGTTTTGTGTATCTATGGTTCCGTGTACTTGCCTTTTGCAGGAAACTGAAGCTGGGAGATATGACCTATGCGTTGTGAAGTGTTTCATGATTCAGTAATGGGTTGGAAAGAAATATTAGGATATTTTGGTCCAAGGACTTTTGTAGACTAAATGTAAATAGCTCTAGCAGGCAAGCAATTACAAACTCTTACTCTTCTAAAATATAAGTGCATGCACATGTGCTATCAATCTATGCATGCAGGCTTGGAATCAGTTGGATGCCAGGCCAATATCTTGGTTCCAGAACTGGTTATTTTGCTCAGGGTACTTGGATGGTGGCACCATGATTGTTGACCGAGAACTGGTTATCTTGCAGACCTTGCAGCTCTAAAGGCCACATTCAAATTTTGGTGCGTTGGGCATAGCCATAGAGAACATGCAATGCAACGCTTTCAAGATCTCATCGTTCTCTGTTATTCTGTAAGGCCTAAAAGACTACCGCAGTCGAGATCTCAAAATGTTCACTGCTTTCTTTCTAAGGCCCAAAATGCAAGTAGAGATCCTTGACCGATAATGCAAACTGTTAGTAGCTTAGTCTGCTAAGATGTTGAAGACATCTTTAGATAAAATGCCGGAGTACTTATGCAACTTAGAGATGAATCTATTTTGGAATAAAGATTTAATCGAGTTACATCCCTATTTCACAGGGCTAATTGTCCAAAAGGTAGAATATCGGAAATCGCTCTAAAATACAATGGTCATCTTCGATTCAAGACTAGGTAGATATCCCTTTTTCCACCTCTGTATATGGGTGAAAATGCGTCGTCTAAAAAAGCTTCCAGTGCAGAACCGTAGCAACATCTCGTACCTGTTCCAAAAAGCGAAGACAAAGATGTAGTACCAAAATAGCAAACACGCTCCCAAGTTAACAAATTAAGTACATGTAAATCAAAAGGATGAAATGTTTTTCCACCATCATATTTTTTTCTTCTATTATTAATATATATATATATATTGTTATAATAACAACAAGAAATACAACGGATATTGAAACAATGAAAGAGATATATAGGATAAAACTCAGCAACGAGGTGAAGGAAAAACAAAGATTTTCGAAGAGATGGGGATGTTATTGATAAGCATCAATGAAACATGGTGTGGAACTGGAGATGTAGTAGTTTTTCATACGGTGGAAGTAGGGGATAGTCCAAACTCCAAGTCCCAGAGCTCGAAAGATCCCTTGACGAAATCGTAATGACCTCCCTTCAATGTCAATATCTTGTTAATGCATGCATTTCTCACGAATGGGTATGTCAAAAGGTTACCAAGTGATACATTCACTGCCTCCTGCACATATTACACAAGACACGATATGCCACAGCTAGTTAAAATCTTTAGTCGAGACGTACATCAGTCAGAGATTGAGATAGAAGTACATATGTTTTTCGATAATGCTTACCTTCTCACACATCTCGCAAAGGTCTGCAATTGGTGCATCACCGCCTGTGGCCTTAACCTTGGTCTTGGCTGGTAAACAGATTTTGACCCAGTCTTCGATGAAATCACTGCATTTTCAATTTAACAATATAACAAGTGATTAGCAACTAGTTAATCAATCAGTGGTTTGACTGAAACTTCAAAACCCAAGATCTAGTAGAAAAACATGACTTTGTTAATGTCGGATAAATGCATATGTTAATCACAAGTAGTGAAGATTTTGATCCACTAATTTAGGTGTTTTAAAAGCTTATTTTTAATTGGATCAATGATAATGGGAAATGACAAGGATCCAAGTGATAAGTGGGCATTCCTATAAAGTCCTAGTGTATATGAACTTTAATGGGTTCACAGTGTCGGACACAGGAAACTGTCACCACAAAATAAAAAAATGTTATTCGTCTGCCAGATACGACTATACAAAATTAATCTGTGGTGCGGGGGAGTAGAATTTAGTGACTTAAAGAAAATTCGTTTTGGTTGAAATTAGAAACAACTTATTGTTTCATTATCAGTCTTCCTTAGAGCGTCTGGCAATTAAGACCAAAAATTTGGTCCGCGAACGAGACGTAGTGGGACGTATTATCGATTAAACGAAGACCATCGACTAAATCCCAGACTAAATTTGGTCCGCGACCAAGAGTAAACCCAAATATAGTCGGGCGTTGATATAGTTTACGCCTCACCACAGGCGTTCCTAAAGTTTTCGCCCCACAGCGGGCGTACGTAAAATTAACATCCCACGCCAGGCGTTAACTTAGTCTCCACCCCATATTTTTTTTTTTAATTTTTTTTTAATTTATTGTGGGGCGTGGTATATACCACCGCCCCACTCAAAGATTTAGAGCATTTATATGGGGCGTGTATTATACCAACGCCCCATTGTTTTTTTGTTTTTTTACGTTTTCGGCGCCAAGCGTTGATATTTTTCACGCCCCACATCAGGCGTTGATATTCTTTACGCTCCACACCAGGGCCAGGCGTTGGCATAGTTTACGCTCCACCAAAATTTAGTCTTCCTCCCACTGCGTCACTCAACGGACTAAACCCAAATTTGGTCTTTTTTTTTACTCTTTACTCTTTAGTTTTGGTCGCACCGCTGCAGACGCTCTTACACGACCAAGTAATTATCATGTACATAATTGTACATGGATTAGGTGGGATACGCGTGGAGACAGGTCCGCACCGACACTAAATATTCGAGGAAAAACTGAATAGCAAAAGGAAAAAGAAAACACGCTTAATGCACTAATGCAAAACAAACCCCACTTTCTATAACCATTTAATAGTAATTGGAGAGAAGATACTGAGTCTTTTGCTTAATTCTTGATTTTCCATAACAATATCTTAAATCTTCAATCAAGATACCTAAACATAAGCAAAAACATTAAGATTAAGAGAACAGAGAGAGGACTTACGTAGAAGTGGAGCCATCGTCAGAAAGAGACATAAGTCCTTTGATCCCACCACAACAGCTGTGTCCAATCACCACAATATGCTCAACCTGTTCCAAATGAATATGAATATGAATATTATTAGCATATTTGGATATTCCCTTTTAATGCTTATCAAAACTTCCTAAAATTATTAGCATATTATGAGAGAGAGAGCTAATACTAGGGGATAAGACTCCCGCAGTCCAGCTCCTACACATTTGAAAAGCTTTCTCTCGGGGAAAGGTTTTGGAGGTCTTTTGTACAGTTTACTTCTTAGGACCAAAGAATCGGAATATGTTGTTATCAAACAACTCCCTTATTGTTCTTTCTTTATAGGCAATGGTTACTACTTATTTTGCCCGAACAAATGTGGTCTATAAGAATCGTTTTCATGATGGAAAAACGTTTTTCTTTTTTCAATTCAAAATTGTCCGGTTTGATACAGTCACAGTGCCATGCCATCGTATGAGTGGACAATTTATTTTAAAGAGAAAGAAACAAAAGTTTTTTCGCTTATTGGCCGGATGGGAAAGAAAAACTAAAAAGAAGTGAACTCTTTCTCAAATTTGTTAGAAAATTTAAAAAAGGAAAATGGAAAGAGGAAATGAGAAATGTAGACCTTGAGATGCAAGACAGCATATTCTATGGCAGCTCCAACTCCAGAGTACCTGTTCTGCAAATTTTAAAAACAAAATCAAACGTATCAGCTCAGCTGTATTATTTATACTAGTATTTATTTTATATTTGATCGGCTTTAGAATAATACATAAACGATTAGTGAAGTAGTAATATTTACTTGACAATAGGCCGGAACCATGTTAGCAATGTTTCTAACAACGAAAGCTTCTCCTGGTTGGAATCCCAAGATGTGGGAAGGGCACACTCGAGAGTCAGAGCATGCAAACACCATGAACTGCATATATCATCACAAATTGATCAGATCATAATAACCAAGACTAGAAAAATAAAACTACCAACTGAGTTTGTTGGCTTCTATGCACCAGCCAGCATCGCCACATTTTGTACCATAACTTGAAAAATAAGTGACAAAAAGTACCAAGAAAATGCTTCTTTTTGAACGGGAAGTAGGTACCATCAGAAACTGAATTCATTAAATTTACCTTGGGGCTCTGACCCTTGGAAAGTTCCCCATACAGTTTTGGATCAGTCCTGATGAATAAGAAAAATAAATAAAAATTTAAGGTCAAGCCCCATTTGGTTGGAAACAAAATTGACTTCATTAAATAAACAGACAATAGCCTGTTATGTTTACAGAACTGTCCCACAGTGCAACGAATCATTTTTTACCTTATCTCACAGTACTATCAAATATCTCAGAAAAAGAACCAATCCAGTAATTCCAAAGTTAATGTGAAACTAAAGTTGGTGTGCATCTTGGTCAGAAATCAGTACCAGCTATAGTACCCCCTATAAAGCCTTCTAAAGAATTCTTATCTGATCAACCAACATGTATGGTCAAGATCATTCAATAAAGAATATTTCATTTTCTGCTGGACCCACCACCAACCCACCAAAATTGTGTCCATTTTATTCAGATTTTCAGAACTTTTAAGATTAGCTGATCCTAAAAATAACTATGGCATGGTAAAATGAAGAAATTCATAGGTACTGGCAGGAATTTCATTACTTCAAAAGCAAAATTACGGAAAATCTATTTTAGTCGGCTTTATCTTTAGAAGATTCTAATAAAAAAAATCCAAAAAGAATGATTCATTTGATACGGTGATAAAATGACTACTGTTGGATTTACTTACTCGTATTTGTCCTTCTTGAATTGGACGAATCCAGTCTTGATCCTTTCAACTGGGCAGAAACCGTCGGCTTTCCCATTAGCAGTAGTCTGTAATTCAGCTGTTATCTGTTCGATCTTAGCCGCGGCAACTGCCTCCAGACCATTATTCTCACTACAAAAATCCGAAAACAAAAATTAATAACAAACAAAAGCTGATAACGGAGTACTCGTGTACTGTGACGTATAAAAATCATCTAGGGAAGTCGTCTAAGTGGGTCACATTCAGGTGACAACAATAACTGAATCTTATCTTCGAAAAACAGAAAAAGAAGAAAACCGTTTGACAGATGAGGAGGGCGGTGATCAGTGAGAAATGAGAATGTAGCGGACGTTATTTTGGAATTTGGATTGAAAATGAAAAGTAAAAAAAGTCTCGAAAACTACGCCGGTTGAATTTAATGAGTAGATTTTGACAGAGGTATGTACAGAAAGAGAAAGGAAACTTCGTGATTTTGTTTTCTTTTGTAAATGGGGATTTCATTAGAGCTCCATATACCTAAGAAGCTTCTTGAGCCCAGCAATGGCTTCTTCGTAGTTATCCTTTGACGCCATTTGTTCTTCTTCAACGATTTGTACTTCTTCTCTCTGCAATTAATTAGTCAGAAAAAAACATGTTATAATCGAGTTAAATTTGATATAAAACGGATGAAATTTGATCAAATAGAACAACTATTAACTGATCATTCAGAATCCGAACTGTAGAGAACCTAGAATCACTATGTTGATGATTTTACTATCATCGGAGATCCAAACATGATTTAGAAGACAAACTGATGATGCGATTTGAAGATTTACACACATACACATACTCTGCAATTAATATGATCACTGAGTGAATATTGATTAGAGATTCTAGTGATTTAATTCTTCACAAAATTAAAGAGATCAAAATTAGTAGCAAAATCTTACGAAATTTGTAATTAAAAATACTGTTAATTAAGAAGGTGATTGAAGATTCTGGAAATATTTTGAATGCATATATGACATGAGAATCTTGAGGATGTTAAAATTATAAGACCGAAAATAGAAAAAAGAGGAATCCCGGGAGAAAAATTTCCGTGCAATAAATCGCATCTTGAAAGAGGACCTTATTTTTAGATTATGGATTGGTTCAGAACCTGTAAATTCGGACGAAGAGAAGTACCAACACCAAAAGAAAAAACAAAAGATTGGTAGAACTTCTTCCTACTTACTTTTTTTTGTTATTGCACAACCAAAAAACACATATACTATTGATGTCCAAAGGTGGTGATTGTATTTATAGCCCTTTTCATTTATTTTTGTTCCCTGCCAAAAAAATATTTCGCATTCAGCGGCCCGAGTCTGTAAGTTAACTATGGTTATCTTAACCAGGGTTAAATAGGCCGGCGGAAATAGAAAATTTTAGAAAAGCGAAGGACAAATCAATAATTTAAAATAATTTGTCCTATGTCATGAGAGTTTGTTTTTCACATGTTAGGATTTGCAATTTAAAAGGAGCTTGCGTTAACAAGTGAAAATCTAATTTTCCTTTTTGATCTAGTTTTGTAGTTTTGAATATCGTCCCTTCTTATCAGTTTTATTGCTTCTGGCTTGGGTCATCTAATGTCAGTTGGCGGCCAAGTAAACACGGCATGACTATGGCAATAAGGAGTGACATGACTGCTATCCATCTATCTATATCCACGTTTTGATGAAGAAATGGGACCCGCTTCGGTGACTCTATAAGAAGACCACCTCTCGCTAACTATTCATTGAACCCTAAGGTCAATGAAGACTGAAGAATAAGTTAACAGTTCCCCGTCAAGGCGTCATGGTTGATTTTCTTCATCTAGATATTTGACACTCGACCCTTCGACGTAACATATATGTCCCAAAAAGGTTGTTTAGATATGGAAGAGGCCATTGTTATAACTGGTAAACTGACTAATACTTGCAAGAAAAAAAGTATGCTAGTAACTGTTAGCATTAACATTGGCCATTGTTGATATCTTTTGGCAATATTTGAAACATTTCTGATCGCCTAAAGGTCAGAGTTCCAGGCTAGCCAAAGAGTATTTAAAGTACTTATTAGTTGTAATGCTTACATTTTTAAAGAGACTTTTCTTTAACTAACAAATACTAATTAAATAATACACTTAAAGGGCCATTTATCTGGTCGTCACAATATTCACTAGGAATAAATAACAAGAAGAAAAAATACACGAGGACAAGAGATTTATGTTATAGAATTGTATAATTATTGAGTTTAAAAACAAAATGTACTTATAAATCTAATAACACTTCTAAACAGACCGCCTTAGAAAACAAGGCCAAAACAGTGTGTCTTACATGATGATGGGCTCCGCGTCCTGGGGAATCAGCAGTGGTCCCAGTTTTGGGCCCCATCATCTGATGAATGTGAGAGACGTCGTTTTTATGTCGTTTTTGAGACGGTTCGTTAGGAATTTTTGTATATCTAAAAGGAGTACCAAAAAAAAAATGCTCTAATGTATTTGTTAATCATTTTTCACCAAATTTTTTGTTTAAAAATACATACTAAAACAAAGTCAAACAAGTCATTATAGAGTGACCCCAACTGTTAATCACTTAAAAGACTAAGTAAACTAGCTAGACCACAACATGACCCTCCACAGAAGCTCTTTTATTTGCTGGATAAGGAAATAAATATAGTGATTTAGTTACGACAGAAGATTTATTTTAATGTTGATTAAACGAGACTAGTTGATAATATTAGTGAGGGTGTTGTTGTTGTTAAGCACGCACGTTAGATGCATAATGTAGGCAAATTAAGTTTCTCCATGGTTTGTGGGCATGATGGGGAAGGGCCTTACAGAGGTAGGTTTCTTCTTTGGAATGCAACTGAACATTAAACAACAATTTGTTATCTTTCCAGCCATGGATGATGATGCTGGAGGTATCAATCGACTTTCAAAGGATTCCCCCTCCAACTGATCTAGATTAAAAAGAAAAACCCAAGAAAAAAATGAAAACATAATTACTACGATTTTCAAATGAGTTCGCAGAAGCATGAAAACCCCACTATGCATTTAACAATACATAAAATTGGCTAAAAAGACCAAAATCAACAATTTCTATGTAAAAAAAGACATCTAGATTTTGATATTGTTTAAATGGACAAAAATGTAAAAATAGTAAGGATGTAAACAGTTTCATCCTACCCATTTTAAAATATTTTTTCTTATTTTTAATTTACATTAGGATGAATCCAGTTCCATCCTTACTATTTTTTTGGTGTTCATTTCACATACTAATTTTTACTCGTACATTATAACCATGTTTTAAAAATATTTGGACAAATAACCCATTTTCCGTTAACAATAAGACATTGCTTAATCCGTTAAGCGGAAAATGGCGAGGGAACTTTTGTAAGAGATCAACATATTTCAGTAAATAAATCAATGTCTGAGTCACATTGCCAACTGTATTAGTTGGCGGGAAAAATGATTATTTTAGCTAATTAAAATGCTGACATTGCATAATTTGGTGTTAAACTCCACTAATCACTAGCAATGTAGACATATAGTCCCTAAAATATACCAACGCAATGTAGACAATAGTGCATGATGTTACACTAATTTATGTAACATTCCATTAAGGGAGTTGGCAATGTGATAAGTAATGGAAGTAAAAATGCGAGTGAGTTAGAAAGATTATAGCTATACCACAGTAGGAGTGATGTATGGAGCTGGAGCAGCAAAGACAGGGCGGCTACTGATGAGCTGAGGAGTGTATTTTGAGGAGGAAGAAGAAGGTGATGAAGTAGAAGAAGATGAAGAAGAGTTGCTGCTAACTCGGCAGAAAACTGAAGGTCTTAGTGTTGATGGTTTGTTTACAAGGTAAGTGGATGATGAGTATTTATGAAGAGAGACGGAAATGATCGATGTGGTCGACATTTAGCTATGCATGGAATCCAAGAGCCAAGGGGTTTTATAGGTCACCATCCCAACGATCTCAACGGCAATTTTTTTTCTTAAATGTTTTGTTTTTTAGTTATTGAGAAAAATACAAAAGATTGTGGTACATCGAGGATTTGAGGTATGAATATGATTTGAGAAGATAATGAAAGGGAGATATGAGTAAACCGGAGCTTCTGGCCTAAGAAAGCGATAAGAAATGTATGCTGGAGATAAATTTTATCATCTTTCATCTATTCATGTCTTCATGTTGGTGATAAATTATATCATCTGCTTATCTCTTCATTTCATCTTGTGTGGTAACATATTTTTTTGTACCTCAAACCTCATTATCCTCATCGTCAATCATTCATCGATCAGTCATACCCTTACTAACTAGAGTTAAAAATTTATCCGGAAAAAATTGCTAGAAGGCTGGTGTATACATACAAATTTAGGTAATTGCCCATGAATGCATTTTCCACGTCATTCATAATTTTGAGTTATTTGTTTGTGAATGTGCTTGCGTGAATCTCACTAACAGACGAGGAAATCGTCACTGGCCATGCGAAATAGTTCACGCTTATGCAAACAGCTCTCGGTGATAATTATAAAAGATTTTTTATTTTTTTTATTTTTGCAAACTTCCCAAAAACAGTTTACCCATAGGAAACCCAAAAATACTACGGTGGTAGATTTTTTACCTAAAAACGAATATAGTGAAAGACCTGTCACTACCTATCAATTTTGTAGCACTAGAACATATTTAGTGATTAGTAAAAAGTTGAAGGCCGATGAGCTTTAAATTCAAGTAATGAGATATATACTTAATATTAAGTAGGAGTAATATCTATTTAATCACAAATATACTTTGTTTAGAGTCTTTACACCCAAAAAAAAAAAAAAAACCAATCATGCAGCACTGGAAGAGGGAATGTCAGAGGAATTTTTAAAACTCTTGATGAAAAGTGGGATCCGTTGAGGCATATTGTCAACATTTGTTGGTTTTTAGGCTGGACTTGATTAGGGGCCTAATGCCAATAGGCGAAAAGCATACGTTTATCTTTGTATTGCTAGAGTAGTCTCCAAGTACTTTCGCAAAACTAGTTTATACAACCCTTGGATAAAATCCTTGCAATCGTTATATTCTCGGAGGTACACACTATATCTACTTGGAGGAATTTGCTAATTCTCTCTATGTCTACAAATAAACGAGTCTCGTAGGCTTTCATTTTTGCAGCTTTTGGAAGAATTTTAGTTTGTTAGTTCCTACTGCAGTTGGAAAATCACTACCACATTAGTGAGTCAGTGGCCCATAGCTAGTAACGGTATGATTACATAGCCACAATTTCCCTCCAACCCCGGTGGTAGTATCTGCTGCTTAATCTAAACACATTCACATTCCCACTAACACAATTTGTAGTGTCCAGTCTCGCAAACGTAAATTTGCAACTCCACGATAAGCGTCTAAACAGACGGTAGTACCTACCTATGGTTCAAATTCGCTTATCCCTGCAAAGTAGACATGGAGCTCCGGATAAAGGTTTTTAACTTTCTATGTACCGAGTTGGTTGGTGATTGTTTGTGGCAGAGCGCTTAATATTGATGGGCCACATGGCATGACCATGAACTATGAAAATATGAGTGGTGGATGGTCATGGGAAAAAGCGAGAGAGAAAGAGATGTGTTGATAAGGTTGTGAATATTATCCACAACGACTTCTGGTTCTAGTGGTAGTGGTAGTTGATTTGCTGACAAGTTATACGTGGTGTAATCTCATTGGCATGATTTCATTTCATGGGTCACCAGCCCTGGGGCGGAACTAGTCTTTACTTTTATTTTTATATTTTTTGAAGCATGGCGGAAACAGTCGTAGACTTGGCAAGTTTGGTTTTCACCTTGGTTTTAAGTTTGGCAAAAATTGATCAAGCCTAAACCATAGGCTTAAGCCACCCCTACCTATGTTTTCTAGCTCCGCCACTGCACCAGCCGGATCACGTTTTGCCATTTGCGCCGGTAAAAAGCTACACGATATCTGAAAATTTGTATGAAAATGTTTCCATTTGATTGCGATCACAGATATTTTATTACAGCTATAAGATACATTCTTGTAACTAATAACGAACTTACATGTCGTCAACTGGAGTGGATTGTTTCTGAGACCTTGTAAAGTGATGAAATACCCAATCGCCCACTTTCAATTGGAAGTGATTTGTATTCTGATCCAAAACTTTTTCTTGGGCTCTGCATAATTGAATTGCTTCCTCCATGAGAGACGGAACGAGCGTGAATTCTTTGAAGATGATTGGCGATCAGGAGTGGTGATGTATTTATATTCAGAAGACTCAAGTATAGTGAGGAAATAATGTTGACATAATTCTGTCATATTTGAGACATTTTGATTATTGATTTCAAAGAAGTAAAAAGTGTCAACATAGTACATTGCCTTCAGTAATGAAGATTAGCCGAGTCTCGGCCCATTTGGCTTTGAGAGATGATACATACACCGAGGTTTCACACTTCGATCTGTACCGAGAAGGGAATCGACGGATAGTATCAAACCTTTTTTGCATTTGGATCAGTAAGGTTAAAAGTGGGTCCCGCCGTCTGTTTCAGTCGGTGCACACTTCGGTGAAAAGTCGAAGTGTATCTATACTTTTCGTTTGGCTTTAGGTGTTAAAGGCCAATTACAAATTAGTCGATGTAGAGATCAAGCTTCAGATTACTAAAGAACCATTTTTTGGGACCAAACTTTTTTATGGGACCATTATTTTATTTTGGATAAGACATTAGAAGTAAATCTAGGTCACCCTTTATCTAAATATTTATATTAATACTTAAATTACCATCCTGATTAATTTTGGGTAATGATTAGTTAGTGTTAATAATAGTTAGTGTAATGATTAGTGAAATGATTAAGTTAAAGATAATTAGTGAGATTAAAAAATCATATGGTTTTTTTTTAAAATAAGTAGAATTATTGAGACAGTAAAATTAGAGAAGATGGAGAAGAAAAACATGGATTTTACCAACCACAACCGGAGGAAGAGTCTTTGGGTACCCAGGTATGCTTCAAACTTAGATAATGTTGGTTGAATTGATCCAAAATTTCAAAAAAAATGTAAATTTTTTAAGTAGATTTGGGCTTGTTCGGTTACCTTATGTGAAGAACAGGTAACCGAACACATCTGAAAGTGTAGTTCGGTTACTTTTTCCAAACACACAGGTTACCAAACTCGCTCTTAATGGAGGTTTTTAGTCGTTCGGTTAACACGCAGGTTACCGAGCTTTGTTTATAGGATTTACAAAGTAATGTTCGGTTTGTCCGCAATGTTGCCGAACTTTAGGGTCTAGAAGTTCGGTTGGTTCACAACCTATATCTAGCCGAACTTCGCGTTGATTAAGATTTTACCAAGTGTACAAAGTTCGGTTGTTTCGCAAACTTCATACCAACCAATATCTAACCGAACTTCACGCAATTAGTGAAGAGTTCGGTTTTTTTTTTTTTTTTTTTTAATATTGGTAAAGTTCGGTTAGAAAATAGTCTTAGCCTTCTTTGCGAACCAACCGAACATAGTGGGAAAAGTTCGGTTAAATCAAAACTCAACATAGTGGGCAAAATAGCACAGTTCGGTTACATTGGATTTTTTTTTTTTTTCGTAATATTGGTAAAGTTCGGTTAGAAAATAGTTTTAGACTTTTTTGCGAACCAACCAAACTCAACATATTGATTTTCAGAGAAGGGTTCGGTTCGGTTAGCAAAATATTTTTTTTTGCGAACTAGCCGAACTCAGCATTTGTTGTTCGAATACAAGTGTTCGGTTAAAGAAAAAAAAATCCAATTAACCTAACCAACCGAACACAATATATTGGTCTTCAATGAGGAGTTCGGTTAAAACTATTTTTGCGGATTACAAAAAATTAAATTCGTGATAACCGAAGTGTTCTTCGTATTCTTGGTTTCAGAATGTTCGGTTATAAAACTAGTTTTTTTAAAACTATTTCTAACCGAACATGCCACTTTAACTTCCATTTAAACCATATTTTGATGATTTCTACTCAATTTTCTCAATCAAAAAACGAATTAAAAAGATTGATGGGTTTTTCAATCGAACGAGGAACGTCAAGGAAAGAGAGAAGAAAAAGAGAATAATATTTTTTTTCAAAACTAAAAAATTCGATTCCCCTCCTGTTTTTGTTTTTTTATTTTTATTTTTATTTTGGTTAATAAATTCATTTAGATTAGATGTATATGATTAGATTTATATAGTTATTAGGTTACTTTTAATTTAAATTACAGTAAAGGGTAAATGTGTATTTACCTAACTTTAGGACATCCCTTATAAGTATAGGGAGGCTGGCCTAATAAGACCATGATCCCAAAAAAAAACCATGGTCCCTAAAAACTAGTTCTTACTAAAGTGACTTTATATGAGAATTTTTTTTTTTTTTTTTACTAAACCCATATCAAAATGGTTGTCATATAAAGTCACTTTCTATGACTTTAATGTGGGTTCAACTTTGATGTGGTATGGGGGAATAAAAAAAAGGAAATTCTTAAAATTAGGGTTTATATTATTGATTGAGATAGTAATATGAATTGGGTTTAAGTTTGATTTACATTTTGATGATATATATGCTATGATTAAGATGGTAATATGAATTGGGTTTGAGTTTGATTTTTTATTTTCATTTTGATGATATATACTCTTTGACAGCAACAAGTCTTAGCCAATTGGGTCCTTGAATAGAGTTTAAGCTTGAATAGAGTTCTGGAAGTGCTATACTTCCCCACTCATTTTCCCCATTACGTGTCATCGTTTTTATCCTTTGGTTCCTGAATTGAGATTAGCAGGGGGTCCCATTATTATTGGGTTTAACCACCAGATGCTTGACACATATGCATGGGAAAGCATTGGGGGACACTAGTGGGGGAAGGAAAGCATTTTCGATAGAGTTCAAGTTAGATTTCGATTATTTGTCTGAAGATGGTGCTGAAATCCTTGTTGTACACTTATCTTACAACAAGGAGGTAATGATGTCAATCTGAATGAAGAACGTGACATGTTGAGCAAACTGTCATATAATTTGCTTAGACAACGGGAATGCTAGCCATTTCAGCGTTACTTTTCATCGAACAACTACTCTGATCCAAGGACTTTTCTGTCATTTTTAACTCGGTTTAA
The DNA here is from genome assembly GCA_023529315.1 of Papaver bracteatum. NCBI lineage: Eukaryota > Viridiplantae > Streptophyta > Magnoliopsida > Ranunculales > Papaveraceae > Papaver > Papaver bracteatum. Next base: position 225,278 of record JAJJWX010001955.1, read on the forward strand.
CTCGGAATGAGTTGACATTTAACAGCCGTTAACTATTTTATTGAGAAAACGGGATGGAAAAGTGAAACTGGGTGTATTCTAGAAATTATGAAAAAACGGGTGTATTTTAGGAAATACTAATCCCATAGGGTGTACTTTATCAAAATCCCCCAAGAAAAACGACAAATGAACAGAATTTTTTTAATTAATGGCATGCTTAGTTGCGGAATTTTGAAGATGGAATTTATGGGACCAGGGAATTTGGTAGAACCGCAGTTCGTGGTGTGTTGGATTGCTCAAATTCCTTAAAGCATGTTTTTTTAGATTTATATAATTCCACCAAATTAGCCATGCTGAGTCTAACTTTGCCTAGCATTTTTAGGGGCCACTCAAAAGGAATTAGGGGCCACTAATAAGACAAAATAGGGTCACCCAGACCCAAATTGAAGCTAGCCCTTATCTCGCATATTTCGTAATGGCAAAATTTCCCTTCCACAATCGGTAGTTTAACTACAATTAGTAGTAAATTGACATACTTTAACCTCCAAATATATTCAGTTTTCGAATTTTAGTACTACCATAATCGGTAGTAAATTTAACTTCCGAATGTAGATTTTTTCAAAATTCTTTAATTTTCGAACTTTGGTACTACCATAATCGGTAGTAAATTGTGTTCATTTAACCTCCGAATATATTCAGTTTTCGAATTTTAGTACTACCATAATCGGTAGTAAATTTAACTTCCGAATGAATATTGGCCCCAAAATGAGATTTTGTCAAAATCCTTTAATTTTCGAACTTTGGTACTACCATAATCGGTAGTAAATTGTGTTCATTTAACCTCCGAATATATTCGGTTTTCGAATTTTAGTACTACCATAATCGGTAGTAAATTTAACTTCCTAATGTGTATTGGCCCCAAAATGAGATTTTGCCAAAATCCTATAATTTTCGAACTTTGGTGCTACTATAATCGGTAGTAAATTGTGTTATTTTAACCTCCGAATGTATTCAATTTTCGAATTTTGGTACTACCATAATCGGTAATAAATTGTGTTACTTTAGCCTCCGAATGTATTCAATTTTCGAATTTTGCTACTACCATAATCGGTGGTAAATATAACTTCCGAATGTGTACTGGCCCCAAAATCCTATAATTTTCGAACTTTTGTACTACCATAATTGGTAGTAAATTTTGTTAATAAGTGATGCTCATTATCTACCGATTGTATTCATGTCCCCAAATTCAAATTTTCAAAACTTAAGAAAATTTCGGAATTTTCTACTTTCACAATCGGTAGTTAATGGTGTTCATTATCTACCGACTGTGCTTAATTTTTAGAACAGAAAAATTGAATTTTTTGAATCAAGAATAATTGGTAGATAACAATCAATTTACCTACTAATTATGTTTGATGTTCTTCATTTACAGTAGCAGAAACATAATCGTGGTTGATGTTCTTCATTTCTTAAGAACATCAACTGAAAAAGCGGGGGTCTATCAACCACATCCAATATTTCGATTAGCAATCTGTATGGACAAACTCCGATTTACTTTACTAGAGAATCAACTAGACCGGCAGACTCAATCTAAATAAAAATATCTCAAGGAGTTATTATCTCAATCTCTCAATTTGATTTACTCAAGCAAATACAATCTGCGAGTCTTAATCAAAGAGAGATAAATTGGATGGTACCAAAAACCAATATCCAAGTGTCAATCAATTTAAATAGACAACCAAGAAGGTCAGATATTCTAATTGATTGAACAACGTACAACCTGTATTATTTCAATTATATAACAAAATATAATGCGGAAAAGAAATAACACAGACACCAGAATTTCGTTAACGAGAAAACCGCAAATGCATAAAAACCCCAGGACCTAGTCCAGATTAAACATACAATATTTCAAGCCGCTACAGACACTAGCCTACTCCAAGCTAACTTCGGTCTGGACTGTAGTTGAAACCCAACCAATCTCACACTGATCCAAGGTACAATTATGTTCCTACGCCTCTGATCCCAGCAGGATACTGCGCACTTGATTCCCTTAGCTGATCTCACCCACAACCAAGAGTTGCTACGACCAAAGTCGAAGACTTTAATAAAAAAATCTGTCTCACACAGAAAATTCTACAAGGATAGATAAATTCGTCTCCCACGAATAAACCTATGAGTTTTTTTCTGTATTTTGATAAATCAAGGTGAACAGGAACCAATTGATAAATCCATACTTATATTCCCGAAGAACAGCTCAGCTTTATCAATCACCTCACAATAAACTTAATCAACGCAGCGCAGAAGATTATTGAGGAATCACAAACGATGAGACGAAGTGTTTGTGACTACTTTTATATCGTGCCTATCGAAGATAGAAATCTCAAGCCAATTATTACAATTGTACTCGTACGATAGAAGATGCAAGATCAGATCACACAACTACGATAAAAGTAGTATCGTTCTGGCTTCACAATCCCAATGAAGTCGTTAAGTCGTTAACCTAGTCTAAGAAGAAGAAAACCAAAGGTTAAAGGAGAATCGACTCTAGCTTAGCAAACTAGTATCACACAGAATGTGTGGGGATTAGGTTTCCCAGTTGTTAGAGTTCTCCCTTATATAGTCTTTCAAATCAGGGTTTGCAATCAATGTTAGCTTAGTAACAAAGCATTCAATATTCACCGTTAGATGAAAACCTAATTAGATACAAGCTAATATTTATCAACTGTTAGATCGAAAACATAGCTTGTTATACACACATGTACTACATGTTTGTAGGATTGTGAAAACCGTACCCAAACTTGTACATTAGTTGGTTCACCACAAGTTAACCAAATGGTAAGCCAAATGATAACTTTCATATCAACCATATTCTTCTTCACCATAACTAGTCCAAATGACTCAAATGAACTAGTTAGAGAGTTTTTCAATTGCTTAGATCTTTATGTACTACACAAGACACAATTGAAGCAAAAACGATGTGATTCACTCGAATCGATTTATGAACTATAAAGCCACGGTTTGCAATAGCATTCCTTAGTTTACAAGTTCACAAACATCGTTTTTAGACATAACCTACTCAAGTTCGCGGATGGAGTTCACAAACTCCAGCAGAAATTCTCAGTTAAGAACTTCCGCCAGTTCGCGGGCTGAAGCTCACGCACTTCTTCGGTTTCACTTGATCAACAAAGTTCGCAAACTTCGGTTCAAGCACAAAGGACTTATACATATATGTGTTGCCACAATGATGCATATATCCTCCAATGGTTATATTGTCTAAACTCTTATTTCAATCATTGAAACATTCTCAGGGGGCGTTATATAGTTGTTATTCACAAACTATTTTTCGTCAGAGCAATTTCCAAAATGATTGAAACATAACATGACTTTCGTCACTAGGTAAAGATGAACTTGGCTTAAGTGAAAGCTTTACTAACACATATTTCGAGAAATAGATAAGCGAGTTATACTCAGCTCGAAATAACATATGTGTATATTCTTAGTCTATATAGTAATACGACTTTTGTCTCAAGATATGAGATAGAGTAGATAGACTTTTGAGTGATAGATAAGTTCAAGTCTCCACATACCTTTTAGTCGATGAAGATCCACTGGTTCCTTGAGTAGTCCTTCGTCTTGTATGATGATCGCCATGGAGTTCTTGAGCTCAACTACACTTTCTATCCTAGTCCGAGACCTTAGCTATTGTAGACTAGAAATCAAAGACTTTATAGTTTTGATCACTAATATTGACAAACATGCTTTAGATATCAACACATGCGAGTTCGACCGAGCAATGCTCTAACATCAACCATAATCGATAGGTAAAATAGATTTTTATCTATCGATTATGTTTCTACTACTGCAAATCCTAGAAAAAATTCGGATCATTTTTTTGATTTCAAGCAATCAAATCCTAATTTTGGATTACAACTACTATTATCTATCCGTTTTGTTTGTTTAACTCTTTTTTCTTTTTTTTTTTGATGTTCTAAGTTTCAACTTTAAGGTTAATGAATTTTGAGTTTTAATTTTAAACAATCAATCATAAAATTTGTTTGATCGACGATCTTTGGTTTCAATCAAAACTAAAATGATGAAGAAAAAAAAATCAAATGGGTAGAAAAGAGAAGAAGAAGAGGAATGATATGATTATGAAAATAGAGGATATAGGTTTAGATTTAGTATAAAGGTGAAGGAAAATATAGAGAATTTATATTTTTAAGACACCCCTTAACCCCCTTCAATGGATGAGAATAAAAAGGTGGCCCCTAATTCCTTCCTCTTTTTTTTCAAAAAACAAAATTTTATTTAAAAACTCAGAAGAAAAAAGTACAAGACCAGCAGGACCATTCTAAAGGAGAAAAAAAAAATACAAAGGCAAAAACTTAAGCAAATTTATAATAAGGTTGTAGATGATTTTCCATCTGAGTAAGACATTGAATCCTGTTGCTATACTTCACTTTCTGACCCTTTAAAAGGTGAACACCATTCTTTGCAAAATGATCTGCAGAGAAATTGATTTCTCTATAAACATGTTTGTAGTAGATTGAATATAGACCAGCCACAGCTCTTTGCCATCTTGCTATTAGAAACCAGGGTATCTGCTGAAAATTCAATGAGGTAATGCAAGCTTTAGAATCAGATTATAGAATTACTTTAAAGAACTTATTTTCCACTGCCCATTCCATGGCTGTAATGACTGCAATGAATTCTGCAATGAAGTTTGTAACTATTCCTAGTCCACCAGTTTCAGCAAAAACAAAACCTCTTGAGGAATTTCTCCCAATAAAACCATAACCTGCAAGACCAGGTTTTCCTCTAGATGCACCATCACAACATAGAAGTATTTCATCATTTGCAGGAAAACAGAAGAACAGCTCCAGTATTCTCAATCTCTTAACTTTACTATAACGGATTTGAAGAAGCTGTAGTATATGAATTTCATAATCAGTACCCCGCATAACACCCTTCAGTCTTCCTTTGCAATCATTAACAATCTTCAGGATCTTGTTTTTAACCTTTGTGGCATTAGGTTTATCTTCATCATAGTAAATATTGTTTCTCAGAAACCAAATTTGTACCATTAGAGTAAAGGAACAAATGGCCCATAATTCTTTTATCATACGACTATAGTGTTTGCTCAATCTGAGAACATCTTCAAAAGAAACTGGATTAAGGTAGTGAAAGATATCTCCAAGCCATGACCATAAAAGTTTACTAAAATTGCAGTTCTAAAGAATATGGTTCAGAGAATCAATATCATTATTGCAAATATAGGATCTTGAAACCATGTTAAAGCCGTTTTTAGTAAGTTTCTCATCAGTAGCACATACTTCTCTAGTGATTTTCCAAATGTTTGTTGCAGTAGAAGGTAAAACTACATAATTCCAGATATTTTTATACCAGTGAAGATTAGGCATATGAGAGATAATCTTTGTAATTGCATCAGATACAGTAAACTTACCAGAAATACTATTACTCCACACAAACATATTTGCACCCTCTCTTATGACTGGGAGTTGTTCAATGTGAATGAACTGGAGAAAATCTTCAGGAATACACCATTGCCCATTCACAATTAAACTGCTAAATAATTGATGGGAATTTTGATTTATGATATTATGATCAGGAAATAAGATACTTATAGGTGCTTCATAAATCCATCTATCATGCCATAAAGAAATTTTATTTCCATCCCCAACAGACCATCTCGTAAGCTCATTGAATTCCTGAATAACCCATCGTATACCTGGCCAAACAGATGATCTCTTGTAAAATGATATCCAGTTCCCATTTTTTTCAATATATTTAGCAAGAAATAACTTAGCCCACTCATCATTAGAATGAAGCATTTTCCATAAAAATTTCATTGGCGGAGCTTTGTTCAAATCTTCTAATTTCCTTATACCAAGGCCTCCTTCTTTTGTAGAAGTACAAACTTTATCCCATTTAAGAGTAATGCACTTTTTATCCTCAGCATTTCCTGACCATAAGTAGTTCCTAATAATTATTTCACAAGCATGGACTACTTTTTTGGGCCATTTATAAATAGACATATTGTAGATATGTATACTAGAAAGCACAGACTTAATAAGAGTAAGTCTAGCTTGAAAACTCAATAATTTGCCACTCCAAGAGGTTAGTCTATGTTGCATATAATCCACAAGATACCAGATATGAGAGGATTTAATCTTACCTTTAACCAACATAACACCAAGGTATTTGTCAGCGAACTGAGATATATCCATATTGAAAAAATCTGCAATTTGTCTTCTTCTTACACTAGAAGTCCCATCAACAAAATATTTACTTTTTGAAGTATTGATAGTTTGACCTGAAGCATTTTGGTATTCCATTAATAAGCTTTTAAGATGAATTATACTTCTCATACCATCATTGCAGAAGATAAATATGTCATCAACAAATAATAAGTGAGTGGGATGAATGCCATTCCTAAAAACCATTGGTTGTATTTTCTTGTCTTGAACCAATTTATGAATGTTCCTGCTCTGAATATCTTCAAAAATTATGAATAATATAGGGGAGAGGGGATCTCCCTGTTTAAGACCTCTTCCAACACCAAATAACCCACAGGCCCACCATTTAACATTATAAAAAATTTAGAGGTTTTAAGCAGAACCATTATCCAGTTACAAAAATTTAAAGAAAAACCAAATTTAGCTAGAGCTCTGTATAGAAATACCAAACTCAAGGTGTCATATGCTTGTGATATATATAGATTTAGACCCAAATTTCCACCTCTTATCTTAACAGAAAGTTCATTTACTAATTCAGAAGCTAGCAAAACTTGTTCATGAATACTTTTATTTTTGATGAAAGCAGCTTGTTGTGGTGATACTATTTTGAAAAAAATATTTACCGAGTCTCATAGTAACAATCTTAGTAATAATTTTGAAACAAAAATTACTAAGACCAATAAGTCTAAATTGTTTGGCAGTTTTTGCACCTTGGAATTTTGGAATCAACACAAGGAAGTTAGAGTTCATACCACTTGGGATTGTATTATTCTTCCAACAAAATTGCAATGCATCCACCAAGTCACTTATAATAATCTCCCAAGAAAATATGTAAAAATATCAAGTGAATCCTTCTGGTCCTGGTGCTCCATCCTGGTTAAGGTCAAAGATTGCATTTTTAATATCATCTTCAGAAGGACAGTCTTCTAAGAAGGAGTTATCTTCTGTAGTAATCACATTAGGAATAGCTTCAAGAAAAGATTCATTTATGAAAACATCCTGATAGGCAAATTTGTGACTAAAATAGTCAATTAGCACATTTGGGATACCTTGTTGGTCAGAAATAATATGGCCAGAGAAGAATCCTCAAGTTCAGTTATAGCATTATGAGCTTGTCTTAATTTGATGCTAGTATGAAAAAATTGAGTATTTATATCTCCATCCTTAATCCAGTTTATTCTTGCTTTATCCCTTAGAAGAGAGTTATAGTTATTAGCATCCATCTCATATTCCCCTCTAGCAGTCACCAAATTATTTAACAGATCAACATTTGAAGGATCATTGGCAGATTTAAGAGTTTCCTCCATAACTTTGTCTTCTTCTTTTTTTAGATTAATTCTCACATCACCGAAGACCTCCCAATTCCACACTTTAAAAAAAAATTAAGTCTCTTAAGCTTGTTCGTGAAAATATAAATGGGATTACCAATAATTTCTTCATTCCAAGAATCAGCCACCACTTGAAGAAAATTAAGATAAGTACACCACATTTTTTGGAATCTAAAAGGTGGATTAGGAGCTTTTGGAAGGATAGTATCAGAACCAATTATAGGACCATGATCAGAAATTCCCCTTGCCCCCACCTTGTAATGCCAGCCACTAAATTTATCAGCCATTTCAAGTTTTATAAGGCTTTATCTAAATTACACAAAATCCTCTTTCTCCCAACTCTACCATTACACCAAGAAAAGTTTAAACCAGATTTTGGAGCTTGAAGAAGGCCACAATAATCAACACAATCTTGAAAATCTTTAACAACAGAGAAAATAGGGTTTCTACCACCTTTTTTTTCCTCCATAGAAAGAACAATGTTAAAATCACCCAAAATTAACCAAGGTTTATCCATAAGACTAATATCACAGAGTTTTTGCCATAATTCTCTTCTGTTAATAGCATATGAGTTGGCATGAACACCAGTAACCAGAACACCTCCAAATTCTACTGTAATGCATTGGCTGCTAATATCAATAACTACAGGAGCATTGATGGAACAATTCCAAAATAACCAGATGTTTCCTTTATTATTATCTGATGAATTATGGATAATTTGATGATGCATACCAAGCAACTTAAAATTAAATTTTGAAGTTTTGATTTTTGGTTCCACAACCCAAACCAGAGAAGGATTGTTATATTTAACTAAACTAAATAGTTTATCTTTGGCCTTTTGTCTTTTAAGGCCTCTGATATTCCAGAAGATAATCTCCATTTAAAAGGTGGAGGTTGAGGAGATAAACTCCCCTTATCAATCACATGTTTAAGTATTTCTTTATTAGATTTTCTAGTAACAACTGCAGGTTTAACTGGAGGTTTCTTCTTTGCTCCAGATTTACTAGTTCCAGCATCCACTGAAGAGGTAATTCTATTTAATATTGTAATTGGTTGAGATCCAGAAACAAAATTTAACAGAGTATTGGTACTAACCTCTTTAATTTCACCATCTTTAGAGCCAGAAGTATCTCCATCATTGTCTTGAAGAATTTCAAACTGATTTACTGAAGTATTTATACCAGAAGTATTTTGAATAATAAAAGGAGTTTCCACTACATGGTTGATGCTAAAAACTTCATTTGGAGGAATGTCATTACTAATAGGAATATCGTTAGATGAAATATCATTTGTGTTCTGACTGTTATTACAAACTGCACATCTTCTAAATTTTTTGATGGAATGGTGGAAGGTTGAGTCTGCAACACATATTGAGATTCTTGTGGTGATGGATGATGATTTTGATGTGTATCTACCTTTTCTCCGGGCTCAGTGGTTTTATCAGTACTTTCTAAATTTGAGCTCTGCTTATTTCTACATTCAGAATGAAGATGGCCCACAATTTTACATTTATAACAGAATTTAGGCAGATTTGTGAGAGTCACACCTTGAGAAAATGCTCCATATTTTGTGATTTTCCAAAGCTTGTTAGGAATCGTTTTTTCCAAATCGATTTCTATTAGAACTTTAGCATAATACGCACTTTGGAAATTTAAGGTAGCTGCATCAACTTTTATTGGAGTTCCAAGATCTCTACTAATGGTAAATAAAGTCTTTTCATCCTAATATTCAAGACTCAAACCAGGAAACTGCACCATATCATCGCTTTAGAAGTACGCTGGTTTTCAGGTCTAAAGTTGGGAATCCAGTTCCTTACCTTAAGAATTTTATCATGAGCCTCCCATTGACCTGATTTGATATAGTTCTCATCTTCAATATTATTTAATTTGATTGTAAAAAAAGCTCTACCTGGAGGAATCAAATAAACTTTATCCACTAATTTTAATTGAATACGAAGTAAAATTGTTGCTTTTAAAAATTTGACACGAACGAAATCTAAACGACCATTTAAGGAAAATTTCCAAGAATCGTATCTTGCTTCATCATTCTCATTAATCAAGTTAACTGAAGGATGAATGTCAGGAGTTTTTGAGAGATCAACTATCGATGACCCCATCGAAACCCTAAGTTTTCCTTTGAGATAAAATCAAACAATCCCAAAATATTCCAGGTAACTTTGCCCCCTAATGTATGTCGGGTAAATAAAAGAGGGATCCATGAACCAAATCTTTATAACGTTGAAATATTCAATAATATCTTTGCTCAAACTCATCCACCCTCTATCTTCGTTAAGAGTCGCATGATAATTTCATTTTCCTACTATTATTATAGTTTTATTATGTTTTATTTATTCACTAACTATTAATTAATATAGTATTTTAGTTGAATATTAAAACAACAGAACTAGTAATACGATGATAACCGAGTACTCGTACTAGTAAAAGATAGAACGAAAGTGTTGTTTTTATATTTGATCGGCCAATACATCATGCTTATATATAGTACCATATGCTTACAACGTAGCGAATATTTACTTTCCACGTTGATATAGACGTGAATATGTCCATAGTAGATCAACATAACTAAGTCAAGTTTATCCTGATTAAATTTTGTTTATCGGCCTAATATGCACTGATATACAACACTCTCCTTTGGATGACAACTAAGATAAGAATGTTGACTCGTTAAAACCTTGACGGAAAAACATAATGGACAAAAGAAAAAGAGTACACCACCTCATCTTAGATCAGTGTTGGATATGCACATGCCGCCTCTTAAAACCTTTCACAAGGAATACCCAATGGAATAAAACCTTGACGAAGAAAAAAAAAGAGTACAATACGTTATAGCTCAAAAAGTCCCTCTGAACAAAATTCTTGTTAATTTGTTTGCTTGTACGTATGGAGTATTATGTTTCCTCAAACTAGCTTCCGGAATACCTTGATTAGTAAGGACTTGGGGAATAAATCAAGATAATTCTCAATCATATTGTTCTTTTGGATATCAATCTCGTTATTCTTATGGAGGTGATGATTATAAAATAATTCCAGTGAAGTATGCTCCTTTTATCAACCTTGATGTAGTCTTCTTTAATTTGTGTTATGCACGCTGAATTGTCTTCATAAATTATTATTACACTAGTGTAGATGCTGACTTTTAGAGTCCAAGCGTCATTTTTCCAAAACGCCCAACCTAGTCCAAGTACTCAAGACCATGAGTACTGTCATCTATCAAGCTATGTAAATAAGTGTCCAAACTTAAGCATAGTTTGATCAAGATAAAGCCCAAAAATCCATCCAGAACAAAGGTTCAATACGAGATTCAACTTTTGAAAGAGGAGCCATCTCAAAGCCGAAGAAGACCAATTATTCTGAACAGATTGACACTATTGTCCTAAAGAGTCTCTACCACTCTGAGGCAAAGATCCTTTGTCGCCTCGCTCTGAGTATAACCTCCATTAAACCAAAGACTCCTGAGTGCCATTACGGGTCTTTAGATAGACCCAGGATCCATGGTGTCACCCCTGGGTTTCGGGTGGCTTTGGTACTGAGTGTTAGGCCTCTGCTATAGTACCTTTCAGGACCGGATATGTTTTCTGAATGTTAATCACTATGCTAGTTGGACTCTATGATGTTCTTGAGTGCCACATCTTTCTCAGTGCTGAGTACTACATCTATTGTACTGAGTACCACACCTTCAGTCGTACTGAGTGAAAAGTAGAGGGTGCCAAGTACACCACCAAATTTTTCGTTCGGAAACCTGTACGAACAAAACCTAATACAGTTTCAAGTACACCTAATGAAAGATCCTTGATAATATGTATATAGAGTTTATATCTCTTTCTATTCACAATCATAAAGTCAAGACACTAAAGTCCGTGAACCTGATTGTATGGACGAGTAATTGGACAATCTAAAAAATCAATATCCAAGATCAATCTAGTCGTATCCGAATAAATAAGATCTAAATTATGTGAAGTATGTAACTTGTTGTCAATCTTTCAAGATACGAATTCTACAAGAACAAGTCTCGTAATAGATCATAATTAGTATGAGCTTAATTATCTATAAATATTAATTACGTACTACTTGTGTTAATCCTATATTATATAGATAAAACAATATAATAAAAAAAAACACCATAAGTTTTGTTAAGAACGCGTAATTGGGGTATACTAAAACTAATTGGGGGATATAGAAGAAAAAAAAAACGGGATTTAAATAGTAAATCAAGGTCACCCCCTATCCGGGTAATTTATATAATTTATAATCTACCCCTCACTAATCATGTTTAGTGGTTAATTATAATTAGTTAAGTTAATAGATTAGTTTGATAATAATTATCATTGAATTTGTTGATGTAACAACATTAAATCAAGATATTTATGATCATGAAAGTTTAGGTGAAGAACCAACACAGTTAAATAAACAAGTTGAACATACAAGTGCTCCAATTACTCATGTATATGTATTAATGTATTGAAAATTTATTTTTTTTCATTGAATTCGCCATTGTTACACCTGGAAAACTCAATGCCGACATGGAAAAAGTATGAATACAATGCCGGCAGGGGCCAAACCGGCATGATATTCATACTTTCACCATGCCGATACACAATATTCCCCAATTTTGAAATTATAAATACACTGTCGGCACAAAAATTTCATTATCGAGCATGCCGGTAGTGGTGCCGGCATGGTACATTGATTAAATTGCCATGCCGGCACATGATGCAAATTTCCCAGAAACTTGAGTTTATTTTCACTTGGCTATCGGCATTGCTTTAAAGTATGAATACAATGCCGACAATTAATAATTTCGGCATCGTATTCATACTAAAAATAGTACCGACATAGTAAAACGGCATGGTGTTCATACTAAAACTATGCCGGTACGCAAAGCTGGCATTGTGTTCATGATGAATATTATTTCGGTACACAAAACCGGCATTGTATTCCTGCTGGTATTACCTGAACTGTAAATTTTCAGTTACAATTTTTGGTTCTAACCTAAAAGAATTTTTTTAAATAAATCGATGATTAGGTTTCTTTCAAGGAGGCATATTTATTATATAATAGATTAATCACTTTTAAAAAAAATAAATAAAGATGAGACAGTGCTGAAATCGATGATGGAGAAAATAAAAATCAAAGAGTGGAGCCGGCCGAGAATGAGAAGAGAAGAGAAGGAAATAAGAATGAAAAGAGAAGGAGAAAAGAAGTTAAAATTCTAAAGGGTATTTTAGTATTTCTATACCCAAAAATCACCACTTAGCAGAAACTATTGGATGGGGATATTAATTCATATCCCCCAATTGCGTGTTCTTTGTTAACGAGAAAAACTGCACCGGCAGAAAAATCCTGAGACCTCGTCCAGATTTGAACACTAAACTGTATTAATCCACTACATATACTAGCCTACTATCAGACTTTAGATTGGAATGTAGTTGAAACTGAATTCACCTTCCAAGCAACTCAATTATAGTCGTGCTCTTTACGTCTCGTGAAGATCATAAGGCTCTATGATAAGCACGTAAGTGCTACATATTATACCCATATTTATATTAGTTAGGACTCGATATTTTGACTAATAACACTATTTTGGTGCTTTTGTAGAAAGTACAAATAAACCCGATCAATGGAGAAATAACTAGCTAAACTGGGAGTTATAGTGGCGTTGGCGACAAAAAGCACCTAATGCTGCTCACATCACCAAGGAGAAAAAGTTAAATTGGCTGCCACTATTTCATCAACTCACAGGCAGGGGATACTGTTTGGTCATGCACGTGACAGGTTCTGGACGGATTAAGTAGATGCATTCGAAGGCATTAGAAAGGGTTAGAAGCCAGCAGACCAATGGGTATTGGCTCAAGTTTTACAAGGAGCTGGTGATTATTTCGAATTCCTACAGCACAGCGAGAATGCAACAGAAGCATGTATCTGTCTCGGGCATAGAATTGGGATGATTTGAACTGACTGGAGATGGAGTGGAGTTTCGGTTCAGCTGAGTGGTGGTGGATTTGGCGTAACTGGAGATCGAATTATTATTCTCATACTTGTGTTGAATGATGGATGGTGATTACTGTCATATCATGGCTAAGAAGACACGGAAGTTGGTGCTGTAGACAAGATTAGGAAATATAAGTTGATGTTCCTGGCTTTAGGAAGTTCAGGGAATTTTGTAGATCTGGTTGATTAATGAAGTGTGTCTACAAATGGTGGATGGGAATGAAGGTGCAACTAAGCTATAAGAGGAGCTCCATTCAACCAGCTGAAGGCTACCTCTGGACGCACTGAAACTGCGCTGCAGTTGCTGGCGGAATTTCCTGAAAGAAGAGTTTTCATATCCGTAAATGGAGACGTTTTGCTGTGACCGAGATTAATAGAATTGAGCTCGAGTTGATGGTTCTGGTCACGGGAAAGAATGTCAGGAGAAAACGGGAGTTTGTTGGTTGAGTTGTTGAACCGGTGGAACAAGGTTCTGTGGCTGGAATTTAAGAAGGTGGATGGTTTGAATTAATGGTCATATACAGGGTCAAGATGGGCACGAAGAACCGTGGATACGAATTGGATTGAGCTAGGGGTATTCGGTTGTACCTGGTGGCAGTGATGGGTTTATTCTTCAATTCTCGAGATGGTGTTGATTTTGGTGTCTGTTGAATGAGTCATGGGAAGATTTGGACGAATGGGTTCTGATATTGAGAAGTTACTGAGCTGTGGATTGGAAGGAATGAGTTGAAGTGCAGGCTAGTGTTTGATGGCAGTGGTGAATATGCAGATGAGCCGGGATCGGAGGTTGGTGTTGTAGTTTGGATGGTGATCGAATCGGCAGCAACACAGAGAGAGATTGTTACAGGAAGTTGTAGGCTGTAGAAGTCATGATTGTTGCTCACGGTAAATGGAATGAGAGATGTGCTTGAGAGATTGACTGGCGGCAAGGTTTGCATTGATTGCATGGACTGAAAGTAGTGCCGGCCGGTGAAGGAAAAGACTCAAGTAGTGGGCCTTGGCAGTTATTGGTCCGTTTCTGAACATGGGTTGAATTCGGACTGGGCCTTGGAAGTAATCCCCTAGGTCTAGACTGAAAGTTCTGGGATTACTTGGATATAAACATTTTTTTTTCGAGGAGAACGGGGGGAGCTGGCTGGAGGCGACAGACAGCCGCAAGCAAGAGAAGAGGAGGTTGAAGACGGAGCTGCGGCTAGGGTTTGTAAGTTCCATTACCTTGATTCCATTTTTGATTTGCTAGTATTTCTCTTTAATTTGTTTATGGCTTTTGAGAAAGCCATGTTTGGCTAGATATTTTTGTAGCTAGGGTTTATGTTTGAAACTACTTGGGGTATTAGGCTATTTGAATTTATTAATCTAGAAAAATACTATCATGATTTGAATAAGATTAATCTTTGATTATTGTTTATCAATTTATCAAAATATGAGTTGTTGCTTCACCGGTTTTTATAACCTTTGTGCAAAATTGTTAGGACCTAAAATATATTTGTCTACTTATTTGATGTTCCATGCTTGGATTTAATCCTTTGATAGGGTATGCTTAGAATAGCCAGGTATTATTTAAGAACCTAAAATTTAGTTTCGTATTATTTTCTCACTAACGCAATTTGATGGTGCGTGCTTTGGTTTATCTTTTGATGTACCATGCTTAGGGTGTCCCAGTGATATTTGAGACTCTAATATAAATAATAGGTGATGTCGATAGAACAGACGACAAATAAATATTCATGGGATTATGTTTCATTTCAGTAATTGAATAAAAATAGTGGTGGATACTATAAACCCTGGTTACCGATTTTTCCTTTGGATTCCTTTTATTAATTAACTTTACTTTAATTTTATTATTTCATTTTCATTGTAAAAATCCCAAAAATCATTTATGGTTAGTTCATTAGAGATATTGATTATCGGTATTTCCACCGCTCCTTGTGGGAACGACCCGTACTTGCCTTTGTCTACATTGTAGACACCGTGCGATTGCGGTTATTATAATATAGGCATCTCCGGATTCTATCAATTTTTGGCACCGTTGCCGGGGAGTGGCTGAGGAATATTGTAATTAGTATTTTTGAATTTGTAAATAGTTAGGTTTTTATTTTTATTTTTGTATAGTATTATTTTTATTATTTTTGATTTCTTTTTCCTTTTGACTTGTTTTGTGTGTCAGAATTTTATTTCAGGCACCGTTTTGAGAACGATGAATGCTTTGCGCGAGACGTCGTCTATGACGCTTGGTGAATACATGTATGGGTCACGGTATAAGGAAGTTCTTGCTTATAATCGTCACAGGTATGGAACTTGGGATCCATGTAATTTTGCTATGGGTGGTTATTCAGATGAGTATCAACCCCAATACCATGAAGGTGAAAATGAACTTGACACTAGAAGTGATTTTAGGAATTATGATACCGATATAATATCTGAATCTATTGTATCTTACCCAACTCATGATCATTTAACTGATTATATGTTTATACAAAAGGACGAGAGTTGTGTTAGAGACGCCATTTATTCAGATAATGATGATTTAGAAGAACATATTTATACAGAAGATACTATTGTGGAGTCTGATCACTTAGAGACAGTAGACGTGCATAATGAGATATTTTCCAATCATCTGAATAACGAGATTCCTATAAGTCACTTAGTTGCAGAGAATAATGAGGCGATTATTCATGATATTGTTGTTCCTTTGAGCTCCTCTTTCGCTGATCCATCTTGTGATTCTATAAATGCAGATGTGAATGTTGAACATATTGATATTGGTCAGATAACTTGTACCGATGATTTTGAGCCTTTATCTGTTTGTTTAGCACACTTTGCTGATTCGGATGACCCGATGCTTATTGATATTGTCAATGCATTGCGACTTCTAATAGTTAATCAAGGTGACTCACCAACGGAAGTTATTTCCGCGGACTTAGAACCAGATTTAAGAGTTACCGATTTTCATAAACTTGAACCATTATATACATGTTTAAACAATTGTGATGAGTTTGATAATCAGGTACCTTTTTGCATTGTCAATACATTGCTTCCTTTGATTTCTAGTGAAGATAATGTGTCAACCGAATGTATTTCAGCTGATTTAGAACCTGATTTAGAGTGTGCTTCCCGAATAGAAAATAATAAACATTTTATGTTTGTCGTCCATGTGAGTGATTTATTTATCTCGACTAAGGATTGTTTTCTTTTGGGAATGGATTTACACATCATTTTGGAAGTGTATAGTGTTTGCAGGTTCATGTTTGCAGCTGACCTGATTTGTTGGATTGATCCCCAACTTTTCAGACTTTATATATATGCCTTGAAGCTTACATTGGTATATCAACACTTTGTTGAGATTGTTTGCTGGCACAAGTAGGGAAACAAATACCTTTCGCTTCATGAGAGTCAACCCATCAGATTTGTTCCCTTTACTCTATCTTTTATTTTTATTTGCATCTTAGATTTCCCACCTTAACTTCTACGTTGGATGACTCAATTACATTGAGGACAATGTAATGTTTAAGTGTGGGGGAGTGGCATTTTCATTATAAAAAAAAAAAAATTATGACCAGCTGTGTAGCGGGTCTAAAAAAAAAAAATGACCAGCTGTGTAGTGGGTTTAAAAAAATTTGTGTCTCGGGTCTTGTGTATGGCATTTGTTATGACCAGCTGTGTAGCGGGTCTAACTCTCTCTTATTATATGACCAGCTGTGTAGCGGGTCTTGTTCTGTTTTGCTCGAGGACTAGCAAAATATAAGTGTGGGGATGTTGATAAGCACGTAAGTGCTACATATTATACCCATAATTATATTAGCTAGGACTCGATATTTTGACTAATAACACTATTTTGGTGCTTTTGTAGAAAGTACAAATAAACCCGATCTATGGAGAAATAACTAGCTAAACTGGGAGTTATAGTGGGGTTGGCGACAAAAAGCACCTAATGCTGCTCACATCACCAAGGAGAAAAAGTTAATTTGGCTGCCACTATTTCTTTTTTTTCTTTTTTTTGAAGGGAGAAGGGCCTCAAAGAGACCCATGAACTTTATTAAAACACTACCTCATTCATGTTGAGGTTTGAAGAAATACAAGATGGAGGGAAGTAGGCATTCCACCTTCCCTCAAAGTTATTATGCATTGCATACTGACACAGATTATGAGCTATCTCATTTACATGCTTGCGGACAGACTTAAACTGTATATTATCAAAATGAGGAATTCTATCTTTGATTTTCCTAACCAGAGCATAAATACTCCATGGGATATCTTGAGATTCACCAAGAATAGCCTTTACCACATTTACAGCATCCCCTTCAATTATAATATTCCTCAGATTTAAGTTTTGCGCCACATCCAATCCTAATAGAACTGCCTTAGTTTCTGCGATCAATGGTGAAGTTGCATCAAATAAAGAGGTACCGCAGCCTTGGAAATGACTCATACAATCATGTACAATTGCACCAGCAGCTCCCTTGTTCGGGATAAACGCAACATCAACATTAATCTTCATGAAATTCGTAGGCGGTGGTTCCCATTGCTGCAGACAAATTGATGAATTGTCTTCACAGATATTACTATTTCCATCTACTCCACAGTTCTCAAAGTCCATGTTTACCAATTTTAGTATTTTCCCTGGAGAAAATGTAGCATCTTGGAAAACAATTTCATTTCTCATCTTCCATAAATTCCATAAGATGCACAGACCCATTTCAAATCTTTGAGATTCACCATCGTACATCCAGCACTCAAAAACCTCCCTTGGTTCATGAACATCAGCAGTGAAAGAAGAGAATAATGGGACATTATTAAAAACTGTCTTGGCCCAAACGCAATTAAAGAGGAGATGAACCACCGATTCCACTTCTGCCTTACAGAAGGAACATTGTATCTCAATATTGCTGCTAAACCTGAAAATATTTGCTTTGACTGCTAAACCATTGTGTATAAGCCTCCATCCAAACATCAGAATATTCGGAGGAATATTGTTGAAGCCCCAAAATTTTTTCCAGGGAAAATTACTCAATGGGATACTGTTTGGTCATGCACGTGACAGGTTCAGGACAGATTAAGTAGATGCATTCGAAGGCATTAGAAAGGGTTAGAAGCCAGCAGACCAATGGGTATTGGCTCGAGTTTTACAAGGAGCTGGTGATTATTTCGAATTCCTACAGCACAGCGAGAATGCAACAGAAGCATCTATCTGTCTCGGGCATAGAATTGGGATGATTTGAACTGACTGGAGATGGAGTGGAGTTTCGGTTCAGCTGAGTGGTGGTGGATTTGGCGTAACTGGAGATCGAATTATTATTCTCATACTTGTGTTGAATGATGGATGGTGATTACTGTCATATCATGGCTAAGAAGACACGGAAGTTGGTGCTGTAGACAAGATTAGGAAATATAAGTTGATGAGTGTGTTCCTGGCTTAAGGAAGTTCAGGGAATTTTGTAGTTCTGGTTGATTAATGAAGTGTGTCTACAAATGGTGGACGGGTATGAAGGTGCAGCTAAGCTATAAGAGGAGATCCATTCAACCAGCTGAAGGCTACCTCTGGACGCACTGAAACTGCGCTGCAGTTGCTGGCGGAATTTCCTGAAAGAAGAGTTTTCATATCCGTAAATGGAGACGTTTTGTTGTGACCGAGATTAATAGAATTGAGCTCGAGTTGGTGGTTCTGGTCACGGGAAAGAATGTCAGGAGAAAATGGGAGTTTGTTGGTTGAGTTGTTGAACCGGTGGAACAAGGTTCTGTGGCTGGAATTTAAGAAGGTGGCTGGTTTGAATTAATGGTCATATACAGGGTCGAGATGGGCACGAAGAACCGTGGATACGAATTGGATTGAGCTAGGGGGTATTCGGTTGTACCTGGTGGCAGTGATGGGTTTATTCTTCAATTCTCGAGCTGGTGTTGATTTTGGTGTCTGTTGAATGAGTCATGGGAAGATTTGGACGAATGGGTTCTGATATTGAGACGTTACTGAGCTGTGGATTGGAAGGAATGAGTTGAAGTGCAGGCTCGTGTTTGCTGGCAGTGGTGAATATGCAGATGAGCCGGGAATGGAGGTTGGTGTTGCAGTTTGGATGGTGATTGAATCGGCAGCAACACAGAGAGAGATTATTGCAGGAAGTTGTCGGCTGTAGAAGTCATGATTGTTGCTCACGGTAAATGGAATGAGATCTGTGCTTGAGAGATTGACAGGCGGCAAGGATTGCATTGATTGCATGGACAGAAAGTAGTGCCGGCCGGTATAGGAAAAGACTCAAGTAGTGGGCCTTGGCAGTTCTTGGTCCGGTTCTGAACATGGGTTGAATTCGGACTGGGCCTTGGAAGTAATCCCCTAGGTCTAGACTGAAAGTTCTGGGATTACTTGGACATAAACATTTTTTTTTCGAGGAGAACGGGGGGAGCTGGCTGGAGGCGACAGACAGCCGCAAGCAAGAG
Organism: Papaver bracteatum; assembly: GCA_023529315.1. Taxonomy (NCBI): domain Eukaryota; kingdom Viridiplantae; phylum Streptophyta; class Magnoliopsida; order Ranunculales; family Papaveraceae; genus Papaver; species Papaver bracteatum. Next base: position 245,282 of record JAJJWX010001955.1, read on the forward strand.
AAGAGGAGGTTGAATACGGAGCTGCGGCTAGGGTTTGGAAGTTCCATTACCTTGATTCCATTTTTGATTTGCTAGTATTTCTCTTTAATCTGTTTATGGCTTTTGAGAAAGCCATGTTTGGCTAGATATTTTTGTAGCTAGGGTTTATGGTTGAAACTACTTGGGGTATTAGGCTATTTGAATTTATTAATCTAGCAAAAGACCATCATGATTTGAATAAGATTAATCTTTGATTATTGTTTATCAATTTATCAAAATATGAGTTGTTGCTTCACCGGTTTATATAACCTTTGTGCAAAATTGTTAGGACCTAAAATATATTTGTCTACTTATTTGATGTTCCATGCTTGGATTTAATCCTTTGATGGGGTATGCTTAGAATAGCCATGTATTATTTGAGAACCTAAAATTTAGTTTCGTATTATTTTCTCACTAACGTAATTTGATGGTGCATGCTTTGGTTTATCTTTTGATGTACCATGCTTAGGGTTTCCCAGTGATATTTGCGACTCTAATACAAATAATAGGTGATGTCGATAGAACAGACGACAAATAAATATTCATGGGATTATGTTTCATTTCAGTAATTGAATAAAAATAGTGGTGGATACTATAAACCCTGGTTACCGACTTTTCCTTTTGATTCCTTTTATTAATTTACTTTACTTTAATTTTATTATTTCATTTTCATTGTAAAAATCCCAAAAATCATTTCTGGTTAGTTCATTAGAGATATTGATTATCGGTATTTCCACCGCTCCTTGTGGGAATGACCCGTACTTGCCTTTGTCTACATTGTAGACACCGTGCGATTGCGGTTATTATAATATAGGCATCTCCGGATCCTATCACTCTACGCAATTGATTCCCTCAGCTGACGTCCTTTATAGCCTAAGACTTGCTTCAGCCTAAGTGAAGACTTTTGATACCAATCTGCCTCTAACAGATATGTCTATTTGGTTTCCATTTAGATCGAATAAATCAAACCTATTTGACTTCTGATTTCACTCTAATATTAAATAATTTATTTTATTGTTTAGTATTTTTTTCTTATTTAGTATTTTTTTTCTATTTATATTTAAAAAAAAAAAAATCTTTCTCTTTTTACATATTTTTAATAAAAAAATTTATATAATTATTCACTTTATTTTGTATTTATAATTTTTATTATATTTGTAATTAGATTTAACATGTAGTTCAAATTCATGGCAGTGATATTACATCTAATAGGTAATACCTTGTATTAGTAATATTTGTGTGCCAAATAGACACTTAGTCGTTCCCAACTACTGTATTGTGTCGTCCAAATACATAAATTTTCTATGCTTACAAAACAGAAGTGTTTGGTGTGTCATGGAGACGCTGAGATATATCCATTTTTCTAACTGGTGCATTAGATCTTTCTTCCCCCACTTAGGTTTCATCTTATTCTTTAAATCTAATGGTGGTCAGCTATAATAGAGCAGTATTGTACATTCCCCATACCAAAAGAATGGGTTTTAAGTACATCCGATGGTTTCCATCTTCCACTCTTAGCTGAACAAACAATGCTAAGCAACCTTATGATATCTATTTGGTTTCCATTGAACCCCCGAAAATTTTGAAACCCCCAAACCAGAATCTCAGGTTATGTGCGTTTGTTTTCGTGTTTCTATAAACTTATTTTTTGTTGAATGGATATAAGGTTAAGCAATAAGATGGAAATTAGGTTTCTTTTGTAGGTTATTTGGAGTAGAAAGATACACAACGGTTTCACAAGTACTTCGGGTTTCGCTCTTCCTCTCCCTTAACTTTGTCTCTTTCCTACCAAAAACAACAATGTTAGATCATAGCTCGGTTGAACCCATCAAGCATTGGTATGTCAAGTTTGGTTGTCATATTTTAGTGAGTCAAAACTCATATAAGAGTCTCTTTATTATGTACTAGATACAACTTCATTTAGGTTAGACTAGAAAGTTTAGGAATGTTGAGACATACTACTCGAAGACCTGAAGAACGTGAAGAAGTAACAAGCTACAACGACGACATCATCCTTCCTCTTGAGGTTAGTAATATTGGCTTGAACAGTTTCATTCCTAACATATCTTTCAAGCTGTGTTATATTGAAAACATAACTGGGAAGCTGTGTATGGATATATTACTCTAGTAGTGAGACATGATCATATGATCATAGTATTAGGGAATTAGACTACGAAGTATAATGCTTATCTTTTGAACTTCGTAGATATGACATCAACATAATCTCATGAACACTATTATGATTATGTGAATGGGTAAAGGTGAAGATTTCATCCTAGGAAACAATGTTTTATATTTGTTTAAAGGAAGTACATTCATGAACCTTTTTTTATGAATCGAAAGGGAAATCGCTAGGCTTAATGGTACGGCTATTCATTGCAAATATTTGTATTACCAATATGTGTGAGATGGTAGAACCAATCGTAACTTTGTTATGTATCTTGGTACAACTAATCACAATTCTTGACTTATGATTTGGTATGACTAGTTTTGATTAATTAGTGTAACCGATCCTAAGTAATCACCTGAGATGGTATGGTCGATATTTATAATTGGTGTGACCGATCCTAGTAATAGGTACGACCGATCACAGAGAGTTGTGTAATCGATCCTTGTAATTGGTGTAACCGGTCCTAGTAATTGGTGTAACCAATCCTAGTGACTGGTGTGACCGATCACAAGCAATACCATGTGTATATGGTAATCGGTCCTGGTAATTGATGTAACCGATCCTGGTAACTAATGTAACCGGTCCTGGTAACTTGTGTGACCGATCACAAGTGCTTCCATATGTGGGTGTATAACCGACCTAGTGATTGGTAGAACCGATTGAACCCATGGATGTGATTTGATATTTGATCAATCACATAGTTGTCTTGGAATATAGATGAACCAATTCAAAACTTGTTTGGAAGAGTGGTATAATCGATTCCAAGATTGTAAATATGAAAGTGGATTTACAAAGAAGAGATGTCAATATTCTTTGAACACGTACATTAAATATTATCTTTTATTGTTCAAAGATATACCTTAGAGCTCAAGGAGATCTTGTTCCGAAATAAATTAAGAATCTTTTAATTAAGGTTGTTAGTTTTATATGCTTTAAGTACCAGCAATTAAATGTATATCTCAAGAGACTTAAAATTAGTAATGTGCATTTACTAATTGGAGATTTTCTATTGAGAGATTTTGGGAAATATTGTACAAAACATTTACTGGAATTATGAAAACCGAATGGGCATTTATTGCATATCTTGAGAATACTTTCGGTTTTGGAAATTCCTTGGTGTCCAAACATCCTTGGTCTATAAATACCTAAGTTTTAATTTCTAGCAAACCATCCTAAGAGCAAGGAAAACTTCATCTTTTTGTTGTTTTTGGTAGAGCCGTCTAATCGGAGAGGAAAGTACCCTAATTAAGCGAAATCTCTTACGACTGCTCGTTTAAATACTTACGTGGGATCATGAATCTCTACAAGTACCGTTGGTGGGAAACTAGATAAATGCAGTGTTATTAGTTTTCGATTGATTTGATTGCACCTAGTTTGTTTATTATTAAGAATTTTCTCTTCTGATATAAGATTCAGTAAAACTAGATCGAAGTATCGACAGGATCTTTAGAACTGTTTGTAGATCTAAAGACATCTTGTGATAATCCATTGTTAACATACTTCGTTCTGTGCGTGATTTATCACAAGATATTCAAGTGGTGTTGTGCAGGTTTTAATTGAAGACTAAAGAAGATGCAGAAGATTTCTTATTGGTTTCTCATATCTTTATGTTGCACAAACCTTGATTGGGTGGGATCCAACTAGAATTGAATTTATTCGATTGATTAGTTGTGTGAGATCGACATCACTTTATAGTTTCTTGTTGGAATATATATCGGTTGATTGCTAATATAAACTTGACTAGTTTTGTAGTTATTTAATAGATTGATCTAACCAAGCAAAAGAGTTTATTAGCTTAAACGGAAGAGACTTGCATATGACTTGAGATATCTTATCTTAAAGAATCAATAGAGTTATTACCAAACATATTTGTTGTTCCTTTACTGTTTGGAATACGATCCAGACGAATTGTTCCAGTGCGTGCACTCATCGAAGTCGGAGCGCATGGATAATGAGGAAACTAAGTGAACTAGAGGTAGTTGCTTGGTCGCAACTATACGAAGTTGGTTTAGATTTTGTATAGCGCTTAATTCTGAGAGTATTCAATTCTGAAGCTGGTCCTGGGGTTTTTCTGCATTTGTGGTTTCTTCGTTAACAAAATCTTCCCGTGTCTTTTACTTTTATATTTCCGCAATTATAATTGTTTATTATAATTAGAAGTAAAATACACAAGCGTTAACTCCGCTTTACTTGATAGTGATCCTATAGAGTTTGGTTAAGTCCGAACCTATTATCAAGTAATCACACTTTGGTAATCGTATTTTCTCGATCTTGTATCCATAGACAATCACACAAAGTGTGAATACCGATATGTAGTATTGTCTCAACTTTGTCCATAGACAATCACTTTCGGTAAGAGGACTTATAGGTGGATAAATTAAAGATTGTGGTGTATTTGGGTACCCACGTCTTTTCAAACAAAGATATAAAATAATAAGAAGAAAGAAATCTAATCTCACTAGATAAATAGATTAGGCAAGCTTATGCCAAAACATCCAGCCTGACCGATAATTGATTTTCAAATGTGTGTGTGTTTTTTTTTTTTTTTTTTTGAGTCATGATCTTCATTCGCAGAACTTGACTTATGATTTGGTTTAGTATGTGAATCCGCTAAGAATAAACATATTTAGGGACAACTTCAACGTCCAGACATGAATTCAAATTGATATTTTAAAAAGCCTATTTTCTTGCAATTTATTTGTTATTGCTTATTCAATACGGTGCCAATATTCTTCGACCCTTAATTGTCTAGAAAACCAAAATACAAGTAGCACTATATGAGTATTGGCGATGGGATATTGTTAAGTATTCACATGTATTGAATGACACTAGTAGGTGATTCAAGCTTTTGAATTCATCACTAGGAGAAACCTTATCTCATAAAACGTAAAACACTTGTTTAAGTCACACCTAGAGAGCGTACTTCTAGTAAAATTGATAATTAAAATATAGTAGTCGACTACTTCCATGTCCGGTGAACTTAGAAGATAATAATAGAATAGTTGAGTTTATTAATTATTCTAGGATTGTTAGTAACAAGATACTTTGCAGAAACTATCTATGCAAATAAGATTCACGTTTTATGACTGAGAAGATAATAATAGAATATGATTGATCATTCTCATCCTCATATTTGCATTGGTATTTTTCCATCGTCTTTCATTATTCTTATTCATGAATTGAATTGACAATTTTAGCTCAACTCTCCCTTGGGACGAACCTGCTTATCTGTATACTACTAGTTAGTTTAAAGAGAAGTAAGGAATATATTATTTGCGAGTTCGACACCTCGCAAAAATTGGCACCGCTACAGGGGACGGTCGGTAGTTTAAGTTGTTATTTAATTTTCTGTTTTTTGCATTTAGTCTTTATTCTTGGATTTTATTAATTTATCTTTTTAGAATCTTATTTTTCAGGTACAATTATTCTTTTGCGTGTGCACAATTGGTAACAAGAGGTAAGTCTCTAAACGAGTTGTGTGCATAATTTTTCAAGGTGTATCCTTTCGGAAACAACATATATGGTTCACAAAACCATGCATATAATGGTAATAATTCTTATTTTCAGTCTCACTCTTGCAATAACTTCCAACCATACTTGGGATATAATCAAAACCAATCTTTTGGCTATGATGACTATTCTACAAGACATTGTGATTATTCTCATACATCACGGCAACCTTTTGGTGGTTATGTAAATGGACAATCACAAGGATGGAGGGTGTTAGAGCACTGCTTGGTCTAACTCGCAAGCGTTGCTATCTCAAGCTTGTTTGTCAAGTTTAGTGATCAAAGCTATAAGTCTTGATTTCTTGTCTACTTATAGTAATGTCTCGGACTAGGATAGATTGTGTAGTTGAGATTTAGACTTCACGGTGTTCATCAATTGAAGACGGAGAACTACTAAGGAGAGCTTGTGTAACTTCATGGAAAGACTGAAACTCATCTATCACTCAGAAAGTCTATTTCTACTCTATCTCCTTCTTGAGACAAAAGTCGCATTATTATATAGTACTCGATTATACACAATTGATATTTCGAGCTGAGTTTAACTGGCTTCTCGAAATATGTGTTTGTAAGCTTTTGCTTCAACCAAGTTCATCTTATATTCTTGACGCAAGTCGAAAGATGATCATGTGAAAATTTCCAAGTAACATCTTACATGATTTGTGTGATATAGTCATTTGATGTAGACTCGGAATGTTTTGTATTGATTATTTCAATAACTTGAAAATCGCTTTGATGCTAATAGTTAGTGAAAACAACTATTGTCATCCTCTAAGAAAGTTTCAATGATTGAAATATAGTTTAGAACACTTAACCATAATTGGGATTATAGACATAGTATGCGTACTTGCATATATGTTGATCCAAGACCGGTAAAGTATGCATACCCGTATGCGTACTGGAAGGTCAGTTAAATTCCGGGAGCCTTGTTATGCATACCCGTACATGTACTGGTGAACTCAGTTGAAGTCCGGGAACTTTTATATGCGTACCCGTACGTGTACTAATTCAACTGTTGTTTTGGATGTGTGATAGTATGCGTACCCATTCGCATACTGTCGGACACAATCCAAGTTCGGCTACTTAAGTATGCGTACCCGTTTGCATACTTGAGTGGGTTAAGTTCTAGAATCGGTTTGTTCATGAACTAATACATTTATATATAATAAGGAATGCAATATTTTGCAAACCGTGGCTATAATGTTCATAACTTGATTCGAGTGAATCAAAATCGATTTTGCTTCAATTGTGTCTTTTATACTTCTATGAGAATATAAACAATTGAACAACTCTATAACTAGTTTCATTTGATCCATTTGTACTAGTTGTTGATAAGATGAATAAGGTTGATAAGAAAGTGTTCATATGGCTAACTTCGGTTAACTATTGTTGATCCAACAAGGTGTACAAGTTTAGGTACAGTTACTCATATCTAAATAAAGGTACATTTCATTTGTGTGTAACAAGATAAAACCATCTAACGATGGAGAGATATTTCTTTGGTTTCAAGTAAACTTAGCTTGGCTCTTAGATCAGGTTTCATCTAATGGTAAATATTGATTGATTTGTTTCAAAGATATCAAACCCTGATTTGAAAACTATATAAAGGAGAACTCTAGCAACTGGGAAACCTAATCCCTACAACTCCCGTGTGATACTAGTTGCGACTAGAGTCGATTCTCCTTTAACCTTAGGTTTTTCACGAAACCCTATAGGTTAACGACTTGAAGACTTCATTGGTATTGTGAATACATACCCAACTATTTTCTCTGTAGTTGCGTGTTCTTATCTTGTTATTTTATATCGTAATTGAGTACTATCTTCTCTAAGATTTGATCGAGATTTAATCTCCGATAGGCAAGATAAAAAGTAGTCACAAACATCTTCGTCTCATCATTTTTGATTCCACAATATCTTGTTTCGCTACCATACGATTAAGATTATTGTGAGGTGATTGATAATACTAAGTTGTTCTTTGGGAATATAAGTCTGGTATATCAATTGGTTCATGTTCACCTTGATTTATCAAAAGACGGAACAAAACTCATAGGTTTATCTGTGGGAGACAGATTTATCAATACAATAGACTTTTCTGTGTGAGTTCGACTTTGGGCCATATCAACTCTTAGTTGTGGGTGATATCAGCTAATGTAATCAAGTGCGCAGAATACAGTGTGGTTCTAGAGGTGTAAGGAACGTAACTATACCTTGATCAGTGTGAGATTTGTTAGGGCTCAACTATATTCCAGTCCAAAGTTAACTTGGAGTAGGCTAGTGTCTGAAACGACTTAATACAGTGTGGTGTTCAAATCTGGATTAGGTCCAGTTTTTTTTTTTTGCATTTACGGTTTCCTCGTTAACAATATTTCTGGTGTCTGTGTTATTTGTTTTCCGCATTATATTTGTTTATATAATTGAAATATCACAGGTTGTGCGTAGTTAAATTAATTAGATAATCCAACCTTTGGTTGTTGATTTAAATTGATTGACACTTGAACATTGGTCTTTGGTACCGTTCAAGTTGTTTCACATAATAATCAGGCACATGGATTTCTATCTGTTTTATTTGCTGATTACATTGTAAAACAGAGATACAACTTTTGGATATATTTCCCTTGATTGAGTATGATCACTTAGGAAAGGACAATTGTGCTCAAACGTTATATCTAACGAAAGAGTAAAGCATTGACTAAGGGGGAGAAATATATCATATGATGATTGTAGTTATTTGGCCTACAAAAGAGAAATAACAAAGATGTGTGGATTAAAAATCTACCTATATTACCTTTAGGGGAGTATTAGCTCTGTTATTTAAATGTTAACAACGGCATTTATGGATTGAATATATGCAGGTTTTGTGCTGTTGAAACTTGGAATTAAGCGTATGTATAATGAATTTTTGTACTTTGTTTATCCGAGTATTGTCACTAAAATTGACAAAGGGGGAGATTGTTAGAGCATAGATCGGTTGAACCCACCAAGCGTTGGTATGTCAAGTTTGGTGGTCATATTTTAGTGAATCAAAACTCAATTAAAGAGTCGCTTGATTATAAATTAGAGATAACTTCGTATAGGTTAGGCTAGAAAGATTAGGATTATGAGATATACAAGTATTACTCGAAGACGTGAAGAAGTAACAAGCTACATCGACGACATCATCCTCTTGAGGTTAGTAATATTTTGACTTGAATTATTTCATTCCCAACGTATCTTTCAAGTCGTGCTATATTGAAAACATAACTACGAAGCTGTTAATGATTATACTCTAGTTAGAAATAGTATTCAGGAATTATAATATGAAGTATAACGCTCATCTTTTGAACTTCGTATATAATATATCGACATAATCGTATGAATGCTATTGTGATTATGTGTTTGGGTAAAGGTGAAGATTTCATCCTAGGAAACAATGCTTGTGTTTTTATAAAGGAAGTACATTGATAAACTTGTTTTATGAATCGAAAGGGAAATCGCTAGGATTATTGGTATTGTTATTAATTATATATCTTTGGATTACCAATATGTGTGAGTTAGTAGAACCGATCATAACTTGTTATGTATCTTGGTAAAACTAGTCACAATTCATGACCTATGTATTGGTATGACTTTTATTAGTGTAACCGATCCCAAGTAATCACCTAAGATGGTATGATCGATATTTTTAATTGGTGTAACCGATCCTGGTAATTGGTATGACCAATCACAAAATAGTTGTATAATCGATCCTTGTAATTGGCGCAACCGGTCCTGGTAATTGGTGTAACCGATCCTAGTGACTAGTGTAACCGATCACAAGTAATACCTTGAGAATATGGTAACCGTTCCTGGTAATTGATGTAACCAACTCTGGTAACTGATGTAACCGTTCCCAGTAACTATAAACCCATGATTTGTGTATTTATATTTGATCGATCACATAGTTGTTCTTGGAATACGGATGAGCCAATTCTAAACTTGTTTGGAAGTGTGGTATAATCGGTTCCAAGATTGTAAATATGAAAAAGGATTTACAAAGAAATAAGATGTCGACATACTTTGAACATGTTCAGTAAGTCTTATCTTTTATTGTTCAAAGATATTCCTTAATAACTCAAGGAGATCCCGGAACGAAATAAGTTGAGAATCTTTTAATTAAGGTTGTTAATTTTATCTGCTTTTAATTACCAACAATTATTATGCATATATCTGGAAAATAAAAATTGATAATGCGCATTTACTAATTGGAGATTTTCTAGTGAGATTTTCGGTAATATTGGACAAAGCATTTCCAGGAATTATGAAAACCATTTTTGGAAATATATTGCATATCTTGAGAATATTCGGTTTTGGAAATTCCTTGGTGTCCAACCTTCATTGGTATTTAAATACCCAAGTTTTCATTTCGAGAAAACTATCCTAAGAGCCAGCAAAACTACCTTGTTGTGTTGTTACTGGTGGAGCCGTCTTTTCGGAGAGGAAAGTACCCTAATTAGGCGAAATCTCTTATGACCTCTCGTTTAAAGACTTCTGTGGGATCAAGAAGCTCGACGAGTACCATTGGTGGGAAACTAGATAATTGCAGTGTTATTAGTTTTCGATTTGATTTGATTGACTAAAGGTTGTTGAACTTTGATTGCACCTAGTTTGTTTATTCTTGTGAATCTTCTCTTCTGATATAAGATTCACTCAAACTAGATCGAAGTGTCGACGGGATCTTTAGAACTGTTTGTAGATCTAAAGATGTCTAGTGATAATCCCATTGTTAACAGACTCCGTTTTGTGCGTGATTGATCACAAGAGATTCAAGTTGTGGTGTGCAGGTGTTTATTGAAGATTTAAGAAGATTTGAAGACAAATAAGATTTCTTATTGGTTTCATAATCTTTGGTGTGTACAAAACTTGATCGGTTAGGATACAACTATAATCGGTTTATCTTTGATAGATTTGATTGATTAGTTGCGTAGATCGGCATCACTATATAGTATCTTCGTAGATCCTATATTTGATTGCAAAATATAAACTCTGCTACTTTGGTTGTTGTTGGATAGATAGATCTAAACCCGACAAAGGATTTTATTGGATTAAACAGAAGAGCCTTTTTCTAACTCGTATCACTGAGCTTGAATTGAGTTGTTACCGAATAGATTTGTTGTTCCTTTACTGTTTGGAATACGAACCAAAGGAATTATTCCAGTGCGCGCACTTATCGAATATCGGAAGCGCAGGGTTACTGAAGAAACTAGGTGAACTATAGGTTTAGTTGCTTGGTATCAAGTATACGAAGTTGTTTTGATTTTGTATAGCGGCTTAATTTTGAGAGTATTCAATTCTGGACTAGGTCTCGAGGTTTTACAGCATTTGCGGGTTCCTCGTTAACAAAATCTTGATGTGTCATTTACTTTTGTTTTCCGCAATTATAATTGTTGTTATTATAATTTAAAGTAAATTACACAAATTTTAATTCTGTATTACTTGATAGTGATCCTATAGAGTATGGTTAAGTCCGAACCTATTATCAAGTAATCACACTTTGATTGTCGTATTGTCTCGATCTCTTATCCATAGACGATCACACAAAGTGTGAATACCGATTTGTTATATTGTCTCGATACAGACCATAGACAAGCACGTTCGGTAAGAGGACTTATATGTGGAAAAGTTTAAGATTGTGGTATATTTGGGTACCCACGTCTTTTCAATTGGTATCAGAGCTGGCAAACACGAAAAGATCTAACAATCTGTGTTTGGTGCGATCAAACCTATAAGAAATGAATCCTATGAATGATTCAGTTAATGTACCACCAAGATTTAATGGGATAAATTACCCAGTTTGGAAATCTGCTATGAGAACTTTTCTTCAATCCCGAGATTTAATACGTGGCTATTAATCGAAGACGGATATCAACGTCCGAAAGAAGAATATTCAGAAAACAAATTTAAACGCTTAGGGTTTTAGTCTTATGAAGAAAGAGCTCTTGCAAAGAAGAATTCTGACGGATTAAATGCCATAATACATGCAGTAAGTCATGATCTTCTACATCATGTTCTGTCATGTGAAACTTTTAAGGAAGCATGGGATACTCTTGATACTTTATTTGAAGGTAATGATTCCGAAAGAGAAGCACAAATTTTTTATCTTTCTTATGAATGGGAAAACCTTAAAATGGATGATAACGATACCTTCGAGGAGTTTAACTCTAAACTTTCTGATATTGTCAATGCCTCTTTCTCTCTTGGAAGGGATATACCTGAAAAGGAAATAGTATGCAAGATTCTCAGATCGTTACCATCCAGAGACGAGTCTAAGAAACATGCCTTAATAAAAGCCAATGATCTGTCTACACTTTCTTGAAGCACTCTTGTAGGAAAGTTTAAGATCTTTGACAGAGAAACTCTGCTAAAGAACCAAAATATTGGGAAATGATGTCTCAACAAATTATTCAAACAAAACTGAGAAACGTTTTCAAGAGGATGAAATAAGTGTTGAGAATGAGCTTAACTCAATAATTGTACTCCTAACACAACGGATTAAGGATGTTTTATTGAAAGATAATTCTGATCATGATACATTATATTTTTGTCATAAAAAGAGTAATAAAGAAATCCAATGTTTCAAATGACGTAGATTCAGACATATGGCAAAACAGTGTTCCAGCAAAAAAGATCAGAAGTGCTATAAGGCTTACATTTCTACTCTAGATGATATTTTGGATGAAATATCCTATGAAAGAATATATAATTTTAATGCACTTCTTGCCAACTCTAACAGTGATGAATCTTGTGAGTTTAATCAACTCCTAAAGAACTGTTTAGAAAAACTTGAGTTGGGAATTAAGGAAAATTAAAGGTTAAGTCTAGAACTTGAAAAACTTTAGAAACCCCTATCAGATAAAACTCAAGTGGTAAAATCTGAGCAAGAAAATGTGGTTGAAAAACCAAAAGGATCAGAAACTAATTTTTCTGATTATATGTTAAGTTCTTTATGTGGATAAAGTAACCACACTGCAATTTTCATCCATCAAAATTAATGTATCAAGGCTCTTCGCAAGGGAATAAAGTTTTTGAAGGCTGGTGAGCTTATTAGATCTAAAAAGAAAGTTGCAAACTCTTGTAATAACAAGAAAAGGAAAGAACACGAAGAAACACAGTCTATTGTGTTTATAAGTCATCCTAAGGATGTATTTTTCACCTGTGGTGAGAATAATCCTCACCTCAACACACATTGATTGTGTTGAAAAATGCATCCTCACTTGTTGCCCAAAATTCTAATTGTGGGGAGGCATAAATCTGGGTAGTATGTACATATGTATTCCATAGTAAGAATATTCTTAATCAATATCTTTTACTTTTGGGGAAAATATATTCGGTTTCCATAAACCAAATTATATCATCCCTTGATTTTCTCCAATTTTTATACATTTTCTTCTTGTCTGGAAGAAGACTAGCTTGCTTCAATGGAGAAATTGGTAAAAGAAGGATCATCTCTTGATTATTTAGCACTCTATGCATCGGTTATGACCGAATCTCATGATGTCTCTCAACGCAATCTCATATACTCTATAAGGAAACAAATTCTTACTATTAAAAGTTGCATTAGACACCATGAGATGATGATAAAGGATTCAAAAGAAGTACTAACTGATCTTCATTCTCAACTGTTTGAGATCAACAAATATTCTACTGGAAAGGGAAATGCTCAGAAGAATTTGAATCCAGTATTTGAAAGCGATCTTTACAAGACTCGCGATTAAGAAGAAAAATAGACATAGGTTTTTGATTATTTCAATTATTGTGTAAGGTCTATTTATTAATTTATTTTTTCTTGTGATAGTTTTTTGATTACATAGCCTGTGCTTGAATGCTTTATATTATTTCTATGTGTATGGGATGTTTGATTTCGGTTTTCTTAACCTTAATATTCGATCTCATATGATGAGTGAACCCCTATGGTTTGTGTGTCTTTTTGATTTAGCGGGATTAAGTTCTAGCCCATTTTTGTAGGCTTTATCAAAGGATCATAAGGTGTTCCGATTGAAACTCATATGTGAAAAAGTCACAATATCTTGAAATGATTTATGTTTAACATAAAAGCATATGTGTTTCGGGTTTTCAACTTTTGTTATTGGCACGCATTCGTTAAAACCGATTCAAAGGTTGCTTTTGTTGTTGTTCTTTTGTTCTTACGAGAGGCTGACAACACACTGGGGGAGAGTTCTAAATTGAACTTGCGCTTAATGATATATCTTTCTGGGGAGAAGAGGATGCAAAATCTGAGGTAACGAATTTGTTAGTTAATCATTTTCCTGTTTAAGAAAAGCTAGAATTTATTGCATATATTTTTTTTTTTACTTAACAAAATTCGGTACAATTGATGTTTATTCCATTATGTGTGTATGGATGTATGTGTGTGTGATTCAATTTTTTCCGATTAAGAAAAACTGGTTTGATATCTTTCTTTATTATTTGGTATCAATTGTTTTAGACTTAATGAAATTTCGGTGCAATTGCGGTGCTTTAATGTCTATGTTTGTTTCAATTGCTTCCGGTTAAGATAAATAATTGTGCAAGTCAATTTATTTGGTTTGTATGTATTGTTTATGGCTTAACAAAATAAGGGATCATTTTTTTAGTCCAATTTGATTCCAGATAAGAGGAACTAAGTTAATTCTGATCTTAGTTAGACTTATCAAAGTAAAGGATTCGGTTATTCAAGTCTAACCGAATGCCTTGACAAGAAATATTAGTTAACTAATCTAGTAGTTGTCTTGTCTAAAGTGTAAGGTCCAAGTTATTGCCTGAATAATTAGAGCCATATGAGAAAAATAAAGTTAATTCTGATCTTTATTTTGGTCTTATCGAAATAAGCGATTGTATTTATGCAATCGGTTTAGCAATGGAACTAAGTTTCTTAGTCAATTTGTTAAACTATTAGGTAAAAATGCTTTGGGCAATTGTTTCCTTAATAACGTATTAAAACAAAATTACTTGTAGTTTCGGTTTTGATATTGGTTATCTAAAATGGCATGTGAAACCTTCGTGCTTAACTCTTATAGGTTGTACAACTATTTTAGATTTGTAAGATCCTTTCGTTTTTGGTATTTGATAAGACCTTTGTCATTTTGTGACAAAAAGGGGGAGAAATATATGGAGTAAACAGGTGATTTGTAATCACTTATGAAAGGACAATTGTGCTTAATCGTTATATCTAACGAAAGAGTAAAGCATTGACTAAGGGGGAGAAACATATCATATGATGATTGTAGTTATTTGGACTACAAAAGAGAAATAACAAAGATGTGCAGATTGAAAATCTACATATCTTACCTTTAGGGGGAGTATCAGCTTTGTTATTTAAATGTCAACAACGGCATTTATGGATTGAATATATGCAGGTTTTTGTGTTGTTGAAACTTGGAATCAAGCGTATGTATAATGAATTTTTGTAATTTGTTTATCCATATGTATTAAGAGTTTTGTCACTAAAATTGACAAAGGAGGAGATTGTTAGAGCATAACTCAGTTGAACCCACCAAGCGTTGGTATGTCAAGTTTGGTTGTCATATTTTAGTGAATCAAAACTCAATTAAATAGTCGCTTGACTATATACTAGAGACAACTTCGTATAGGTTAGGCTAGAAAGATTAGGATTATGAGACATACAAGTATTACTCGAAGAATTGAAGAATGTGAAGAAGTAACAAGCTACATCGATGACATCATCCTTCCTCTTGAGGTTAGTAATATTTTGACTTGAACTGTTTCATTCCTAACGTATCTTTCAAGTCATGCTATATTGAAAACATAAATACAAAGCTATGAATGATTATACTCTAGTAGACATAGTATTAAAGAATTAGAATACGAAGTATAACGCTTATCTTTTGAACTTCATATATAAGACATCGACATAATCGTATGAATGCAATTGTGATTATGTGTATGGGTAAAGGTGAAGATTTCATCCTAGTAAACAATGTTTACATTAATTTAAAGGAAATACAGTCATGAACTTGTTTTATGAATCGAAAGGGAAATCGCTAGGTTTATTGGTATTGTTATTCATTGCATATCTTTAGATTACCAATATGTGTGAGTTAGTAGAACCGATCATAACTTGTTATGTATCTTGGTAAAACTAGTAACAATCCTGACTTATGTATTGGTATAACTTTTACTAGTGTAACCGATCCTAAGTAATCACCTAAGATGGTATGATCGATATTTGTAATTAGTGTAACCGATCCTGGTAATTGGTATGACTAATCACAAAAGAATTGTGTAATCGATCCTTGTAATTGGCGCAACCGGTCCTGGTAATTGGTGTAACCGATCCTAGTGACTAGTGTAACCGATCACAAGTAATACCATGAGAATATGGTAACCGGTCCTGGTAATTGATGTAACCAACTCTGGTAACTGATCTAGCCGGTCCCAGTAACCATATTAGGGTAAAATCGATCCTTGTGTTTGGTGGAACCATAAACCCATGATTTGTATATTGATATTTGATCAATCACATAGTTGTTCTTAGAATACAGATGAACTAATTCTAAACTTGTTTGGAAGTATGGTATAATCGGTTCCAAGATTGTAAATATGAAAAAGGATTTAGAAAGAAATAATATGTCGACATACTTTGAACATGTTCAGTAAGTCTTATCTTTTATTGTTCAAAGATATTCCTTAATAACTCAAGGAGATCCCGGACCAAAATAAGTTCAGAATCTTTTAATTAAGGCTGTTAATTTTATATGCTTTTAATTACCCGCGATTAAAATGCATATCTCTGAAAAATAAAAATTGGTAATGTGCATTTAATAATTGGAGATTTTCTAGTGAGATTTTCGGTAATATTGGACAGAGCATTTCCAGGAATTATGAAAACTGTTTTTGGAAATATATTGCATATCTTGAGAATATTCGGTTTTGGAAATTCCTTGTTGTCCAAACTTCCTTGGTCTATAAATACCCAAGTTTTAATTTCGAGCGAACTATCCTAAGAGCCAGCAAAACTACCTTGTTGTGTTGTTACTGGTGGAGCCGTCTATTCGGAGAGGAAAGTACCCTAATTAGGCAAAATCTCTTACGACCGCTCGTTTAAAGACTTTTGTGGGATCACTAAGCTATACGAGTACTATTGGTGGGAAACTAAATAATTGTAGTGTTATTAGTTTTCGATTTGATTTTTAATTGGTGTGATCGATCCTAGTAATTGGGATACTAGCTCAACTCATGATCATAATGATCATTCTCCTATTTAAAAGTAAGAAGTTGAGTCTAGAAACACTACAATTATTGAAGGTAAGACTTATGTTGTGTATGAGAGTGACGATGATTATGATTTCTTTGTGAACCCTACCCAAAATCCAGAGATACTCAATACTTTGAATAAAAAGACAACTGGTAACCAAGAACGTAAGGATTACGATGTTTTCTTGGGAAAGATTCTGATTTATTTTCCGATGAGGAGGACTTAGTTATAGAAGAAACCAGTGAATGTCTTAACAAGAGTTTGAGTCTAGAAACATAAGTCTTCATGGCTAATTGGTGTGACCGATCATAAAACAGTTGTGTAATCGATCCTTGTAATTGGTGTAACCGGTCCTAGTAATTGGTGTAACCGATCATAATAACTGGTGTGACCGATCACAAGTAATACCATGAGAATATGGTAACCGGTCCTCGTAAATGATGTAACCAATCCTTGTAACTGATGTAACCGGTCCCAGTAACCATATGGAGGTAGAACCGGTCCTTGTATTTGGTAAAACCGTAAACCCATGATTGTTGATTTGATATTCGATCAATCACATAGTTCTTGGAAATCAGATGAACCAATTCTAAACTTGTTTGGAAGTGTGGTAAATCGGTTCCAAGATAGTAAATATGAAAAAGGATTTATAAAGAAAAAGATGTCTACATACTTTGAACATGTTCAGTAATTCTTATCTTTTATTGTTCAAAGATATTCCTTAATAACTCAAGGAGATCCATGACCGAAATAAATTAAGAATCTTTTAATTAAGGTTATTGATTTATATGCTTTTAATTACCAGCAATTAAATGCATATCTCTAGAGAATAAAAATTGGTAATGTGCATTTACTAATTGGAGATTTTCTAGTGAGATTTCAGAAGATATTGGACATAGCATTTCCAGGAATTATGAAAACCGATTTGGGAATTTATTGCATATCTTGAGAATATTCAGTTTTGGAAATTCCTTAGTGTCCAAACATCCTTGGTTTATAAATACCTAAGTTTGCATTTCGAGCAAACAAATCCTAAGATCTAGCAAAACTACCTTGTTATGTTGTTACTGGTGAAGCCGTCTATTCGGATAGGAAAGTAACCAAATTAGGCGAAATCTCTTACGACCGCTCGTTTAAATACTTTTTTGGGATCAAGAAGCTCTACGAGTACTGTTGGTGGGAAACTAGATAATTGCAGTGTTATTAGTTTTCGATTGATTTGATTTACTAACGGTTGTTGAACTTTGATTGCACCTAGTTGGACAACAAGCATGATCCCAAACCAAGGAAAACAAACTATGTGCAATCAAAGTTCAAGAACCGTTAGTAAATCAAATCAATTGAAAACTAATAACACTGCAATTATCTAGTTTCCCACCAACGGTACTCGTAGAGCTTCTTGATCCCAAAGAAGTCTTTAAATGAGCGGTCGTAAGAGATTTCTCCTAATTAGGTTACTTTCCTATCCGAATAAACGGCTCCACCAGTAACAACATAACAAGGTAGTTTTGCTGGCTCTTAGGATTAGTTTGCTCGAAATGCAAACTTAGGTATTTATAGACCAAGGATGTTTGGACACTAAGGAATTTCCAAAACCGAATATTCTCAAGATATGCAATAAATTCCCAAATAGGTTTTCATAATTCCTGGAAATGCTATGTCCAATATCTTCTGAAATATCACTAGAAAATCTCCAATTAGTAAATGCACATTACCAATTTTTATTCTCTAGAGATATGCATTTAATTGCTGGTAATTAAAAGCATATAAATCAATAACCTTAATTAAAAGATTCTTAATTTATTTCAGCCAGGGATCTCCTTGAGTTATTAAGGAATATCTTTGAATAATAAAAGATAAGAATTACTGAACATGTTCAAAGGATGTCGACATCTTTTTCTTTGTAAATCCTTTTTCATATTTACAATCTTGGAACCGATTTACCACACTTCCAAACGAGTTTAGAATTGGTTCATCTGATTTCCAAGAACTATGTGATTGATCAAATATCAAATCAACAATCATGGGTTTACGGTTTTACCAAACACAAGGATCGGTTCTACCTACATATGGTTACTGGGACTGATTACATCAGTTACCAAGATCGGTTACATCAATTACCAGGACTGGTTACCATATTCTCATGGTATTATTTTTGATCGGTCACACCAATTACTAGGATCGGTTACACCAATTACTAGGACCGGTTACACCAATTACTAGGACCGGTTACACCAATTACAAGGATCGATTACACAACTCTTTTGTGATCGGTCACACCAATTACTAGGATCGGTTACACCAATTACTAGGATCGGTCACACCAATTACAAATATCGATCATACCATCATAGGTGATTACTTAGGATCGGTTGCACTAATAAAAGTCATACCAATACATAAGTCAGGCACTGTGAATAGTTTTACCAAGATACATAACAGATTATATCGATTCTACAAATCCACACATATTGGTAATCCAAATATATGCAATGAATAATAATACCAATAAGCCTAGCGATTTCCCTTTCGATTCAAAAAACAAGTTTATGAATGTACTTCCTTTATAAAAACACAAGCGTTGTTTGCTAGGATGAAATCTTCACCTTTACCCAAACACATAATCACGATAGCATTCATACGATTATGTCGATGTATTATATATGAAGTTCAAAAGATGAGCGTTATACTTCGTATTATAATTCCTGAATACTATGTCTAACTAGAGTATAATCATTCGCACCTTCATAGTTATGTTTTCAATATATCACGGCTTGAAAGATACGTTAGGAATGAAACAGTTCAAGTCAAAATATTACTAACCTCAAGTGGAAGGATGATGTCATAGATGTAGCTCTTTAGTTCTTCACATTCTTCAAGTCTTCGAGTAATACTTGTATGTCTCATATCCTAGTTTTCCTAGTTTAACCTATACGAAGTTGACTCTTGTACATAATCAAGCGACTCTTCAAAGAACTTTTGATTCTCTAAAATATGACAACCAAAATTGACATACCAACGCTTGGTGGGTTCAACCGAGCAATGCTCTAACAACATATGGATAAAAAAATTACAAAAATTCATTATACATACGCTTGATTCCAAGTTTCAATAGCACAATAAACTGCATAAATTTAATCCTTAAATTCCGTTGTTGACATTATAATAATAAAGCTAATACTCCCCCTAAAGGTGAGATAGGTAGATTTTCAATCTGCACATATTTGTTATTTCCCTTTTGTAGTCCAAATAACTACACTTATCATATGATACGTTTCTCCCCATTAGTCAATGCTTTACTCTTTCTTTAGATATAACGTTTAAGAACAATTGTCCTTTACTTAGTGAATACACATCACTTGTTTACTCCATATATTTCTCCCCCCTTTTTGTCACAAAATGACAAAGGTACGAGCAAATAAAGGACAACCCAAAAGGATCTTACAGATTTAAAAGACTTGTACAACCTATAAGAGTTAAGCACGAAGGTTTCACATACCATTTTAGATAACCAATATCAAAACTACAAGTAATTTGGTTTTAATATGTTATCAAGGAAATAATTTCGCGAAGCAATTTTTCCTAATAGTTTAGCAACTTAGTTCTTTTGTTAAACCGATTATACAAATACAATCGCTTATTTAGATAAGACCAAAATTAAGATCAAAATTAACTTTACTTTTCTCATCAGGCTCTAATTATTCAAAAAATAACTTAGACCTTACACTTTAAACAAGACAAGTACTAGGTTAGTTAACTAGTATTTCTTGTTAAGGCATTTGATTAGACTTGAATAAACAAATCCTACACTTTGATAAGTCTAACTAAGATCAGAATTAACTTAGTTTCTCTTATCTGGAATCGAATTGGACTAAACAAATGATCCTGTATTTTCGTTTAGCCATAAATGATTCATACAAACCAAATAAATCAACTTGCACAATTATTTTTCTTAACATGAAGCAATTGAAACAAACATAGACATTATAGCACTGCAATTGCACCGAAATTTCGTTAAGCCTAAACAATTGATACCAAACAATAAAGAAAGATAACAATAGTTTTTATCAACCAGAAACAATTGAATCACACACACACATCCATACACACATAATGGAATAAACATCAATTGTACCAAAATTTTTTTAAGCAAAAGCAAAATATATGAAATAAAATCAGGCTTTTCTTAAACAAGAAAACGATTAACTAACAAATTCGTTACCTCAGATTCCGCATCCTCTTCTCCCAGAAAGATACATTATTAAGCGCAAGTTAAAGTTAGAACTCTCCCCCATTGTGTTGTCATCCTCTCGCAAGAACAAAAGAACAACAACAAAAGAAACCTTTACCATATAAAAGGTTGAATCGGTTTTAACTAATGCGTGCCAATAGCAAAAGTTGAAAACCCGAAACACATATGCTTTTATGCTAAACACAACTTATGAAAACACAAATTGATTCAACATATTGTGACTTTTTCACATATGAGTTTCAATCGGAACACCTTATGATCCTTTGATAAAGCCTATCAACATGGGATAGAACTCAATCCCGCTAAATCAAAAAGTCACACAAACCATAAGGGTTCACACCATATGAGATCGAATATTAAGTTTATGAAAACCGAAATCAAACATCCCATAAATACATAGCAATAATATAAAGCATTCAAGCACAGGCTATGTAATTAAAAAAAATTCACAAGAAAAATTACAAAATAATAATTTTATTCATAATAATAGATAGTTTTATTCAGCAATAGACCTTATACAATGATTGAAATAATCAAAAACTGATGTCTATTTTTCTCTTTATTTTTTGAACAAGAATCTAAACTTATCCATCTTTGTTATCCTCAGTTTCCATGATTTCATCAAGATTTTCTTCAAATATTTCCAGATTGGTAGAGTAAAATCTAATCATTTGAAAATCATGAAAATCCCTATAAGATGCCCAACATACATCATGAATGATAATTTCCTTGTGATCAATTGAGGATAATTCTTTCAGGAGTTCCTTTCTTCCAATAAGTTCAAGAACTCCTTCACAAAGACTCGTAGCCTTAACTTCAGTAAGAGAAGGCATAATCTGATATGAGCACAAATCAGAACAAAGTTCAAATCTTCCTCTATTAGGGAATCCAGAATACTTTCCACTTCCTGAATACAATATTCTCCAAAAAATTCATTGTAAGATCTCTTATTCTTAGTGAAAAGAATTATATGAATTTTTCTAGTTAAAAGATCTTGAAATCTACATGAGTATATCAAATTAGATATAGCATTCTTTAGGTCTTTCATTGTTTTTAACAGAGGAATTCATGAAAGATCCGAATAAGAGTTAAGTTCTTATGAGATTTTTAACTTCTTATAAAAAGAAACTTTTTATTCGAATTATTTGTAGAATTATCGAAAATATTTCTTAATAGGAAATAAATGGAATTACCTATTTAAAACAAATCTCTATAACACACGGAGTGTTTGGGTACGTAGAAATCTGTTCTTATGTAACAATATATTATTTTTGGTTGTTTTTCCTCTTTAATTTCTTGAGATATGATACATTATCATAATAATATTTTTTTTCCGAGATTCTTCCTTTTAAAGGATGAGTGACAAATCTTGCTCTTATAAAGTCATTTTTCTTATGCCCTCTTTTAAATGACTTTGAAGCATATTGAATAGACCAAGGATTAGTATAATAGTCCTTTTGTCTGTTTGTTGAGAGACAATGATCAAGATTCATCTTTCTCAATTCCTTTGATACAAAATGGAGAGCATTTTTCATTCTACGAATCTTGCATTTTTTCTGAAGATGATTTTTACTGCCACAAGAATAACAATGTTTAGTATTATAAGAGTTATAGTTTTCGTTGTTACATTTGTGTGAAGAATTTTTGAATGCTCTTTTTATTTTCTGTACTCTTTTTAACCTTGATCTCTTCCTTTCTTCATCAACCTTCTCCTTTATTTTTCTGGTTTGATTGAAAATCAATTGTTGGTTTGTCCCTATTAGTTTCTTTACAGCTACATTGAGCATTTTTTACTAAAGAATCCTCTGTTTGAGTACAAGAGGATTTGACAAACTTTATCTCATTGTTAAGGAATAAGGTATTACTACCTTCATAACCTAAACTGTGACGACCCAAATCATAAACCATCTTAGCTGATAGGATTACAACCTAATTACTGAATCAATTCTAAATTGACGATTCGAAGTTACATAGTTTGAACTAAAACCAACTTGAACCCAACACTCTGTTATTTATAAGTGAAGACCTCTCAAATGATATTAATATATTAGTATGTTGGTTTACAATAATTAAGAATACACATATACAAAAGATTCATAAATGTGACACAGTTCGGTAACGCTTTAAACTACAAAAACATATATCTTCATGTACACCATTTCTTCGGGTAACTGAAGTGGGAACGAGTGAGAAAATCATCCCAAAAGGGTGCTCAATGAAAACATATAACTCTCAAGTAATCACTAACATGCTTCACAGTTCAAACAGAATATAAATCGAAATAAACAAGAAGAAAATAATCATTCAGCTATTCATGCATCATGAAGCAAGTGTCACTCTAACCTCGCCAAACTCATTGGAGAAGACGATGCGAGATCAAACCTAATCAATAATAATAACATCGTCCACACAGAGTGCCCATACAAACCATGATTCATAATATTACTATCAAGATCAGAAAGTTAGAAAAACAAGTATAATATGCACTTGAGTGATTTCCCCAAAATAAAATAGTATATATAATAACGAAACGGGGAAGAAGCCGCCCTACTAGGTAATATTATAACGGGGAAGAAACCTCCCTACTATATATTATTTATATACTATCGAAACGGGAAAGAATCCGCCCTATTAATATATTAAAATGGGGAAGAATCCGCCCTACTAATATATTGAAACGGGGAAGAAGCCGCCCTACTAAATAATATTAAAACGGGGAAGAAGCTACCATACTTAACTTAACAAAGAGCCATGGGGAATCACAGACACTCTTTGCGGGGAAATCATACAACGCATATTACACACACATCAAGACACATACAAGCATTTACATAGATAGTAAAACACACAAACATGCCAAAGTAATAAAGACTCATCATGCTCGCAGTAGAAATAATGCTCAATAATTATAAGAAGGTTACAGAGTTCCAACCTGTTTTGTAGGCAAACCACTCCTACCTTGAAATCCATAATCCACTGGTTCATCCTTTGAATCGATCGTTGTTAATATAGACTATCTTGATGAATAGGATATCCTCACATCATCTCCATCATCAATTCATGATTATCCATCACCACCACCATTGTTAAGTTACTATTATCAATAAACATATTTTCTTTTCCATCTCAATAAGACCCATATGTTCTACTGATTTGTACAAACACTATCTCTCTTTATCTACTAATATCTCCTTCTCACAATGATCATCATCTTTCCTCTCACAATCACTCTTCCATGAACACCGCCCTTAATATTTCTTCTCTCTCTCTCTCTCTCACTATTACGTTTTTCTTTTTTTCAAAATCAAACAAGAAACAACAAAACTTGTATTTCTACCTTATTCATACACTAATTAACCTCCTTGTGAGCTATATGACTCACTAAAGTTTCCCCCCAACACGTCCATCTTGAGAAAAATGAAGATAACTTCTTCAATATTTTTACGTTATATATATATATATATACATACTTCTCACACTTTGATTACACCTATTGAGGTTTTACTATTACCAACTCATATAAATTATTAAGGAACAACCTAATGCTAGTTTGAAGGTCCATTTCAAGGTCAAAGTCTGATCAACTAAGTTGACTTCTTGGTCAACGGTCAAGGTCAAGATAAGTTGACTAATTTTTACTTCAGCTTTCGACTCTCGTATCTTTGCATCCGGAGTCCGATTGACGTTTTCAAGTAGTCCATTTCGCATATTTTTTTTGAAATCTATATAATGGTATTATTTTGTTGAACAAATTATTGTTAGATTATTTATATTAATTATGGTTCATATTTAATCACATCATTAGCGGCTAAAAACTTCCCTTGACCGGTCAAATAGTATTGACGAGCTTGCGAATCCTTACATTCTACCCACCTTATAAGAATTTTCGTCCTCGAAAATTAAATCGATTCGTCTATCAACATAAGTATTGTTCATACTTACGAAGAACGAAATCCAACTCATTTCAGATGAGTTTCGATCGAAGAAACATGAAATAAAACATAATTTATATGGCTCTCTACAACTAAGATCTAAAGTTTCTAACTGTAGTCTCAACTGCAGTAATTTATATCCTAACAGATAAGTATATCTAAGATCTCCGCGCTAATATTTATTGGGTGAGACATTACAAATATTGCAAGGACTTGAAGAAGTACGGAGCTACAACGACAACATCATCCTTCCACTTGAGGTTAGTGATATTTGACTTGAACTGTTTCATTCCCTAATGTATCTTTCAAGTCCTGCATATTGGAAACATAAAACTGCGATGCATGAACACTCTAGATAGACATAGTATTAAGGAATACAATATGAAGTTTCTTGCTTAACCATTAAACTTTGTATATAAGACACATAATCGTATGAATGCTATTGTGATTATGTATGGGTATGAGGTGAGGATTTCATCCTAGGGAACAACGTTTACATGTGTTCTAAGGAAGTAAGTTCATGATATGTGTTGTGAACCGAAAATAAAATCGCCAGGCGTTATTGGGGATGTTTTTCATTGCATATCTTACGAACGACCAATATGTGTGATTAGTATAACCGCTCATGACTTGTTTGTGTTCTAGGTAAAACTATTCACATGAGGCCTGACTTATGTATTGGTATGACTTTTATTATTGAAACCGATCTTAAGTAATCACCTGGGGTATGATCGGGTTGTGTATGTCTGAACTTATTACTGGGAAGAGGGGAACCGATCCTAGTAAGAGGTGCAGTGCTGTCATGTATCTGTGGGGTGTACCAATCTGTAAGGGGTGCCTAACTTTAACAGGGTGTATTTATCCCTGGAAGTGAATTTGTTAGCTTTAGCCGGTAGGATGGTGACACTTGTCTCCCATCTGTTTGTCCTTATCTTTATCTCTTGATTAGTGAGGGTTTTAATGGTGTAAGAACAGTTTTGTAGTTGTTAAGGAATTCATTAATTATCAGTCTAGCTTAATTTAGTTCTCTTAATCTATCTTTCTTAAGGCTGATTCCTTGAATCAGATTTCTTTTATCAAGTTTGGGTGTTATTTTATTGTGGATACACAACAATTGGTATCAGCAGCCATACCTTCCTATCATGGGTGGGGAGAAGAATCCAACAATCAAAGAAGTGAATGAAGATTTACGTCGACTGGAGACTTCGTTCAAAGATCAAATAGATAAAATCAATGACATGTTAGATAAGTTTTCAACACAGGATCGAGAATTCAAATCTTCAATATTAACTAAAGATGACTTCATTAAACTTATGGAAACCCATTATAGTAAACGAGCTGAAGATCATCGTGATACAAATGGAGAAGGACAGTATTCAAATAATTCTCATCAGATAGGTTCCATGTTTAACCTTCCACAGGGGAATAGGGATTCCAACTATAACCCTCGGATGCCTAAGTTAGATTTTCCCAGATTTGGTGGAGAAAATCCAAAAGGGTGGATTCAAAAATGCGATCGTTATTTCTTCCTCAACAACATCAGGGATGAAAATCAGAAGGTGACCATGGCGGATATGCACCTAGAAGGAAAAGCAGATAAGTGGTTAACCAACTTACAATCCAATAGATCCATCACCTCTTGGTATGAACTAGATGAACTTGCTTCTTTTCGATTTGAAAATCCTTCTAATGAAAATATTTTAGGGAATTTCAATAAATTGTCTCAAACCACTACTGTGGAAGATTACTTTGAACAATTTGAGAACCTTAAGTCCTTGTTGTATCGACATTATCCGATGCTGAATGAGCACTATTTTATCATGAGCTTCATTGGAGGATTGAGGGATGACATTAAGCACTCAGTCAGTATGTTCCACCCCTCCACTCTAATGCAGGCCTTCTCACTTTCCAGAATGCAAGAACATAATATGGCCAACCAATAGAAATTTAACAGGCCTACCAACAATTTTTTTTCTATCCCTTTCTCAAACACTAAATAACCCGTCACACCAAATTACCCACCCAAGCCTGTGGATCTCCCTCCCTTACTTCCACTACCCTCTACCCCTCCATTAAAACCATCACCATCTCAGCTTCCTATTAGGAAATTAACACCTGAACAAATGATAAAGAGAAAGAGTGATGGATTGTGCTTCAACTGTGATGAAGTATACAAACCAGGGCATTTCTGCAAAAAACAACAACTCTTCTTAATGGTGGCTGAAGACTCAGCAGCTGAATGCAGTGAGCAGGAAGAAGAAATATCTCCACCAGAAGACACTCCTACTTTAGAAAGTTATATGGAAATATCTCTCCATGCACTCACAGGTCATCCAGCTGGAGAAACCATTCGAATCCATGGTATTGTTCACCAGCAAACAATCTCCATCTTAATTGATACTGACAGTACGCACAGCTTCATTGATAGTGATTTGGCCAAATCACTAGGGTATGTTATTTAGCCTACTGCCAACTTGTTGGTTACTGTTGCAAATAGGGATAAGACAGTCAGCTCTGGCATCTGTACTAACTTGCACTGGAATATGCAGAATCATGACTTCATTGGTGACTTGAGACTCCTGCCTTTGGGGGGTTGTGATGTTGTTCTGGGAGCTGATTGGCTCAAAACATTGGGAGATATTCTTCTTAATTTTTCCACATTGAGTATCTCTTTCATGCACTAGGGGCAAAAAATTACTTTAGTGGGTGCTCCTTCAACTCCCACTCTTAAAATGATGGACACAACTGAATTACAAGGATTCTTTAAGCAGCACTCTCATGGGGTTATATGACAGTTATTTTCGGTCTCTCTTACACCTCCTCAAGAACCTCCACCATCAGTTATCTCTGATATTTTACAACAATTTCAAGATGTTTTCTCTGAGACTACTTCCCTTCCACCCCATAGATCATTGGACCACTCCATCCCCCTTATACCCAATTCAACTCCTTTTAAACAGAGACCATATAAATGCCCCTATGTTCAAAAGGAGGTCATTGAAAATATGGTTCAAGAAATGCTACACAGTGGGGTTATCCAGCCAAGTCACAACCCTTTTTCCTCTCCCATACTTCTAGTAAAGAAGAAGGACAATAGCTGGAGATTCTGTGTGGACTACAGGCAACTCAACAGCATTACAGTAAAAGATAAGTTTCCAATAACAGTTATTGATGAACTCCTAGATGAATTATTTGGCTCTTGTGTCTTTACTAGAAATTGATTTGAGATCTGGTTATCATCAAATTAGAGTCACATTAGCTAATATTTACAAAACAACATTTATGACCCATCATGGCCACTATAAATTCATAGTCATGCCTTTTGACCTCACTAATGCCCCAGCTACCTTTCAAGCTTTGATGAATGATATCTTTCAACCTTACTTGAGGAAATTCATCATTGTTTTCTTTGATGACATTCTAGTTTACAGTCCTGATATAGAGACTCATGCTACACATTTACAGCTGTCTTTATCCTTACTGAGACAACATCATCTTTATGCCAAACTCTCCAAATGTTTCTTTGCCCAACCAACTCTAGAATATTTGGGACACATCATTTCTGCTCAAGGGGTTATGGAAGATCCTGCTAAGATCTCTACTATGACTAGCTGGCCAACACCTTCTACCATTAAAGAACTCAAAGGGTTTTTAGGCCTCACTGGATACTATAGAAAGTTTGTTAAAAACTATGGAGTGCTTAGTAAACCTCTTACTGACTTACTTAAAAAGAATGCCTTCAATTGGTCCTGCTGCTACTCAAGCTTTCAACTCTCTGAAGCTAGCCATGACTACTAATACAGTCTTAGCTTTACCATATTTTTCTAAAACATTTATCTTGGAGACTGATGCTTGTGCCACTGGCATTGGAGCAGTACATATGAAGGAAGGCAGACCTTTATGCTTCTTTAGTAAACCATTTAGCCCTAAGTCCATGGGCCTTTCTACTTATGAAAAAGAACTTATTTCTTTGGGATATACAGTTGCTAAGTGGAGGCATTATTTACTAGGCCATCACTTTATTATCAAGACTGATCAAGAGAGCATCAAATACTTTTGGAGCAGAAAATTACTACAGGCATACAACAAAAGTGGCTTATGAAATTACTAGGCTATAATTATGATATTCAATATAAGAAGGGCACTGAAAACAAGGTAGTTGATGCTTTATTTAGAAGACATCACAATGATAGCTCTTGCTCTAATATCACCATCTCTAAGCCACTTTGGCAGCAAGAAGTCATTTCCAGCTATGCTGAAGATCAGAGGGTTCAACAACTTATTTCTCAGCTGCTTGTAGCTCCAAATTCCAGCCCCAATTACACTTATCATACTGAAATTCTGAGATACAAGAATAGAATTTATATTGGTTGCAGCAATAACATCAGACAAACCATTCTCTTGGCAACACATGCTTCTGAAGTTGGTGGCTATTCTGTCATTCAAGCCACCAATATGAGAACAAAAACTCATTTCTTTTGGCCTGGCATGAAATCTGAGATTTTCACACTAGTATATTCTTGTGATGTTTGCCAAAGAAATAAGGGAGAACACACATGGCCTGTAGGTTTGCTTCAACCTCTACCAATTCCAGACCATGCTTGGAAGCATATCAGCATGGACTTCATTGAAGGCTTACCCAAGAGTGACAGGAAGGAAGTAATTTTTGTGGTTGTTGACAGGTTTACAAAGTACAACCATTTTATACCCCTGCAACATCCATATACAGCTTCATCAGTAGATAAATATTTTATGCATCACATTGTCAGACTGCATGGTTTACCTACCTCTATCATCTCAGATAGGGACAAGATCTTCACCAGCAACTTTTGGCAAGACTTGTTCAAAAATTTAGGTACTGCTCTCAAGTTAAGTACTGCTTACCACCCTCAGACAGATGGAGAGACTAAGAGATTCAATGCCTGCCTTGAAAACTATCTCAGATGTATGACCAGTCAACATCCTAAGAATTGGATGCAATGGCTGGACTTAGCAGAATGGTGGTATAACACCAGTTTCCATACCAGCCTTAAGATGTCTCATTTTAAGGATCTTTATGATTATGAAGCTCCACACTTGGCCTTCCCAACCTATGTCACTACTGCAGTTGATTCAGTGGAGAAATATCTTACTCAAAGGGAGAACATGCTACTACTTCTTAAAGACACACTCACCAAGGCACAGGAGAGGATGAAACATTTTGCTGATGCCAAGAGAACTGACAGGGTTTTTGAAATAGGAGATTTGGTTTATCTCAAATTGCAGCCATACAGACAAGTTTCAATATCTCTCAGAAGCAACTTCAAACTCTCTGCTAAGTATTATGGCCCTTTCACTGTCATTCAGAAAATTGGTGCACTTGCTTACAAACTGCAGCTACCCCAGAGGCTAGAATTCACCCAGTATTTCATGTTTCATAACTTAAGAATAAGATTGGTGTTGCTCACATTCCTTCCCCTACACTGCCAGTAGTTGATCATGAAGGACAGGTCATTGTTACTCCCACTGCAGTTCTAGATTCCAGGAATCTGATCAGAGGTAACCACACTGTAACTCATCTCCTTATCCATTGGTCCAACTCATCAGCAGAGAAGGCTACTTGGGAATATGCTGCAAATATATCAGCTCACTTTCCATCTTTTAATCCTTGAGGACAAGAATTGTTTCATGGGAGGGGTATTGCCATGTATCTGTGGGGTGTACCTATCTGGGGTGTACCAATCTGTGAGGGGTGCCTAACTTTAACATGGTGTATTTATCCTTGGGAGTGAATTTGTTAGCTTTAGCCGGTAGGATGGTGACACTTGTCTCCCATCTGTTTGTCCTTATCTTTCTCTCTTGATTAGTGAGGGTTTTAATGGCGTAAGAATAGTTTTGTAGTTGTTAAGGAATTCATTAATTATCAGTTTAGATTAATTGAGTTCTCTTAATCTATCTTTCTTAAGGCTGATTCCTTTAATAAGATTGCTTTTATCAAGTTTGGGTGTTATTTTTTTGTGGATACATAACAAGTGCATCACAAGGGGAACCGATCCTTGTATGAGGTGCATCAAGGTTTATAAAAGAAAGGGGAACCGATCCTATGAACATGTGCAACACGTTTTTGGGAAGGGGGAACCGATCCTATGGACATGTGCAGTGTAGGACCAGAATATCGCTACAACTATGTTCACGCGAGATTAACAACACTTCTGCGAGTGTTAGAGAATAATTCAAAGAATGACGTAATAGACAACGACAGCATAAAACATGAAAAAGATGTGAATATTTTGTAGTTGGAGAGAATGCTCGCGAGAACAAGGCGAGAGCTCGCGAGAGCAAGGCAAGAAATGAAGATTTTGTAGTTGAAGAGAAATCCTGCGAGCACATAGCAAGAGGTCCTAAAATAGGGGAAGTGTGAGTTTTCATCCTTTATGTAAACACCTATATAAAGAGAAGAGCAGGAGAGAGAAAAGGGGAGAGGTACAATTTTAGAGGAGAGAGAAATATTTTTGCAGAGAGATTTTTAGAGAGAGAATGTATTTTTCTTAATCATCTTCTTCCCCAAAACTAGATTTAGAACTCCATTAATGGAGATTATCAATGTAAAATCAAATGTAAATTTTAACAATCATAGTGAAGAATCATGGATGTAGATCAAATTGATCGAACCATGTAAAAAATCTTGGTGTCCGTTTATAATTTTAGCAATTTTACTACCATTTTTATATGTAGATCTAGAAATTAATATCAAGATATGATAAAGGGTGTGTTGTAGGATTTCCTGCAACTACATTTTGGCGCTAGAAACACTACCTACTTGTCAAATTGAAGAAGATTCAAAGAAATTGGCTATCATTAGAATTGGATCTCACTGGATTTAAAAACTTCAAGATCAAATATGGAAGCTACAACGAAAACTCATGATTATACAACAAATAGAGAGAAGGAGATATATTAAGAGGCAGCTGAAGAAAAGACCAACAAAATTATGTCAACAAATCATCAAAAAGGACAAATTTCTTCTCACTTTTCTTATTCTTTGTTTCATTTTTCGGATCTGGGAATTTCAAAATAAAAAAATGTAAAATTTTTTTGTTACGAATTTGTAGTAACCAAACCTCGTTTTACAAATATGTTTAATGAATCTCTAAAAATGTCAAATTTCGAGATTTTCTGTTGATTAGAGATTTACATTTCGTAAGAAAGTTTTCATTCTTCGCATGGAGAAATCTAATGAATTTGGATCAATTAATTGTTCAAACAGGAAAAATTCTTTCTTATCTTATTAAATTATATGTTCATAGTATAGATCTGGAAGATTTTGAATTTTAGATTATTAATCTTTGTTTTTTCACAAAAATTATTGTTTAGTTGATATTTTGAATTCAAAAGAGTTTTGATCATAAATTTACGTCCATAAACCTTGAATTTAATCATATTTTTGACAACTAATGTGAACATGATTTTTGTGATTGAAGTCAAAGATGGAGGAATCAAAAGATCCAATGAAATTTCTCTTTTGCGATAAGATACATCCACCAACTTATCAACATACAACGTCAGCGAATAAATGGATTAAACCAACACCAACATTTTAACAGAAAATTTAGATTCCAACGGAGGAAAAAGCACAAAGGACAAAGACAACACAGTGGATAAAAGAAGAAGACTAATGATTTATTCACCAAGTACTCCAGCAATAATCGCAAAGAAATCAAATGAAGTTACACCAACAAATAATTCTACAGGACAAAATCTCTTCTCTTTTCTAATTAAAAAAAAATGTACTTTTCAAGTCATGCGATTTTAAAAATAAAATAAAATTGATGATTATCCTTGTTTTCAATTTTATGAAGTTGATATAAAACTTGCATTACTCATAGTGATTGCTCGCAGGGAATGAACTCTCGCAAGAAAGAAAGATAAAATAGCATGGCTAGAATAGAGAATAGAAAGGGCCAAAGTGAAAGCTTATACAAAGGACAACTAAAAAGAATAAGTCACATGAATCTCGCCACTCTTTCACAAGTTAAAGACAACACAGTTGGTTGGGAAGCTTGAATGCAAACAGCAGGTCGCGGGATCAATTCTTTCTCCTCGCAAGTTTATTTTTATTCAGCGAGATTTGCAAGTTAGCCTTTGATTATTTCGCAGATAAATCTCGCAAGCAAGAACTAGCATAGTTGGTTGGGAAGCTTGAATGCAAACAGCAGGTCGCGGGATCAATTCTTGCTCCTCGCAAGTTTATTTTTATTCAGCGAGATTTGCAAGTTAGCCTTTGATTATTTCGCAGATAAATCTCGCAATCAAGAGAACTAGCACAGTTGGTTGGGAGGCATGAATGCAAGCAGCATATCACAGGATCGAGTCTCACCGCAGCAATATTTTTTCACGATGTTTCTAAAGTTGCCTGACGAGAGGATAATAATAGTAAGATGACGATAGTATAACTTTCTATCGCAAACAGAAGCTAGCACAAATGGTCAATAGCGAAGTTAAGAAGTTAAGTATCGCAGGTTCGAGTCCCTCGCCAAGCATACTTTTTCTTTTACTCATTTTTGAACTTCAAGGAGCGGAGAAATGGAATAATATATCAGAACTAGGTCTTTCTTTCGCAAGCAACAAGTAGCCTAAACGGTTAGAGAAGGAGTATGCAAACTAGAAGACTTGGGTTCGAATCTCCTCCTCGCAAAGAAGTTTTGCGAGGCAAAGAAAATAGTTGGTGATTATCTCGCCAAGAATGAAGAAAGTTGACGAGAATTTCGCAAATTAATTTCGCAAGAGAGGGTTAGAACAATTGATATGGTGCAAGAGGCATGTCAAGAGTTCATTTCTCATCCCGCAAGCAAACCATATACTTCGCGAGAAACGGCAGCAACAGAAAATCATATAAAAAGCTAAGTACCACTTCCTTGAATATTTTACTTACAAAAAATAAATTTTTTGATTTAAGCGGGGCAATCGCAAGATTTCAAAGAAAATTCCTAAGATTTCTAATATTTTCAAAAAAAAAAAAAAAAAAAAAAAAATTTACTAGAAGCGAGGCAATCGCAAGATTTCAAAGAAGATTTCTAACATTTCTAAGATTTTTAATTTAATTTACAAAAAATATTCTATTTGAGATACAATCGCAAGATTTCAAAAATTTCAAAAGATTACAAAAAATGAAATCATCGCAAAAAATATACAGATCTCCAAAATTTTCAAAGATTTCCAAGATTACATAAAACGAAATTATCGCAAAAATTTCAAAATTTTAAGATTTAAAAAGAGCGATACAATCGCAAGATTTCACAGATTTCTCTAGAATATTTCTTTTACAGAAAAAGATTTTTGATTTAACAATGCAATACAATCGCAAGATTTCAAAGAATATTTATAAGATTTCAAAAGATTTTAAAGAATATTTACTTCAAATATGGTGTTATGAGAATGAAAGAAGAAATGACAGAAATGAAATAAGAACTCACAGAAATGAGAAAAATAATTTTTTATCAGAGCTGCGTGTGTAATCGCGAGATTATTCAAGATTATATAAAGAATTGACAGAAATGAAAGAATGAAGAAACGCGAGAATATCGCGAGAAACGCGAATAAAATTTCGCAGAGATTAATAGAATGGGACGAACCTTTATGGCGTGCACCTTAGTTCGTGAATAAAATTTCGCAAGAGGCAAATGTAAGACCTAATAGCGCGTCATATAAGGGGGTATCTCTTGACATGACTCATGGATAAGGTTATACCGCTACTGGAACCTGAGTTATGCAGATGTTGGGGTTAAATAAAACCTATCCAGGAGAGAGACCTTGGATTTCCATCTTTATAAGGTTATACCCTGGTTGGACGACCGAGGATATCTTATAAGGAGTGAAGAGTATGACCAAGGCGCCGAGGTACACGGTTGAGTCAAGGGTGCCCGGGGCGTACGAAACTACCATGGCCATCCTTGGCAAGTCTTGGCTATGATGCACTCGGCCCGAAGAAAACCCCATTTAGGGTACAGTCTTGTAACTATAAGCCATATAGGCATAAAGGACAAGAGGCTGAGAAAACAACTGGTTGTTGGCAAATCCGGATGGGAGGAGCTAGTCTTGTATGGCCGATGTGCCCTCCTTGAAGGGGCAACCAGGGGGAAGATAATGGCAGCACCCTCCATTAGGGAGCTGATAAGTGTCTAAAGACGGCAATGTCATGGGGCTTTATGATCGCAAGAACATTTAGGCCTGTCATATTGTCGCGTGACGTAAATTATACATAGGCAACAAGCCACAAGAGAAAAGTTAAGATGAGATCAATGGGTTTTTACATGAAAGTGTAAAGACGTCCTGCGATTTCATCGCAAGACGACAATGTCATGAGGCTTTGATCTCGCGAGGGAACTTAGACTTGTCATATTGTCGCAATACAATCAAATAATAAAGATAAGGCAAGATCAATGGGTCAATACATGCAAATGTAAAGACGTCCTGCGATTTTTTCGCAGAAGCAAAAATTGGCAAAATAAGACCTTTAACTAGGAAGGAAAAGTAAGACCAATAGAATAATCTCAAACATTAACCATTTTCTTTAAGAATGCAGGAAAGATTTGTTCATCGCAAGAGAGAATTTCTCAAGAATACTATTTAAAAAAATTCAGAAGTATTATTCAAAATTTCTCAAGAGGATTATCTACAATCTCGCAGCACTATTCATCGCAACATTTTTCACGGCACTATTCACAAACTCAAGGCGATATTTCAGGAACACAATTCATAATTTCGCAGGGTTATACATAAACTCGCAGATACATTTAGAATCTTGCAGACACATTCAGAAACTTGCAAACTCATTCAGCATCTCGTAGACTCTTCCAGAATTTCGCAGGAGATGTGGTTATTTCGCAGAATATGATTCTTTTATCACATGAGGCAGAGGCAAGATAAGAATAAAGAAAAAATTCGTTCATTTAACATTTTCTCAAGGATTCTACCTCCATAGATAAAGAACAGAGGCAACTATGGATTACCAAGAAAACATTTTATGTTCTTTATCTACTCAGCAAGAATCATTTCCAAAATGGACAAGATTTCTCACCAAAAATGAAGTAATAATTTCGCATGAACAGAGGCAATGATTTTCATTCAAGGACGGATATTTCTTATATTTTGAGGATTGAGTACTTCTTATATTTCTTCTAGGATACTTCATACTTTGCATACTTCAAGAGTTAATACTTCTTATATAGAACTTCACAAAAGAATAGAGGCAAGTACGTACTTTTCAAGACCAGTATTCTTTCGCTCGTTCCTTCATCAACAAAGATCAAAGACTACTACAACAATTGATTTTTCCTTAAAGATCGCTCTTCAAGCAATATTCAAGGAAAGAGAGGCAAGATGTAGGACCAGAATATCGCTACAACTATGTTCACGCGAGATTAACAACACTTATGCGAGTGTCAGAGAATAATTCAAAGAATGACGTAATAGACAACGACATCATAAAACATGAGAAAGATGTGAATATTTTGTAGTTGGAGAGAATGCTCGTGAGAACAAAGCGACGCGAGAGAAAGGCAAGAAATAAAGATTTTGTAGTTGAAGAGAAATCATGCGAGCACATATCAAGAGATCCTAAAATAGGGAAGTGTGAGTTGTCATCCTTTATGTAAACACCTATATAAAGAGAAGAGCAGGAGAGAGAAAAGGGGAGAGGGACAATTTTAGAGGAGAGAGAAATATTTTTGCAGAGAGATTTTTAGAGAGAGAATGTATTTTTCTTTATCATCTTCTTCCCCAAAACTAGATTTAGAACTCCATTAATGGAGATTATCAATGTAAAATCAAATGTAAATTTTAACAATCATAGTGAAGAATCATGGATGTAGATCAAATTGATCGAACCATGTAAAAAATCTTGATGTACGTTTATAATTTTAGCAATTTTACTACCATTTTTATATGTAGATCTAGAAATTAATATCAAGATATGATAAGGGGTGTGTTGTAGGATTTCCTGCAACTACATGCAGTGCATACAAGTTAGATACCATATATATGTGGTGAACTGATCCTAGTACCTAGTCAGCCGTATCTTTGGTAAGCTAGTGTAACTATGCACAATACTCACATGAAGGTAGAACCAAAACTTGTTTTGGTAGAACCGTAAACCCATGAGTTGTGATTGAGTGGAACTTGATCAATCACATAGTTCTTGAAAGTCAGAGGAACCAATTATAAACTTGTTTTGAAGTGTGGTAAATCGGTTTCAAGTGAGCAAGCATGGAAAAGACTTGCTAGAGTAAGATTTCATCACTTTTTGAACACGGTGCATTAATGCTTATTCTATTTTATTCAAAGATATTCCTTAACGACTAAGAAGGAAGTAAATCCCAAGATCGAATTTAAATAAGTTAAGAATCTTTTTAATTAAGGGTTTTTAATTATATATGGAAAATAAGAATTAGTAATGTGCATTTGCTAATTAAAGATTTTCCAAGGAGATTTCGATCATTATTTTTGGACAGTACATTCACAGGAATTATGAAAACCGAATTTGGTGAAGTAATGAAAAATATCTTGAGAATATTTTCGGTTTTGGAAATTCATGGTGTCCAAACTTCCTTGTCTATAAATATTTTGAGTTTGCATTTCTTGCAAACTAATCCTGCGTAACCTAGACTTACTCTTTTGTCTTTTTTACTGGTGAAGCCACCTATCAGACGGGGGATAGTGATCTAATTAGGTGAAATCTCTTACGTTCGCTCAATTTAAAGACTTATTTGGGATTGAGAAGCTCTAGCACGACCCGTTGGTGGGAAACTAGATATTGCGGTTTATCTTTAGTTTTCGTATTGATTTGATTGACTAAGGGTGGTTGAATCTTGATTGCACCTAGTTTGTTTATGCTTGAGAATCTTCTCTTCTGATATAAGATTCACTCAAACTAGTTCAAGGTTTCGACATGAATCTTTAGACTATTGTTAGATCTATAGACGATCTTGTGATAATCCATTGTTAACAAACTCCGTTCTGTGTGTGATTGATCACAAGAGATTCAAGTGATTGTGTGCAGGTGTTTATTTAAGATCTAAGAAGATTTGAAGACAAAGAAGATATTGAAGATTTCTTACTTGGTGTTTTTATAATCTTTGGTGTGCACAATACTTTTTTGGGAAAAATAGGATCCAATTAATAATCGGTTTATCCTTGTGGTAGATTGGATTGATTAATTGAGGAAGATCGGCATCAACATATATCACTTGGTTGAAGAGTGTTGTTGGCTTAATCTTAGTGATTACCTTTGGGTGATTAAACATAAGATAGATCTTGGAACTTGGCAAAGGAGTTTATGTTAAGATAAACAAGGGAACCTTTGAGCAACTCATATCACTTGGTTGAAGAGAGTTGATACCAAACAGATTTGTTGTTCCTTTACTGTTTGGAATACGAACCAAAGGAATTGGTCCAAGTACTTGACTTGTTTACAGGTTGGAGGTGTGGGAATACAGACGGAACAAGGTGAACTATAGGTTTAGTTGCTTGGTCTCAACTATACGAAGTTGTCTTATTTTGTATAGCGGGTTAATCCTGAGAGTATTCAATTTTGGACTAGGCCCCGAGGTTTTTCTGCATTTGCCATTTCCTCTTTAACAAAATCTTGTTGTGTCATTTACTTTATATTTCTGCATTATAATTGTTTTGTTATAATTAAAGTAAATTTCACAAACGTTAATTCATATTTATTTGATACGTGAATCCTATTGAGTTTGGTTAAGTCCGAACCTTTGTATCAAGTAAACACACTTTGTTATTGTATTGTCTCGATCTCGTATCCATAGACGTTCACACAAAGTGTGAACCGATTTGTTGTATTGTCTCGACTTAGTCTATATACAATCACTTTCGGTTATATGACTTATAGGAAGGAAAAGTTATAACTTGAGGTATATTTGGGGTACTGTAGCGCCCCCTAAGCTAACAGCTGACTGATCCAATAAATTAACTAATTAATGAGGCACTAAAATCTAAGACATGCACTTAAGCATTCAACTAAGAAATGCGATACTGAAATTAACCCCAAGCTAACCCCACCCAGAAATATATATACAAGATCTTCTCTCAAATGTTACATATATAATAGTCATTTGGTTTTTTAATAAAATATACAACATAATAAATATAACAGAAGTTAATCAACTAGCGAAGTCAACTCTTGAAGCTTTCCATTGCAACCCTGATCTGTCACAGAAGCTGAAGTGGGAATAATTAACATTTAAACTTCTAAGTAATCATAGGCAAGATTTGTAAAACAATACATGTTTTTCAGAAACATTAAACTGTGACTAAATCACTGAAATAATCATACATGCATATGGACAAACTCCTTCTTCAAACAATGTATAATATGGTTGTAAATTACTACCCGTAAATTCACACCTAATAGCTATGGATTCCACCAAGACCATGATGACCAATATAAACTATAAAAACGGAATTCATGTAGGTATAAATGTGAAGGAGTGTATCCTATATACCAGAAGTGGAAATTCTCATTTCCCATAACAATTCATGTTGACAACGAAACAATACAAGTCCTTTCCAAATCGTGGAAAGATTCACAGAATCGACAGGATTATCATAATGCATTTTAAACAAAACATGGAATTCAGAAACAGACAATTAATGCATGAGTTCGTTAAGCATAAACTTTTATAAAAGCAACAATAATGAATACAAAGAGTCAAATTCATTCCCACACCTTTTCATGACAAGCCACGCCTACCTCGTGATCCACGATCCACTGGTTCATCCTTTGAATCGATCGTTATTAATAATTAACTGTTAATCACACAAGAATTCTAAGATTCTATCCAAAATGGCTCATACAAGAATTATACAAATCTAACTAATAGTCTTAAGCCCATTTACGTTTTATACCCTTTTTATTATCTATCTTGAGCCCATCTAAGGTTCTTTACATCTTCATAATCCATCTCTTGCATATCTAAAGATTTACCAATTTATTGGGTTGGTTCTCTAGACCAATATCTAAGTCTTATGAGTATCTACAACTTTGTATAAGAAGTCAAAGTCTAATTCAGACCACGAGAGGTCCAAAACATCTAACTAAGAAAACTACCCCAAGCCCAAGTCCACTAAATCAACTAACAGTCACTAACTGTTAAACTAACGGTCAATGGTCAACTAACAGTCAACGTCCAGGTCAAGTCGACATCCAGGGTAAATGGTCAAGGTCAAGTCAACTAAGCCAACTCAGGTCAAGGTCAGTAACTCAGCGAGTTAACACTGATTCAACTCAATTAGATAAACCGAGTCAGCTAAACTGACTGGGATTACTAATAGGCCTAAAATCAAATACAGCTTCACTTGAATTCTAACACTTACAATTCTAACTCATGATCAACTCCAAACTATTTATTACATCAATTCATTGAATCTTAAAACAAACTTTATAATCAAATACAATTGCAAACACTGGTTACCTGCAATTGCAGTTACAAGCCTTCCCCTAGAGAGATTTATCTCACACCTTCGTCTAATCTTCATTCCTGCAACGTCACACACTAAAACTAAAGCTCTGCAACTTAAATAGTTACAACTATAACTCAACCTCTGACATTACCTTGACTATAGAGCATACACACAACTGCATCTCATACCACCTTCCTTAAACACAATTCAACACCAACTGACAAAACTTCATACCCAACTTGAATCTCAATAGCAGCACCATCATCACTCAGGCAGATCATAACCTTCATACATTCTCAGATTACTACCACATGCAATTCCAATCCCAAACAACATTCAACGCCTCAGTTCTAAACTCATATCCATCTTAACCACAACCTGATCAATCCCATACCACCTGCAATATCCAATTTTCACAACTGCAGTAATCTCTTTCAACTCATCTCAGTTCAATACCAATTCCGTTCACAACACCTGTAATCCCAATACACATACAAATAACATTCTCAGCACCTCATTGCCAACAACACACAACTAATAATCAATCCCATCTTACTGAATTCAATTCATCTAACTCTTATCAAAGCCATACTTCTTTCACAAATTAACTACAATCACAACTAACTTCAACTCTATTCTCATCTTCATAATTCAATACAAACTCAACAATAAACTGAAGGATAAACTAATTTATTTAGAGAAACAATTAACTTAAATAGCTCCATTCCAGTAAATTGAGATCAACTCATCATCTTGGTTTGAGTCGATTCCTCAATTCTTCTTGAAACTACAGCAACCCCCTCAATCTTTATCACCAACTTTGATTCTCAGTAAACCTTAAATCCAATTTGGGGAAGAACACATAAACCCTAACTATCTTCACTCTCTAATTCAAACCCAAAATATCAATTAACTCTTCAATAAAGCAAACCCATCTCCTAATTCCGTATATATCTTCTTAATTCTTATTCAAACAGAATTCCAACACAACATGCAGAAAACCTAATTCAACTTTGAGAAACCCTAACTCTTGATTCAATCACCGAAACAACACAACCACAACAACACAGAAACAACCTTCTTCTTATTCATTTATCAGTAACTCGATTCACATCTCATAACCTTCAAAATGTTAATCAAATCGGTAACCCTAATGTCAAATCTCTGAAACCCCTTTTTCTGTTGAACCTAAATCAACTACATATCGATATTCACCAATAATTCAGTGTCTTCTTACCTTCATTGATTCAATTGTTAACTAAATATTTCTGCTTCATCGATTGATACGGGTGAGAGAAGAATTTGCAGAGAAAAGAGAAGAAGAACAAAGAAATAGAATGAAGAAGAAGAAAGAGAAAGAATATGAGAGAATGAGTTTATCTTCTCGGTTCGAATGGGATACGGCCGACCAAAGTACTAAAAGCACCCGAGAAATGGATAAGGGCAGTCATGCGGTTAAGATTCTACTCTTCGTAATAATCTGATGATATCTTCTTCATCCGGTGTCTGAATAACACACTCGAGTAGTACATTTCGTATAACTTTTCAAGATCAATTCAACGGTACTAATTTCATGTCTAGATCGTTGTTAGATTAATTCCTATTAATTAACCTTCATGTTAAACTAATCGAGTTATTATCGGCTAAGACGTCTCTTGACTACTTTAATAGCGTTGATGAGATTGAGGGTCCTTACAGGTACCCTCGCCTTTTCAATTGGTAGCAGAGCATGCAAACACGACAAAATCTAACAATCTGTGTTTGGTGCGATCCATCCTATAAGAATGAACTCGAGTTCTCACGAATCGACTTCAATTAACGTACTGCCAATATTTGACGGAACAAACTATCTATGGTGGAAATCTACTATGCGATCTTTTCTTCAATCACGAGACTTTAATACTTGGATATTGTCCGTCGATGGTTATATTCTTCCAAAGATAGAAAATTCGAATACTGAGCTTAAACGCCTAGTAGATTTTTCGAACGAAGAAAAGGCACTAGCTAAGCAGAATTCAGATGGATTGAATGCTATAATAATACATACTGTGAGCCGTGATTTACAACATCATGTTTCAACATGTCAAACTTCGAAAGAAGCTTGGGATAATCTCCAAATCATGTTCGAAGGAAACACATCAGAGAAGGAAGCTAGACTTCAAACTATTACGTCTGATTGGGAAAACCTTCGAATGTATGACAACGACACTTTTGAAGAGTTTCATCTTAAACTCTCTGAGATAATTAATGCCTCTTTCTCGCTAGGAAAGACTATTTCTGAAAACGATATAGTGTGTAAAATTCTCAGATCGTTGCCACAAAGATATGATTCTAAAAAGCATGCAATCATAGAGAAAATGATCTCTCAACTCTCTCACGAAGTACACTCGTTGGAAATTTAAAGATTTTTTATCATGAAAAAGTAGAATCACTTACTTCAGTATTGCTAGGCCAATTATCTTCCCTTTGAATGGGTGAATGATCATAACTACGATCAGAAATTGGGCCAAACATATTATCAACACATTCGGTCGATGAAACTGGTTCCATACTTGGTTGTCTACAAACTGAGTCCATGCTGACCATAAATTGTTGCATTTCATCTACCAAACTAGAAGAAATATGAATAGGAGTACAACTATCATCCCCTCTTTGTGGTTGCTCACTTACATAACCACCATAAGAAGGTTGGAATGTATGAGAACAACTAAAACAGTACGTGGAGTATTGATCATAACCAAAGGATTGGTTTTGATTGTACCCCTCATAAGGGTGATAGTTGTCATATTGTTGTTGAGGTTGATAACCGTACCCATTGTTCTAATATGCTCCGTCCATAGAAATTGGTACCTGAAACAAGAGTTCTCAAAACTATGGTTTAAAACCAGAAAATAAGAAAAACAAAAATAAAAACAAAAATAAGAAACCAAAAACAAGTGACAACCGCTGCCTCCCCGGCAACGGCGCCAAAATTTAATCGCTGTCGTAGGCGTCAAAAATAAATTACACTTTCTTACTACTCAAAATATATAATGAAGCAAGGGCAAGAAAGGATCGTTCCCACAGAGAGGACTAGGTTGTCAAATTGTTTCGGTTTCCTATAAATAACAATCGGGGGTTTTCTTATTTTTAATAAAGCAAACTAAAAAATAAAAGCAAATAAAGAAATAAGCAAGCAAATCAATAGAAAGGATATTGGTTAAGGATTCATCTTCATTCACAAACATGTTCTTATCATAATAATTAGAATTGATATTTTAATCTCAACTTTTATCAAAATCCCTAGGATACCTTGATCGCAAGAATATCCCGCAAATCTCCTTTTGTCATCAACAAACACATTAAAAGATGCGAGTATGAGTTCTGTCTAAGAGAACAACCTAACGTGTAAAAGCACTAATCAAGTTTAATTCCCTAGATGCATTAAGTTCTATGAAATCAGGCCAATCAAAGCAATCGAACGTGGAAATCGCACTAATCCGATTTAACAAAGGTTATGGTTCACATACGATCATAAGGATGCATCACTACAAGCTATAACCATATTCATGCTAATTGTAATCAGGAATCTATCACTTTTACGTATAAAAAACCCTAATCTAGCAATAGAGATGAAAACAAACTCAACCGATTCGCGACTCCATCAAACAAGCATTCAAATCATGTAACAATATAAATAGTGAATCATAATCGATAATATGGAGACAAAACTAATTTATCGAATCAAAGAATCATATTACGTGAAATCCAATTATTCCATAACCAATAATAAAATTAAGTACTCATGCTCATGGAGTTCATAACAAGGAGGAAAAGAAAGGCTATCATGTTGTAAACCCTAGAAACAAAAGTAGAAGATGAGATATATTGTTTTGAGAAAAGTCTTCTCTT
This sequence comes from Papaver bracteatum, assembly GCA_023529315.1. Lineage (NCBI taxonomy): Eukaryota > Viridiplantae > Streptophyta > Magnoliopsida > Ranunculales > Papaveraceae > Papaver > Papaver bracteatum. The sequence goes on from JAJJWX010001955.1 coordinate 289,737, forward strand.
TTATATGTTTCTCAATTTTCATAAAGGATAATCCTTCCAATATTAGGTCTTCTCGAAACCCATCTCCAAGTGGTCCACCAAGCCCATGTGTGACAAAAACCCATGTAAAATTATGACCCAAAAACGCTCTCCGGAAAACTGGGTTTTATGCCGGAAATTGACCGCAATCCGTGACCGCCGGCTACCTGAGGTGCTCTCCTATGTCGACGGAATATTCCGTTATAGTACCATCACAGTTAATAGTCAACGGTTAGTCTTGAGTCAAGAGGGGAGACTGAATCAGCCAAGTCAGCTGTCTTACTCGTTCTTACTGGATCTTACTCGTCCGAGTCAAATCGCTGGGTCACTGAGTCAACTCGTCGGAATGAAAATCCGACAGAGTTCCGTTTGTACTCTGGCTAATCTCTGGCTATTTTCTTACAGCTCTACCCTACAATCATTCAACATCCTAAACATACATCTATTCAATCACAACCGAAATCTTCAATTGAGCTTTTCTGCAGTTCGTATAGCCTTTATATCACCACCATTCTTAAAACCCATTTATTCTCTTAATTCTTTTTCATCTCACCCATGAACATCACCACCACTGTCTTCCCTGTTTAACAGTACCAACTATTGCAATCATCCTCAGCCACAAACCATGAGAATCACCAGCAACCATCCTTGCATCAGAAGAACCCATGTTTTCAAATCTCAATCGAAACCTCAAATTGCCATCAATTCCATCAAAATCTTCATCTGTAGTAGCTTCATAACTCGGGCAACAACACCCACTTCATAATAACCAATCTATGTTTTTCAGTCGCAGATAATCGAAACCCTAATTCCATCAGACCCATCTTCTAAATTGAAACACGGATTCAAATTCAAACCAATTTCTCTCGAGCTTCTTCTCAGATTCAAACAATATTTTCAATTTGTTCTTTGAATCTAAAACCAACCCATCTTTAATCTCAAATTCATTTGTATATTATCATATTCAAACACCCATCGATATCTTCTCTTATTTCACAGTTCAAACCCATATGATTACCGATTTAAAACCCTAACTCTGAGTTCGACTATCTCGTTCATCTTCTTTTCTCACTGCTAAAACTGTACTGCAACTCTCGATCACTTGCGGCAATAAAATTCAACCATGAATCTCCTTGACGTCAATACATCTCTCAATCACAGCAGCCGCAGCTGCCTCCATTTCAGGTGGAATAAGATGCAAATGATTCAGAGAAGATTACTTCTCGATTTTAGGGTTGGGAACCTTGGGGTATTAAGGTAGGATGGGTACACCCCAGAGATAGCATCCACCCCAGAATGGGTTCCCTATAACATGTAGTCACCCCTTAGCCTCATCTAGTTGTCTTTAATCATTCCTCCAAACAGAGTTGCCCCTTATACTTTGCGGGGCTCGGATAGTGTCGCCATGAAATAACTAGTTTGCCTTTTTGCTCAAATTGGGTGATTTCTTCTTATTTTCCTCCGTGCGACTCAAGAGTACCTAATAACTCAAAAACACACATAAAATACATAATTCACACGAAAAGTAGCAAAGAAAGCATAAATACTAAATATAAAATTAGGTGTTTTCTACACATATCATTGTGGTTTATATATGTTGTTTCTATTATATACGGTTGAGGTGAATAATTATGCAAGTTGATTTATTTGTTTGTATGAATTATTTATGGCTTAACGAATGAATATGTTAACGTGACGAGTTGTTTAGTCCAATTTGATTTCGGATAAGCTATGCTAAGTTAATTATGATCTTAGTTAGACTTATCAAAGTGGAGGTTTCAGTTATTCAAGTCTAGCCGAAAGCCTAAACAAGGAAATGCTAGTTAACTAACCTAGTTTTTGTCTTGTTTGAAATCTTAAAGGTCTAAGTTATATGGATAATTAGAACCTGATGAGAAAAATGAAGTTTATCTTTGTTTTGGTCTTATCGAATGAAGCGGTTGTATTTATATAATCGGTTTAGCAAAGGGACTAACTTGTGTAGTTATTTTTTGGTTTGATAAACTAGTTGAGGAAATTGCTTCGGGAAATTATTTCCATGATAACATATCAAAACGTAATTACTTGTAGTTTCGGTTTTGATATTGGTTATCAAAAATGGTGTGTAAAACCCCCGTACTTGACTCAACAGGTTACAAGTCTATTTTGAGATTTGTAAGATACTTTTCGTGTTGTCCTTTATTTGTTCGCTTCTTTGTCATTTTTGTGACAAAAAGGGGGAGAAATATATGGAGTAAACAAGTGATGGTGGTATCAATCTATGGTTGATTGGTGTCACTAGGGAAGAGGACAATGGTGCTTGAACGTTTATCTAACGAATGAGGAAAAGCATAGACTAAGGGGGAGTAACATATTATATGAATGGGATAAGAAAGATGTGCGGATTGAATATCTACCTATCTCACCTATAGGGGAAGTATAAGCTTTGTTATTATAGTGCAGCTGCTGCATTTTTGAGGATTGAATGAATGCAAGTTATGTGGTGTGGATTCGGGAATCAAGCGTATGTGTAATGAATTCTTGTACTTTGTTTATCCATATGATTGTTAGAGTTTTGTCACTAAAATTGAAAAAGGGGGAGATTGTTAGAGAATTGCTCGGTTGAACCCACCAAGCGTTGATATGTCAAGTTTGGTTGTCATATTTTAGTGAACCAAAACTCATTTAAGGGACGCTTGATTTAAACGTACTAGAGTCAGCTTCGTATAGGTTAGCTTGAAAGTATTAGGGTGAGACATTACAAGTATTGCGAAGACTTTAAGAAGTGCGAAGCTATAACGATAACATCATCCTTCCACTTGAGGTTAGTGATATTTGACTTGAACTGTTTCATTCCCTAACGTATCTTTTAAGTCGCGCATATTGAAAACATAAAACTGCGAAGCATGAACACTCTAGATAGACATAGTATTAAGGAATACAATATGAAGTTTCTTGCTTAACCATTAAACTTTGTATATAAGACATCGACATAATCGTATGAATGCTATTGTGATTATGTATGGGTATGAGGTGAGGATTTCATCCTAGGAAATAATTTTTACATGTGTTCTAAGGAAGTAAGTTCATGATATGTGTTGTGAACCAAAAAGGAAATAGCTAGGCGTTATTGGGGCCGTTCTTCATTGCATATCTTATGAACGACCAATATGTGTGATTAGTATAACCGCTCATGACTTGTTTGTGTTCTTGGTAAAACTATTCACATGAGGCCTGACTTATGTATTGGTATGACTTTTATTAGTGAAACCGATCTTAAGTAATCACCTGGGGCATGATCGGGTTGTGTATGTCTGAACTTATTACTGGGAAGAGGGGAACCGATCCTAGTAAGAGGTGTAGTGCATCACAAGTGGAAATGATCCTTGTATGAGGTGCAGCAATGTTTATGGAAGAAAGGGGAACCGATCCTATGAACATGTGCAACACATTTTTGGGAAGGGGGAACTGATCCTATGGACATGTGCAGTGCATGATAGGTGTGATAAACACCTATATTTATATCTATTGTTTATGCTTTCTTTGCGAGTTTTCTTGTGAATTATGTATCATATGTGTGAATTTGAGTTATTAGGTGCTTTGGAGTCATTCGGAGTGAAAGAAGAAGAACACATTCAGTTGGAGCTAAATGGAGCGAGAAGGTCAATTCATAGGCGAGTCATGGAGTCGGCTGAGATTGCGCAAGGATATGGAAAGAATTAGACTGTCGGTTACCTAGAACTGACAGGCCTAATAATATATTGGTGGATTGTATCTAACAGTGGGTGCCTATAGTTATTCCGTTGCCCCTTATCTTCTTCCCTGGGTACCCACCAATCAGTTCCCCTTTCTATTACCAAAACCCTAGGATTGAGAGAAAATCATTTCTCTTAATCATTTCGTTTTATTACAAACTCAGAGTGTTTGCATCCGTGGTGGATTTAGATCCAGAGAAGGAAGAAAGAAGGGTGTTGCTCAAGATTGATTGTGAATCAATGAGAGAAGCATTGATAGTGGTTAGCTGTTGAGAAGGGGAGATGAAATTCATAGTGAAATTGGAGAAATCAGACAATTAGGATTGTTGCTGGTTTATTTTAGTTGGAATCGAGGAGGGGCATTATGAGATTGAGAGAGTTTAGAAGAATGGGTTTGTTCTAATTCATGTTAAAAAAGCCTTGAGACCGAGATTACAAAGGGATTTGTTGCTGTATCTGGTGGATATTGCTAATGAAGATGAATGGTTGTTAAAGGAGAGATGATTGATAAATGGTGGATCAATTGAGTGATTTAGGTGCAATTTAGTGAAGAAGATGGTGGTTGTGAAACTGATGCTCAAATGGATGAATGGGCTGGTGTCATAGAGGTGATTTTCCTGAAAGAAGGTGTAGCTAGAATGATGGTGAACTGATGGTGTAGCTGTTGCTGCTGTGTATGATTGTTGTTAGGGTTTGTGATTGACAGTGAATTGGCTTGAGATTGCTGAGAGAAATTGCAGTTGGCACTGATGCTTGAAGTTGGTATGCAGTTGCAGGTGGCTTGAACTGTGCAGGGAAGAGTGTGACAGAAAGTATGTTGTGTTGGTAAATAATGGCTTGAGGTGGTGTTGGCTGAGAGACAGGTAATTGCAATAGTTAGAGTTACAAGGATGGAGGATTGGTAGAGCTGCAATAGATGGCGGTACTGCAGCTAAAATGCATAGATGAATGCTTTGAGTGATATTGCAACTGGGACTGGTTGACTACAAGGGTTAAGTTGAAGAAAAAGTTGCTGCCAAAACTAGAGTTGGACAGGGAAAAGCCAAGATGGAGAAGAAAATGGTGTTGGTGGTATTGAAACCGAGAAGAACAAATTGATGCTTCTGCTGTTTATGTGTAGGTGCTACTGGTGGTTCTAATAGTTGAGAAATTACAGGGAAGAAAGAAATGGCCTGAGAAATAGATGCCGCAACAAGGCTGCAGAAAGTTAGAGAATATGGTGAGCCGGTGGTACTAGTTCCGGTTGCTGGATTTCTAAAGTTAAAGTATGAATTGCAATATTTCAGTGAATCGCAAAGGGGGTATGTGTTGGGTACAAGAGTTGGTGGCCGGATATATGAGCTACATGGCACGCTTTTTGGCACGTTTTCCCAAGAATTCGATAATTGGTTTAGATGGTTTATATGTGATGTATGGCTCTGAAGTGTGAGTATATGAACTGCAGAGAAGGATAATGAGTTGCTGGGAGTTATGGTATTCGGATGCAGGCTCAGGTGGTCGGAGATAGTTTTCTGGTTACCGGATTTCGACGGCGGTGACCGGAAACCGACGATGACATCAACAATCCGGCGACCAGTTTTGGACCCAAAAATTCCAGAGACATATTTCTCACACATGGGCTTGGTGGACTAGTAGATGGACATGGACTTGAAGATTATGAAGACTTAACCTAATTTTGGGAAAGTATCCTTTTGGGAGGAAAGCATATAAATAGGAAAGTCTTCTTATAAACCTAGATATATCTCTATGAGGGATAAATATATCTTCTATCTTCTACTTTTGTTTTTTAGGGTTTAGAAACATGATAGGTTTTCTCTTCCTTCTTGTTATGAACTCCTTTAACATGAGTACCTAGTTTTTATTATTGGTTATGGATTAGTTGGATTTCACATAACATGATTCTCTGATTCAATATATTAGTTTTGTCTCATATTTATCGTTCATGATTTTCTGAAAATATAGTTGTATGATTGACGTATTACAACATGATTGATTATTTGTTTTTTCAAGTTGCAACTTGGTAGAACTTGTAATCACATCTATTGCTAGTTTAGGGTTCATCATCGAGCGATAATCCTGGAACACAAGTAGCATAAATATGATTATATCTTATAGTGATATATCCTTGTAATCATATGTGAACCATGATAATTTTTTCGAATTTTTTGCGCAATGTATTTCAATTGCATTGATTATCCTAATTTCTAAAACTTAATGCTCTTGGGAATTAAACTTAATTAGCGCAAGGCGTTTGGTTATTCTTTAGGTAGAATTCATATCCGCAGCTCTAATGTGTGTGTTGATGACTTAGGAAATTTACGGAGTATTCTTGCAATAAGGTATTCTAGGGCTTTTGGTAATGAGAGATTAAATATCAATTCTAGTTATTAAGACAAGAACATGTTAGTGAATGAAAAGGAAATTCTTAACCAATATCTCTTCTATTTGATTTGTTTGCTTATTTCTTTCTTTGCTTTTATATTTGTTTTCTTTATTAAATATCAGAAAAATCCCCCGTGTTATTTATAGGAAACCGAAAATATATTGACAACCTAGTCCTCTCTGTGGGAACGATCCTTTCTTGCCCTTGCTATATTATATATTTTGAGTAGTGAGAAAGTAAAATTTATTTTTGACGCATACGACAGAATTCAGTGCATACAAGTTAGATACCAAATATATGTGGGGAACCGATCCTAGTACCTAGTCAGACATATCTTTGGTAAGCTAGTGTAACTATGCACAGTACTCACAAGGAGGTATAACTGAAACTTGTTTTGGTAGAACCGTAAACCCATGAGTTGTGATTGAGTGGAACTTGATCAATCACATAGTTCTTGAAAGTCAGACGAACCAATTCTAAACTTATTTGGAAGTGTGGTAAATCGGTTTCAAGTGAGAAAGCATGGAAAAGACTTGCAAGAGTAATATGTCGTCACTCTCTGAACACGGTGCATTAATGCTTATTCTATTTTTTTTTAAAGATTTTCCTTAACGGCTAAGAAGAAAGTAAATCCCAAGATCGAATTTAAATAAGTTAAGAATCTTTTTAATTAAGGGTTTTTAATTATATATGGAAAATAAGAATTAATAATGTGCATTTTCTAATTAAAGATTTTCCAAGGAGATTTCGATCATTATTTTTAGACAGTGCATTCACATGAATTATGAAAACCGAATTTGGTGGAGTAGTGAAAAATATCTTGAGAATATTTTCGGTTTTGGAAATTCCTTGGTGTCCAAACTTCCTTGTCTATAAATACTTTGAGTTTCCATTTCTAGCAAACTAATCCTGCGTAACCTAGACTTAATATTTTGTCTTTGTTACTGGTGAAGTCGCCTATCGGAGAGGAGAGTAATCTAATTAGGTGAAATCTCTTACGGCCGCTCAATTTAAAGTCTTCTTTGGGATTGAGAAGCTCTAGCGTGACCCGTTGGTGGGAAACTAGATATTGCGGTTTATCTTTAGTTTTCGTATTGATTTGATTGACTAATAGTGGTTGAATCTTGATTGCACCTAGTTTGTTTATGCTTGAGAATATTCTATTCTGATATAAGATTCACTCAAACTAGTTCAAGGTTTCGACAGGGATCTTTAGGCTGTTGTTAGATCTAAAGACGATCTTGTGATAATCCATTGTTAACAGACTCCATTCTGTGTGTGATTGATCACAAGAGATTCAAGTGATTATGTGCAGGTGTTTATTGAAGATCTAAGAAGATTTGAAGACAAATAAGATATTGAAGATTTCTTACCTGGTGTTTTTATAATCTTTGGTGTGCACAATACTTGTTTGGGAAAAAGAGGATCCAATTAATAATCGGTTTATCCTTGTGGTAGATTGGATTGATTAATTGAGGAAGATCGACATCAACACATATCACTTGGTTGAAGAGTGTTGTTGTCTTAATCTTAGTGATTACCTTTGGGTGATTAAACGTAAGATAGATCTTGGAACCTGGAAAATGATTTTATGTTAAGATAAACAAGGGAACCTTTACGCAACTCATATCACTTGGTTGAAGAGAGTTGATACCAAACAAATTTGTTGTTCCTTTACTGTTTGGAATACGAACCAAAGGAATTGGTCCAAGTACGTGACTTGTTTACAGGTTGGAGGCGTGGGAAGTTATCTTAGTTGATGCCAAACATATTTGTTGTTCCTTTACAAGTACATGACTTATTTACTGTTTGGAATACTATAGGTTTAGTTGCTTGGTCTCAACTATACGAAGTTATCTTATTTTGTATAGCGGCTTAATCCTGAGAGTATTCAATTCTGGACTAAGTCTCTGGGTTTTTCTGCATTTGCAGTTTCCTCGTTAACAAAATCTTGTTGTGTCATTTACTTTATATTTTCGCTTTATAATTGTTTTATTATCATTAAAGTAAATTGCACAAACAGTAATTCTTATTTACTTGATACGTGAATCCTATTGAGTTTGGTTAAGTCTGAACCTTTGTGTCAAGTAAACACACTTTGTTGTTGTATTGTCTCGATCTCGTATCCATAGACGATCATATAAAGTGTGACCGATTTGTTGTATTGTCTCAACTCAGTCTATAGACAATCACTTTTGGGGAAAGGACTTATAGGAAGGAAAAGTTATAGCTTGAGGTATATTTGGGGTACCCTCGCCTTTTCAATATTTATTTATTTTATTTTATTTTTTGTTATAGGTTTGTTGATAATGCAGTTGGTACACTAAGTATTAATGTAGTTTCATGTTGGTTTGTTATTGATCTTATTTATTCATATAGAATCTGTATACTATATCTTGTTAAATATTGGCGTTGATAATTTAATATGATCTAGATTTGAGCCTGCATAAAATTGTAATATATCCTAATAGTCTTCAATTATTGTTATTATCATTTATTTGTATAATTATCAATTATTCATTTACTTATTATCATCTACTTAACTTATTACATTATTGGCTCATCTTAACAGTAATATAAGATGCATGGTTGCTAGCGAGATCAATTTCAACTCAATTTAATTCCATTAACCATTTTGTGACTAACTCGCAATGCATTTCATAAGAACTATTAGATTAAATACTAAAATATATATGCAATATTATTATTATTGATTGTCCAGTTATTGCACTAAAGGTTGACCAATTGATAATGTCTCTTCTAATATTTCTAAACGTAATTGTCTATGTTCATATTTTCATCTATTTTTAATTTCATTGTGTATATACTCTATTTACTTCGAAAATAATTATATCTGGATCCGTTTATATCTTATTTATTTATTTATTATTTTCGTACTAACTAGTATACCTATTTCCATATTCTTTAATTAAGCACAAAACAATAATATATAAAAAGATATTTTCCACACATACGCACATCACAACACACAATTCCATTTTAAAATGCAAACACAAATATCAGAAATCAATCCGATAAGAATTAAGCAATTTCAGGCTAATCAAATTATCCACTATGACCTAAACTTAATTTATTATTTTTCACAAAGCTAAGTTCTATAAGAACTTAGATAGTAATTATTATCGTTAGTTCTGAGTACACTATATCAATTATTTCAAAAGAAATTCACTTCTATAATAATCAAAGAATTTAAACATAAATTTAAGCTAGCCATTCTATAATCTCTATCGATTTCTAAACTATATCGCAATTGATATTAACCTACAAATATTACTTTATGTTATGGACACACAACAAGAAAACGAATTAATCAAATAAATAAATATTTTAGTTCCTGATAGCTTTTAGTGATTAAGATTTATCTCATCCCAATTCAGTTCTAAACTAATCTAAATATCTATATGTCACTAAGAATTATCTATCATTTCCCATTTAAGATCTAATAGTGAGCTCTGATACCAAATTGTGATGACCCAAATCATAAACCAGCTTAGCTGATAGGATTACAACCTAATTACCGAATCAATTCTAGATTGACGATTTTTAAGAATCGAAGTTACATAGTGTGAACTAAAACCAACTTGAACCTAACACTCTGTTATTTATAAGTGAATACCTCTCAAATGATATTAATATATTAGTATGTTGCTTTAAAATAATTAAGAATACACATATAAAAAAGATTCATAAATGTGACACAATACAAAAACATATATCTTCACGTGCACCATTTCTCCTAGTAACTGAAACTGAAGTGGGAAGGAGTGAGCACATCATCCCAAAAGGGTGCTTAATGAAAACATATAACTCTCAAGTAATCACTAACATGCTTCATAGTTCCAACAGAATATAAATCGAAATAAACAAGAAGAAAATAATCATTCAGCTATTCATTCATCATGAAGCAAGTGTCACTCTAACCTCGCCAAACTCATTGGAGAAGACGATGCAAGAGAAACCCTAATCAATAATAATAACATCATCCACACAGAGTGCCCATACAAACCATGATTCATAATATTACTATCAAGATCAGAAAGTTAGACAAATAAGTATAATATGCACTCGAGTGATTTCCCCAAAATAAAATAGTATATATAATAACGAAACGGGGAAGAATCCTCCCTACTAGGTAATATTATAACGGGGAAGAAACCGCCCTACTATATATTATTTATATACTATCGAAACGGGGAAGAAGCTTCCCTACTAATATATTGAAACGGGGAAGAAGCCGCCCTACTAATACATTGAAACAGGGGAGAAGCCGCCCTACTAAATAATATTAAAACAGGGAAGAAACCGCCATATATACTTAACTCAACAAAGAGCTGTGGGGAATCACAGACACTCCTTACGGGGAAATCATACAACGCATATTACACAAACATCAAGACACATACAAGCATTTACATAGATAGTAAAACACACAAACATGCCAAAAGTAATAAAGACTCATCATGCTCGCAGTAGAAAGAATGCTCAATAATTACAAGAAGGTTACAAAGTTCCCACCTGTTTTGTAAGAAAACCACTCTTACCTTGAAATCCCCTGGTTCATCCTTTAAATCTATCGTTGTTAATATAGACTATCTTGATGAATAGGACATCCTCACATCATCTCCATCATCAATTCATGATTATCCATCATCACCACCATTGTTAAGTTACTATTATCAATCAACATGTTTTCTTTTCCATCTCAATAAGACCCATATGTTCTACTGATTTGTACAAACACTATATCTCTTTATCTACTAATATCTCCTTCTCACAATGATCATTATCTTTCCTCTCACAATCACTCTTCCATGAACACCGCCCTTAATATTTCTTCTCTCTCACTATTACGTTTTTCTTTTTTTCTAAATCAAACAAGAAACAACAAAACTTGTATTTCTATCTTATTCATACACTAATTAACCTCCTTGTGAGCTATATGACTCACTAAAGTTTCCCCAAAACCCAACACGTCCAGCTTGAGAAAATGAAGATAACTTCTTCAATATTTTTACGTTATATATATATATATATATATATATACATACTTCTCAGACTTTGATTACACCTATTGAGGTTTTACTATTACCAACTCGTATAAATTATTAAGGAACAACCTAATGCTAGTTTGAAGGTCCATTTCAAGGTCAAAGTATGATCAACTAAGTTGACTTTTTGGTCAACAGTCAAGGTCAAGATAAGTTGACTAATTTTGACTTCAGCTTTCGACTCTCGTATCTTTGCATCCGGAGTACGATTGACGTTTTCAAGTACTCCATTTCGCATATTTTTTTTAGATCTATCTAATGGTATTATTTTTTTGAATAAATTATTGTTAGATTATTTATATTATTTTGGTTCATATCTAATCATGTCATTAGAGGCTAAAAACGTCCCATGACCGGTCAAATAGTATTGACGAGCTTGCGAATCCTTACATAGACCACGTGTATCCCCATGTATTCTCCCTATTTCCAATAATGAGGATAAATTGTTTGAGCTCTCAGTAAGTTTTCTTAGCATTTGTTTTTGATAAAGCAAGAAATTTTATTGAATCAGCTTTGCTGAGAATTGGTGTCTCTTGCCAATAGGCTACAGATATCAACCGAAAAACATTAAATATACCTCAAAAGAATTGGTAGATTCTCTTACAGTTTTGGCAATGTGATTTGCCACCATATTATCATCTCTACGAATGAAATCGAAACTACAATAAGAAAAACTTAAAGCTAGATGTTTTATTTCTTTGATAAGATTTCTATTCTCCCATTAGATAAGGAGAGTACCATCCTTAATGGAAAGAATGACATTCTTAGCATCAGCCTCAATTTGAATTTTTGTAAGCTGCTTATGTTGTGCCCATCTCAGTGCCTCACGCACAGCTCTGCACTCCCTTCTTCTGCACTTAATGTTCCATTTGAGTATGTTCCTTTGACTCCAAAGCAGGTACCTGTGAAATCCCGCAGAACAACACCAGTTCCCAATTGGTTAGTATCATAGTCAAAAGATACATCTACATTAAGTTTAAAAATGCCATCTAGAGGTGGATTCCATCTAGATACTGTACTAATATTCATGCTTAAAACATTGCTGCAGCTATCAAGTAAATGTGAAGCTAAATGACAGTTTATTTTGTGCACAAGTGTAAGGTGGTTAAGATAAACTCCCTGAAAAGATGGATCACACTTATTTTCCAAATAACCCATGAGCCAATCATGACAGTTAGCAACCATTTTTTATCAAGATTACTACCAGTGTGACTGAACCAACTTATAGCCCATTCTGACACATTATTGTAGTTTGAACTAACTGAATCAATGTCAATTTTTACTCCTCTCCATACTCCTCTTGCATGCCTGCAGGTAAATAGAAGGTGTTCCATTGATTCTTCATCTTGGCCACATATACTACACCAACTATGTTGTTCACTATTATAACAAGCTAGCTTGTTATTAGTTGAATGTAAACCTCTGATGCACTTCCAAACAAACAACTTAATTCTATGAGATGCATTACAATTCCACAGCTTTTTCCAAATTGAAGGATCAATATTAATGTCATTCAGTTGAACAATTCTGTTGCACTTAGTGAGCATATTATAAGTACTTTTAACTGAGAACTTTCCATCCTTCGCATGTATTCATATATTATGGATTCTGGCAACAGTACAAGCATCAAAGAGCTTATTGATCAGATCAACATTCCATAAGCTAGTGTTAGGAATTACTAGCTCATAGGTAGTCTCATAGAATCTAAACAAATCATTAGCTGGAGAGGGTGGATCTAACATACCAGGAATCCATATGTCTATCCAGATTTTAGTCTTATCCCCATTATTGATCTCCATGAAATAGTTTTGTTGCACAATTTTTAACACTTTTGTGATGCCATTCCAAGTGTAGGAGCAGTTTTTAGCTTCAATGTGCTGATGCAAGATGTCTCCAGTTTTAAAATACTTACTTCTCAGAATTTGAACCATAAGATGATTGGATTCTGTGCAGATTTTCCATGCAAGCTTGGTTAGTAAAGCCAAGTTAAGCTTTTCTAACTCCATGAATGCAAGACCCCCAATATCTTTGGCTATACAAACACTCTGCCAGGCAATGGGATTGAAACCTTTGTTTGATTTGTGGCCCCAGAAGAATCTTCTCTCAATTGTTGTGAGCTTCTTAATTAAAAAATTTGGTAACTTAAATGTACCCATTTGATAAATAGGCATAAAATTAAGAACATGTTTTATCATGGTGACTCTACCTGCTTGAGATAAAGAAGAAGAAGACCACATAGAATATCTATGCTCAAAATTTTCCTTGATAGCTTTGAAAGAATCTTGTTTAGAATGCCCTAGAAGTAATGGTGAACCAAGATATTTCTCCTAAGATGACATGACTGTGACTCCCAAAATCTGAATGAGTGAAGCAGCAACATCTGGACTTGTATTTTTACTGAAGTGAACTGCTGATTTTTCAAAATTAATCAGTTGGCCTGATTGGGAACTGAAATTCTGTAGAAGCTCAAAAAAATTGTTAGTAGAAGTAAGATTAGCTTGTGTAAAAATTAAGCAATCATCTGCAAACAATAAGTGATTAATTGCAGGAGATGAGTTGGCAACTTTGATACCCTTGATTCTGTTGGACTATTGAGCATGAGACAAGTTTCTTGATAAGTAGTTCATTGCTAAGATGAAGAGATAAGGTGAAAGAGGATCACCTTGTCTAATTCCTATAGTAGGGTGATAACTTTCATATGGAGAGCCATTAAGAGGTACAGAAAGAGAAGTAGTGCTTATGCACTGGTAGATAAGCTCACATAAATCATCACAAAAGCCAAAGTATTGAAATACCTTAATCAAAAAACTTTATTCTAACCTGTCAAAGGCTTTAGACATGTCAAGTTTGAGTGCCATCCAACCCGTTTGATCCTTTTTCTTCTCAATTGAATAATTTTCTCAGCATAGAGATTTCTTCTTTTAACAATTCATTTTTATCAAGAGCAGAATTAAGAGTTTCCTCTAGATGCTTTATGTTGGAAAGAATACTATTTTCTTTTTCCTTGAAGCAACCCTGTTGAGAGTTTAATTTTGCTTTAGAATCATCAAGTTCTTTTTCTAAAAGGCAAACCCTTTCTAGGGTTTTATCCAAATTCTTTTCACAAGTTTCTACATGATGAAGTTCAGTACTCATCTTTTCTTTGAAGTCAAAAACTTGTTGTGAGAATTTTTCTTTTAGCAAGTTATGCTCCTCATCGAGATTTTCAAACTTTAAGGTTAAATCTCTTTCTCTTTCAAGTGCTGAAAGAAGTTCACTAGAGCAAATAAGGAATTGTTCGCTCAATTCTTTTAGTTCAGACGTTTTTACACTTGATATTTCATCCGAGATTTCAAGTATTGAACTTGAAAATATCTCGTTAGAAGTATCATCGATTGAGTAACAGGAGTTAGAAGAACTCTCCTTTTGAGCACATATCTTGTGATATGTTAACTGAGTCTTTCTTTAGTTTTCTGTCATGTACCCAAGTACGATGACAAGGTTAGGGGATAATTTGAGGATAAACCCCTCTTGATTCGTGAGAATCAAGCCTTTTAATTTCGAAAATCTAGCCTCAACCGAATAAACGATTCTTTAGATTAATAATCGATAAACATTTCATTACAGAATTCCAGATTTTAAGCCTTACTCAGACTGACCTAGAACCTACGGCTAGTAGTCCCCCAGCTAGTTACATCTAAACCACTTATTACAAATGATAAACACACCCATCAATAAGTTAATTACTACTAATAAGGATAATGCTAAACACTGACATTGAATGTGATAAGGGCACCCTTCTCTTAATAGTAAGGTGCATGACAATACCTTCCCCTCCAAAACATCCTTGACCTCAAGGATGAGGAATTGGATCGCAAGGTTGTCTTCTATCTGGGAAGGTGTAGGCACCTTTGGACAGACATCTGTAACAGTTGCTTTACATAAATACCAGTAAGAATAACCTTGATGTTGAAATGCATAACACATGCATAACACAGGTGCATATGAAATGGTTGGCATCGAGAACTCTGGCTCACTGTCTAAACTGCAGCGGATCACTAATAGTTTGTACTTCCCACCATCCAAGTGGCTCACTCCAGCTAAGGCAGAACTAAGGATTTGCATGTCCTCTTCTTTGTCACAGTGATCACGGTAGTCTGCCTGAAAAGTTCCAGTCCTTCCTTGAGTAACTAGCATGATGGAGACTGCAACTTCTGTCCTTAGTGGCACTGTTATCTTGTCTTTATTAGCACATGGGACCCTTAGTTGTCTGTATTCAACTTTCCCAAATTGTAAATGAATTACCCTACTAAACATAATCGTCATCGCATAACCGAGCCAAATGTAAGCAACAGTGGCCAACTTGGAATGCACCCCAATTTCAGCTTGCATTACATCATGGACATTTCCTACGGCTGTTGCTGGATTCCATCTGTGAATGAGCACACTATATAATTTCCATTGAAGACCATGTTTGGGTTTGGAGTTGCCAGTTTCCCCCGGATCGGCTATTTGTTCTCCCCTAGCGCAAGGAATCGTCAGTTGTGTAAAGTAAACTTTCTTCCCAAGACAGTCATGAACTGAGATATGAAAAACATTAGAGGCAGCTGAACAAATCGATGTATGTGATACAGTGACCATCAGGGAGTTGTTCACTATGTCTGCTTGCATTATTTCATGACCCCCTCCTTTGCCACTTCTTGTATTGCATTTCAGAAATGGTACACACGGGTCTTGTCTCTTAGTGGTTTGCTTGCACTTGAACGCCATTAGATTCTGACCCTCCACTTCTAGTTCAAACTGAAGATAAATCTTGACAAGTATGTCCTGAATTACTCCCTTTCGGACCATAATTTCTGTCCAGCTACTCCCCTTTACTGATTGGTACCCCAAACCCCACCACACATGACTTGAAAAAGATTTTCCCATATCAAACACAATTGAACTAGAAAACTCCAGAAATTTAGCAAGGCCAATAAATATCACTGTGATACCCTTGCACACTTCAAAATCAATCTTGACTTCACTTATGGCTGTAAATGTCATCACCCCCTGTTAAGCATTTTACCTCTATCGAACAGCAAATGCCCATAACCAAAAGAGACAGATATTACATGTAATCCAATGAAAGGCCATATAGGACTACTAGTAGTCCATGTACTCCATAAACTTGTCAAGAACAGGCGACTCCTTCCAAGAGTTGCTGAAATTTGATTATAGACCTCAGCTTTGCAGAACTAATTATTTTTAAAATTCCAGGTTAATGCAAGGCACCCCATGGATAGAGCAAGATTATCAAGCCAGCTAACATCTCTCACACTGCACAATGCCGGTGGAACCAATCGGAACTTCCACCTCAAGTATCCAACCCATGCCAATATTTTAATAATTTGATAAACTACCACTAATATCTGAGTTCCCATTATAATACCCACTGGCAGCAAACAACCACTATAGATGTTAGGTGCATGTAATATATAATGCACATATAACCCCTTTCCGAAGATGCTGAACTCACAAGAACAAGAAGATGTGTGCAGAGAACTCAAAATGAACTGCTTAACTCCCTCTTGAATCATAATTCTGTCATAAGTTGCAGATTTGAGCATTGGAGAGTGATGAAGAGATAAACGAGTGTGAAGCTCTTGCCAAGGAATTAGGTGCATATCACCTTCTTGTCTATCAATGATAACCCTGAACAATTCCACCAGAAAAAACCCTGCAGAAGTATGTAAGAGAAACAGAAATTGAGCTACAACTGCCTCTAGTAGTTCACCTGTTAGCTGTAAAAAATAATTTTCTGCTCCCTTCAAACCAAGCACTTTAACAGACCATTTACGAGCCTTCTTAATGCACACCACTCTAGCCAACAAGAGAAATAAAAATCTACTCCTCACCGATAATTCAACAAGCATCTTACTGTTATCACCAAGATCATCAGTTTGAACCAACACCCCGAGAATTGACGCACAAATCCATGAGTCTGATTCAAATCCATGCTCACTAAGAAGCTCGTGAACAAATTTTTCAGTGTAGAAGACCAATGAACTTGAACCCACATTAAGAATGAAATAGCCATAAGTGAATACCCTAACAACACATAATATAAAACCAACAAGCAACTGATGAAAAAGTTTTTGTTCATTGCCATAGTCAGGTTGTCTTAGCACCTGAAGAATCACAAATGTCCAGGGGGTATGGCATTGAGGCCTTTGTTCAAACAGCTGGCTATTCTCCCGACTATCCCCTTCTTTAACAAACAAGGACACATTTGAACATGCATATAACAAAATGAAACTGTACCCAAGCTCTGCAATTAGCTCAGAAGCAAATTTGTCACAGTAAGCATCCTTGAATATGAACTTAGTACTAACAATCACACAAGAAGTATTTGTACCAAAAATGTTTTCAAAATCACCAACAAAGGAAAATAACCCATTCATAAGTGGAAATTTTTTTCCAGGATCAAGTAGTTTATCATCAGACTTGAAACAATGATGGGAAGATATCCCAGTAGGCAGTGTGTGATGGAAAAATAATTGAGCTCAAAACAGACCGTATCCATTGGAAGCATTTTGACAAGCAGCTTCCCATCAACAAAATGTCAGCTTTATGTGCACACAGGGAATTTATCGAATCTAGCAACCCAAAATCTGATTTAAACCCAGAGCTAAGAATCAAGTTTCCAAAATACTTACCACGATCAAATATGCTACGAGAACCATCAAGACCAATATCAAAACAATTTTGCCAATTTAATTTGTTGTGAAGAATGATTAAACTAACCTCAACCTTTCTTCAAATTGAAAACTCAAAGCATCAATTGAATATCTTATGGTTCATTGACGGTGGATTGAATTGATTTAACCACAGTAGAAACTTCCTTAGCTTGAGAACTCGAACTATTTGTTGAATCAATCATTTCTTCAAAGAAATAAGAAGGAATCAACTCCTCGGAAGAGTCACAAATAATTGTAGAAACTTCTTTCACTCTGAAAGGAGGTGGAAGAGATGGAGCAGTATCCCTAAGGAGCAAGATCTATTCCAACTTCTTCTCTGCCATTACTAACCATTTAATCCTTCTCACAAGCCAGTAATCTCGAGTTGGCCAGTTAGTCGTATTCAACCACGTCTTATACATCTTCCTACATATATCTAAATCCTCTCTTGCTAACCTTTCCATCTTCATTATAGGAACAACTTTCCCCTTTATTTCTACCCATTTTTCTGCAAGTAAATCCATTTTATCAAATTAGGGCATAGGATCGAACCTCGCTCTGATACCAATTGTCATGTACCTATGTACGATGACAAGGTTGGGGGATAATTTGAGGATAAACCTCTCTTGTTTCATGAGAATCAAGCCTTCTAATTCCGAAGAACTAGCCTCAATCGAATAAATGATTCTTTAGATTAATAATCGATAAACATTTCATTGCAGAATTCCAGCTTTTAAGCCTTACTCAGACTGACCTAGAACCTACGGCTAGTAATCCCCCAGCTGGTTACATTTAAACCACTTATTATAAATGATAAACACACCCATCAATAAGCTAATTACTACTAATAAGGATAATGCTAAACACTGACACTGAATGTGATAAGGGCACCCTTCTCTCAATAGTAAGGTGCATGATATTTTCGCTCTCGCTTAACTTTTCTTTCACTCATATCTTATAGGTTGGATCGCACCAAACACAAATTGTTAGATCTTTTCGTGTTTGCCTGCTCTGATACCAATTGAAAAGACGAGGGTACCTAAATATACCTCAATCTAAAACTTTTCCACCTATAAGTCCTCTTACCGAAAGTGATTGTCTATGGACTGAGTTGGACTGAGTCGAGACGAACCGGTATTCACCATTTGTGTGATCGTCTATGGATACTAGATCGAGACAATACAACAATCAAAGTGTGATTACTTAATAATAGGTTTGGACTTAACCAAACTCTATTTGATCACTATCAAGTAATACAGAATTAAAATTGTGTAATTTACTTCTAATTATAATAAAAATAATTATAATTACGGAAAGAGAAAAGTAAAAGACACATCAAGATTTTGTTAACGAGGAAACCGCAAATGCTGAAAAACCCCGGGATCTGGTCCAGAATTGAATACTCTCATAATTAAGCCGATATACAAAATCTAAACCAACTTCGTATAGTTGAGACCAAGCAACTAAACCTATAGTTCACCTAGTTTCTTCAGTATCCTTGCGCTTCCGACATTCGATAAGTGCACGCACTGGAACAATTCCTTTGGTTCGTATTCCAAACAGTAAAGGAATAACAAATATGTTCGGTAACAACTCTATTCAATCTCAATGATATGAGTTTGACAAAGGCTCTTCTGTTTACCCCAATAAACTCATTTGTCAGGTTCTAGATCTATCTATTCAACAACTACTAAAGTATTCGTGTTTAGACTAAGCAATCAAGCAATATAGAGTCTACCAAGATACTATATAGTGATGCTGATCTATGACTAATCAATCAAATATATCAAAGATAAACCGATTATAATTGGATCCCAGCCGATCAAGTTTTTTGCACACCAAAGATTATGAAACCAATATGAAATCTTCTTTGTCTTCAAATCTTCTTAGATATTCAATAAACACCTGCACACCACAACTTGAGTCTCTTGTGATCAATCATGCACAGAACGGAGTCTGTTAACAATGGATTATCATAAGACATCTTTAGATCTACAAGAAGTTCTAAAGATCTTGTCGACACTTCGATCTAGTTTGAGTGAATCTTATATCAGAAGAGAAGATTCTCAAAAATAAACAAACTAGGTGCAATCAAAGTTCAACAACCGTTAGTCAATCAAATCAATCGAAAACTTGTAACACTACAATTATCTAGTTTCCCACCAATGGTACTCGTAGAGCTTCTTGATCCCAAAGAAGTCTTTAAACGAGCGGTCGTAAGAGATTTCGCCTAATTAGGTTACTTTCCTCTCCGAATAGACGATTCCACCAGTAACAACACAATAAGGTAGTTTTACTGGCTCTTATGATTAGTTTGAATGCAAACTTAGGTATCTATAGACCAAGGATGTTTGGACACCAAGGAATTTCCAAAACCGAATATTCTCAAGATATGCAATAAATTCCCAAACCAATTTTCATAATTCCTGGAAATGCTTTGTCCAATATCTTCCGAAATATCACTAGAAAATCTCCAATTAGTAAATGCACATTACCAATTTTTATTCTCCAGAGATATGCGTTTAACTTCCGGTAATTAAAAGATATAAAATTAATAACCATAATTAAAAGATTCTTAATTTCTTTCGTTCATGGATCTCCTTGAGTTATTAAGGAATATCTTTGAACAATAAAAGATAAGAATTACTGAACATGTTCAAAGTATGTCGACATCTTTTTCTTTGTAAATCTTTTTTCATATTTACAATCTTGGAACCGATTTACCACACTTCCAAACTAGTTTAGAATTGATTCATCTGATTTCCAAAAACTACGTGATTGATCAAATATCAAATCAACAATCATGGGTTTATGGTTTTACCAAACACAAGTATCGGTTCTACCTCCATATGGTTACTGGGACCGGTTACATCAGTTACCAGGATCGGTTACATCAATTACCAGGACCGGTTACCATATTCTCATGGTATTACTTGTGATCGGTCACACCAGTTACTAGGATCGGTTACACCAATTACTAGGACCGGTTACACCAATTACAAGGATCAATTACATAACTCTTTTGTGATCGGTCACATCAATTACTAGGATCGGTCACACCAATCACAAATATCGATCATACCATCTTAGGTGATTACTTAGGATCGGTTGCACTAATAAAAGTCATACCAATACATAAGTCATGCACTGCAAATAGTTTTACCAAGATACATAACAGATTATGATCGGTTCTACTAATCCACACATATTGGTAATCCAAAGATATGCAATGAATAACAATACTTATAAGCCTAACGATTTCCCTTTCGATTCACAAAACAAGTTTATGAATGTACTTCCTTTATACAAATACAAGCATTGTTTCCTAGGATGAAATATTCACCTTTACCCATACACATAATCACAATAACATTCATACGATTATGTCGATATCTTATATATGCAGTTCAAAAGATAAGCATTATTCTTCATATTATAATTCCTTAATACTATGTCTAACTGGAGTATAATCATTCACATCTTCGCAGTTATGTTTTCAATATAACACGACTAAAAAGATACATTAGGAATGAAACAGTTCAAGTCAAAATATTACTAACCTCAAGAGGAAGGATGATCTCGTCGATGTAGCTCTTTACTTCTTCACATTCATCAAGTCTTCGAGTAATACTTGTATGTCTCATATCCTAGTTTTTCTAGTTTAACCTATACGAAGTTGACTCTAGTACATAATCAAGTGACTCTTTAATTCACTAAGATATGACAACCAAACTTGACATACCAACGCTTGGTGGGTTCAACCGAGCAATGCCCTAACACAAAGCCCTAATAAAAAAAATCAATTACGTAGGTCGAGAAGAGAAAGAGCAACGAACCGTAAATATATCCAAAAAAAAAGTATAAGGGTGAGATGATGGTATATTCCCGAATTAATTTCGACCATTTAATATGATATCAAAGATGCTCCTAAAGAAAGGAATGTTTTGTTCATAAACTTGTAAAGCCAAACGAAATCGGATTCCCTAGATCCCACGGTTATGCATTCAAAGCGAGTACTGTTAGATTGTTGATGTTTTTGAATCAAGAATAAAAAGCCACGGACCAGCCATCAAAGTTTGAATAACTCGCCGCATAATGATGTAAAAAATTACCCCGAAAAGGCGGAAAAAATGTCCAGAAAACGAAAAACGATGTAAAAACATCGTATTCAATTAACTA
The DNA here is from genome assembly GCA_023529315.1 of Papaver bracteatum. Classification (NCBI taxonomy): domain Eukaryota; kingdom Viridiplantae; phylum Streptophyta; class Magnoliopsida; order Ranunculales; family Papaveraceae; genus Papaver; species Papaver bracteatum. The sequence continues at coordinate 311,818 of JAJJWX010001955.1, forward strand.
TAACTTAAAACTTGAAAAGGAAAATAATTTTTGCTCAGATCTAGTTCAAAAGGACCAAATTTGAGCAAGAAGAATGTAATGCCTCTGAGATTTTTTATGAGAACGGAAAAATAAAAAGATAGAGAAATCACTATTAAAATTGGTAAAAAAAACCCGGCTAACCTAATTACTTAACCTTAACATAATCATCCACCACTTAATCTAACCATATAATCTTAACTGATCCTTAACTTTACTAGATCGAGTTTTTGATACTAGTATATGTAAAAGAGGGAAAAGAAAGAAAAAACAAGTGTTCCCTCTCGTAGGGTTTCCTTTGGATAAAAGGAGGGAAAAAGAAAATAATTGTGCCTTCACGTAGGATTACTGCGAACCTTGTTGTAAAAACCCGACCTAATAGAATGGGTTACTTGACCACTTAAGGAATACATGCATGATTTATTATTTACACATGTTAATATATTTGTGGTGTTATTATTGAGACGAGACTTGGTGATACCTAGTATCTTTTATAGAGAAGTAAACTATCATATTTGAATAAAAGAGGAAAAAATAAAAGAAAAAAGAAAAAAGTGTTCCCTCTCGTGGGGTTTTCTTTGGATAAATGAAAAAAAGAGAGAAAAAAAATAAGTGTTCCTTCACGCAAGATTGAACTACATACCTTTCTGTAAAAACCTAACCTAGTAGAATGGGTTAACTAGGACCTAGTGATTAGTTTTTTTCCTTGGAATAAAAAGAGGGATAAAGAAAATAAGTGTGTCTCACGAAAGTGACATAGTAGAATGGGTAAACTGGGAGCTTTTTTTTTTTTTTTTTTTTTTTGAACAAGAGGCAGCATATATTACATTGAAAGATTTATTACATCTTAGTATATGTAGGGAATTAACAAGTCAGGTGGCTGGGACCACCATTCCCCACACACATTGTACTTCATGGATGCTTTTGCTAAAGCATATGCAACTTTATTACAGACATTATGGATAAACACACAAGACCACACATGATTAATATTACATAGGTTCACACACTTGTTAAGAAAAGGCATACTCTGCCATTGAGTGAGAGAAGACTGTTCTTGTAAGTAAGTACTGTTACTAATGTAATCTGTTTCAAAGATAACACGAGACCAACCATTTGAAGTTTCCAATTGCATAGCCTCCAACACTTCCCATGCTTCAGCTTGTTGTACACTTGATGCTCTTTTTAAAGCTGATCTTCCCATAAGAGTATCTCCAGTGGGATGTGATGTGCTTCCTATGTGGAAGGGGTATGAAAACATCCTTTGAAAGTTTAAACTCTAGTTTTAGCATATTTTTAGGAATATGAGAAAAACAATCTCCAACGGGTTAATTTTTAGATTACGAATGTAATCTATTTGTATTTATCTGATTGGTTAAACTTGTATTTTTTTTAATTTATTTTTAACCTTTTTCGGTTACTTTTATGTAAAAATGGTAATTAGGAATCCTTATATCCTTCAAGAGAATCTCTAAAAGTAGAGGGTGGGCAAAAGGATGTGAGAGCAGCTAACATGCCAACTCATCTCCACATTCAATATCACATCTCCGTTGGAGAAGATTTTTTGGTAAAAGTATACTAAAATCTACGTGTCCTTGAACATAGGAAATTTTCTTTATCTCATTGGAAATGCTCTAACATATCTCTTGCAGAATTTCTTGTTATTATGCCAATTCGAGCTAAAAGATTTTCATGGCTATAAGAAGCATCTATGTTGCCTTTTAAGGAGCTGTAAAGGAGGCGGTGATTAGTTTATTTTGGGAGCTCACGCCTTTAAAGAAGGAAAAAGAAACTAAGTGTGCCCTCATGCCTTTAAAGAAGGAAAAAGAAACTAAGTGTTCCCTCATGCCTTTAAAAAAGGAAAAAGAAATTAAGTGTGCCCTCCCTCATGCAGGATTGAACCGCGGACCTTCATTTTAAAAGACTGACGCTCTACCACTGAGCTATAAGGGCATAATTGTTTAAGATGTGCACATTTACTTTATTAAATACTATAACTTCATGGTCTCGATGGTCTCGATGGTCTCGAGCTATAACTTCATGGTCTACCACTGACGCTCTACCACTGAGCTATAATTTCATTTTAAAAGACTGACGCTCTACCACTGAGCTATAACTTCATTTTAAAAGACTGACGCTTTGGGACTGACGCTTTAAGACTGACGCTTTGGGACCTTCATTTTAAAAGACTGACGCTCTACCACTGAGCTATAACTTCATGGTCTCGATGCGTTGCATTTTGCAAAGCAAGCACCATTCTTTCAATTGCATGTGGAATGTCTTTTGTCGGGTGCTTCTAGTTCTAGTTTTAGCGATATTGACAACAATTCTGAACTTATTAGAAGTGCTAGAGATATTTATGAAAGTGATGGAAAAGAAGTTGCCAAACCTCTTTTTTCAGATGAGTAGGAGTATGTTTTTGAAGATCTAGACAAGCTTTTCAGTGGTGGTGTTCAAGTTGTTCGCTTAGCATGTCAAAAGTACTGTTTGAGAACTGGGTATCATGTTACAAAAATGAACAATAATTGAGAGAGGTTCACAATAGAATGCAGTAAGGTACCATACACATGGATGATTCATGCAATTGCAATTGATGCTGCTTGAGATGTTTTCAGGATTAAAAAGTATGTTGTAAGGCACACTTGTGGTGGTGGGGTCAAGTTAGGAGTCCATCTGTATCAAAGAAGATTGTAAAGAACCTTATTCATGATCATGTTATGCCTCTTATCAAACCTCGGGAGATTGCAGATTACATCAAAGTTGGGGCTGGTGTTAACATCAAGTATCATCATGCATACCATGGGTTGGAACTTTCACACCAGAAGATATTTGGAAATGATGTGAAGTCTTATACCGATCTGGTTTGGTGGGTTAATGCTTTGAAGGAAATAAATCCAGGATCTTATGTGGATTCTCAATTTAATGATGCAACTCATAAATTCGAAAGGTTGTTTACTGCAATCGGTGCTTGTATTGAAGGTTGTAAGTTTTGTCGACCAATGATCTTTTGTGATGTAATTTTTTTAACTGGTATATTCAAAGGCGGACTGATGGTTGCGACTTGTCTTAACGGCTATCAAAGCAAGTGCTATTTTCCTCTTTTGTTGTTACAGGTTATTTACAATGTACTGTTTGTTTTTTTGTGTGGTATAGCATATATGTACTGTTTAGTTTATGATAGTATATATGACACATATGTACTGTTTTTAGTTTATTAGTTATGTACTGTTCAGTTTCCTATAGTCTATCTTATATGTACTGCATTTTTATGCAGGGTTTTATCCTTTAACATATGCATTAGTCCCTAGAGAAGATGTTGATAATTGAGATTGGTTTATACGTAATCTACAGAAAGTTTTTGATGATCGCCCCTATCACATTTATGACTGATTATGGTGAAGGACTGTTGAGGGAAATTCCTGATGTTTTCCCTAAATCTCATCGTGGTTATTGTTACTACGACTTGAAGAATAACTATCACATTAGGAAATCAGATGAGAAATTTAAAGATGTTATGGTTGTTTCAAAAAATGTTATGTATGATCTTTCACTAGATAGGTATGAAGAAGCACTGAGAGAAATGGAATTGAGGGAAGGGATTGGGTTGCAAAATATTTCCAGGGATAATTGGTCAAGCGCATTCTTCCTTGGTTGTAGGTTTGGTCAGACTACATTAAGTGTTGATAAGTCATTCAATAATTGGATTTGGCGTGACAAGAATTTTCCTGCTTGTACTCTCGTTGACATGATCAGGTTTATGTTTATGTTTATTTTATTTCTTTTATGCTCATTAAATGCATTGTCTTTTCTATTTTGTTTTTGCAAGTGTTCTTTGTGTTTCATATACATGTTACGCATTATGGAGTTGACATCAGAATGTCGCGAACTAAGCCTTCTGATAGGAACCTGAATTCCTCACTCCTACCTATCAAGCGTTACTTAAAGAGCATATTCAAATTGGTCAAGTTTGGAATTTTACTCAGGTATCAAATAATGTTTATGAAGTTCATTCACCAAGGTTAGTGTCACCCCTAATTCAAGTTCTCTGGCAGTTGCAGTAACAATGGATCATGTTATGTGAACATCATTTTTTTAGGGGTATAAATGATTTTTTTTAAAGTAGTTGAAAGTATTCGGTGATAAACAATACATATATGGCATAATGATTTTGTGAAGATCATAGTAGACATACTAATCTATGTGTTTTTTCTGTGGTATATATATAATTTTTTGTGTTCTTGATTTAGGCGCTGCATATATCCACTGCTTTTAAAATTTTGTGCTGAACAACTTTTTTGCATTTTGCGCATGTGCAGGTCTCACACTATCATCTAAAAGATCATCACAACAAAGCAACCTGCGCTGTCATTCCTTCGTACCTACGAGTTTTAAGTTTCAGTTTTTTCTTAGTACTTCTATGAGTCACAATGCATATTTTGTTTGCTAATTATTTTTAATAACTTCTGTCAGCTTTTTTAGAGCACTGCAATTATGTACTATTCTATATTTTCCCGGGATACAATACTTTGTACTCATTTAAAACTTATTTGGTATTTAGAGATTATGTTCAAGCATATTAAGTTTTAGCATTACCGGGTTTCAGGTTTCTTTATAAGTTTTTTAAAGTACAAGATTTATGTACTCTACATTGTTATCGGGTGATAGACTACTTTGTTGTCAGTAAGTACCTGGATAAATTTTAGAGTACAGTCATTATGTACTCTAGATTTTTCAGGTGAAAAAATACTCTGTACTCATATTGCATTACACATCTGTTACATATATCACAACTATGTACTCTACACATTACATTACACAACTAAGTGAACTTGTTTCCTCGATAAGGGCTCGGTAGCTAGATAAGTTTCAAAGTACAGTCATTATGTACTTTACATCGTTCAGATGACATAGTATTTTGTACTCATATTGTATTATAAGTGTGACATGTATCACACCTATGTGCTCTACACATTTTAATCTTTACCTTTGAACAACATGTCAATATTTTTATAAAGTGAAATAACGGCACATATATTAAAAACCAGTACCATAGATTCGAAAAGTTGGATCCCGAGCTTCTATATCTTCCCTCTAAGTTCTTTCATGGAAGCAACTGTTAGAAAAAATCCTATGAACTATGACTAGTAAACTTAGAAAATATTCTAGAATAAATTCTAGTATGTACTACTAATTCAAAATAAAACCTAGATTTTTCAGTGTTATATATATATATATATGTACTGTCAGATATGATCTCAAAAATCTTTTGGACCATTAGGATTCCAACTCTGCTCAGGAGGAGTTGTTGCTGAAAGTATCTGGCATTCTAAAGAGATCCTCTTTTTCTGTATTTTAACTTTGAGTTGTTCAACATCTTCTAAACTCATGCGCACTCCATCGTTGGCTTCCTCTTTTGAAAGTTTTTCATAAAGTGCATGACATATAATGCACAATCTGGAGAGTCACCTTGATTTGGTGTTGGGTAACTGATCAACCTTACTTTCCGTACTAGTGGAAGGCCACACCACATCAAGTTATCATTAATTAAAAGCAAGCAGAAATCTGCCATACGTTTAGCATCCTCATAACACTGGTCTTTAGATGCAATTTCCCAAGTGTTGTAGTGGTATAATTCTCCTTTCTCGCAGTCATACACAAGCAGCATCCAATCGACGTCTTGATGTGACATTAGAATAAGAATCTTCCTGGTTCCTTCCTCCATTTGATTGATGGGTAAACTGATAGAGCAGTCTGCTTCTAGTTGACATGCTGGGTCTCTTTCATAAAACTGAAAAAAGAAAAAGAAAAATGTAAAAATGGTTACTTTTTTTCATCAGTATGGGAAATATGTACTGAAATCCATAGTGTATAAAATACATATACGAAAGCATAAAAAATGTTTTAGCATAAAAAAATGTTTTGTTTCATTTAGTATGTGAGATATGCAATTCAAATTCTTAGTATCTAAAGCAAAGAGAGCATGAAATGGGTTTTTTCATTAGTATGAGAGATATACTCTGCATTTTCCAAAAACAAGATGCCATGTTGTTTGTCAAGATAAATAGAAAAGCATACAACACTTACCCAACCAGATGCATCAATATACAATACTGTTTACTGATGAGTATATAAATGGTGATGAATCATTTATATGCCTAACTACAATCTTATTGTTCTTTTAGACTTGTAGAGTCCCCGATTATGCGGCTTGATGCTTAGTCTTTTCTCGTTGTGGACCTGAACTTGGAATTGATTCTAAACTTGGAAATCTTCAAGGCCTTCATGTGGGGAGGCGTTATTGGCATGTGAGTGCTGTCTTGATGAGACAAAATTTATTCTGAGAGATTAAACTATCTAATTAGGGGTTCCCTGATCAAAAACCTAATTTCCTCTTTTGTGCAAACTTCAGCTTCTAACTTTGTGCATACGAGTATTTGGGGAAGAGAGGGATTTGAGCGGCCTCCTGGATGGCCATGAGGTTGGTGAAATTCTATGAGAAAATATATACACTCATTTTTTGGATTGCAGGGTTCTTATGCATACAAATTTTGAGTTCAGGCTTGTATTGCACCTAAACCATAACTTCTCTTTGGTTTGTATCCGACTCTTTCAGACACTCTAGAGAGGCTTGGTATGCATGCATCTATCTTTTAGGGTTAGCACCTTGGAATGAAATCTTGTTCAATCCTTTGTACCAATCACACACCTCTTTTTTAGAGAAAATACCTACTTTTGAAACTAAGGGTATTTTTGTCAAACATAACTATGAGCTTGATTTTTCTTTGGCATAAGAAAAGTCTTGAATGCTTCTAGGAATGGTCATGGTTTGAGAGAGAGATAGAGGTGGGCATTTATGGCCTTTCCCATGAGAAATATTGACTTAGGTTTTCCTGTTTGACTCAAATTCCCTTTACTTTCTTTAAAATTATGTCCTTCTGGATTCTGTTTTAATCCATTTCTTCTTTGAAAACCTAGAGAACTTGAAATTCATGTGTATGAGACCATGGGAACGAGTATATAAGGGCTTGGTCGGTTCCTGGTTGCGTTAGGGCATCCTTCTTTGAAAATACTCAAAAAATGTGAACTAAGGGTATTTTGGTCAAAATTCCTTATGAACTCGTTTCTATTGGTTAGTGAGGAAATAAAATAATTGAAAGGAATCCACGAGGGGCCATCCAAGTGATAAGCACGTAAGTGCTACATTTGATACCCATATTTATATTAGCTAGGACTCGATATTTTGGCTAATGACACTATTTTAGTGCTTTTGTAGAAGGTACAAAGAAATCCGATCTCATGACGATAATCTGCTAAAGTTACAAGTTTAACTGGCATTTGCAACTCTGGGCATCACATGCAAGCCTAATTTATTAAGGGCAGCAAAGTTCGGCATTTTATCTAGTCGCTCCACATAATGTTCATGGCAACACAACAATGGATTTCAGGGGTTTATTATCGTCTAATTTTGGCCGAGCTGTTGCAGTCGTCGTGGGAGGGGGTGCTGTTATATTCAAGGGTCTTATTTTCCTCCAGGGCAGTGAGAAGAAGACGAGACCTGAAGTTGGAGTTATATCGAAATTCTCGATCAAGACATACAGCAACAACGGAATTGGAGTTCGTTGTGCAATCAAGGGTCCAGCTGATGGTTGAGTTCTTAAGCGTGGGGTCTGGTGGTCGAGTTTCCAAATCAGTGGAAGTGCAGATGCGTGTTTGCTGATGGTTACATTTTTGGAAGCCTTTACATTCGTCCAAGGAAGGTGCAGCCCGAGTTGAAATGGTCTCGCAATTGATTGGTGTTGGTTGATGTGATAGTAGCAGTTGGAAGCGAGACAAGGATATGGCATGGAGTTGTAGCCTAAGTGTAGAATGGTCTGTATCTCATGATGGTATTAATTGGATGGTGTTTACGGAATTGATAATTTATTGATGCTGCAATCAGTTGAAGGACTTTGGTGATGCATAGCTGGTTGCAGTCGATAGTAATGGACTGGATGGTGGTGGCAGTTGGTTGTTGTGGATGTATGCAGATCATGTTAGCATAAATGGATATGGATGGTCGCAGCTGGTGATGGGGGATTCAAGGTGGAGATACATGCTAACTGATTGAGTTGGATTTGCCGGTGAAGGTAGATGATGTGGAGACAGAAGATACACGTTGCTGTGTGATCATTGAAGATGGTAATGTACGTGTTTGGTATGTGTTGACCACGGAACTTTGTTCGCATGAGCCAAGTTATAGTAACCAGTGGGCGAAGAAACTTGGATGACCATAGAGACAGAATCTGGTGTTTATGGTCGGGTTAAGAAGGTGATGTAGTTTGAATGGGTGCAAGGCAGTCGAGAGAGAGGAACTGAATGTTAGCTGGTTCAGTAGAGAAAGGATGCATCAATGATTGCTACTGCCATAGGTTTTGCCTGAAAAAACACACATCAATAAGGAGAAGATAATTAGCCCGAGTCTCTTATAATTTTGGGGTTTGTTTTGTTGGTCGTGGTTAAGCCGTCTCTGCTAGTTAGTTGCAGCCGATGGGAATCTGTGCTGTCGACGGAGTAAGAAGCTAAGTGATGGTTGTGGATGGATTTTACTATGAACTGGTACTCGAATGGATTAGCAACAAAATCTTGGATTCAAACTGGTGGTGATCAGCTGAAGATTGTGGCAGGTGATTTAGTGTTGTTGTGCAATGAGGAAAGATCTAGTGTTGCTGCTGATATTTGGGATAGTGGAAGAAAATTGAGAAGTCTGGCAACACAGATTATCTGGGGTTCGATTTATTGAAGATGAAAAAAATCTTGGTGTTGGGTCTCGATTTGGAAATGTAGGAATTACTGTTTAGTCCACTTTTTCAGGACCCAGTTAATGGCTAGTCCACCCATGGAAAATATTTACTCCCTAGTACAAAAACATGTTTTTGGACTAGATTATTTACTCTCTAGTCCAATAACTTCGTGGAGATTAAAAAGTATATTTTCTAAATGCCTAAAACACCCTTCCAAGTCTAATTAGTATCAACACATGTAAATGTTACTACATACTAGTAATATCAATACGGTGATACTACATATTAATATGTAATATACTAGTTGTAACAAAAATATCTTATTGTTACCCGTAAATTAGGTAACTACTTTACTATACTAGTAGTATGTAGTATAGTATACTAGTAGTAACACATGTAGTATCAACACATAACAATTTTTGATATAGTATCAATACATAACATACTACATATCAATATGCAGTATCAATATATAACGTACTACATATCAATATATAACGTACTACATATCAATATGTAGTATCAATATATAACATACTACATATCAATATGTAGTATTAATATATAACGTACTACATATCAAACATACTACATATCAATATGTAGTGTCAATATATAACGTACTACATATCAATATGTAGTATCAATATATAACATACTACATATCAAACATACTACATATCAATACATAGTACATATCAATATGTAGTGTCAATATATAACGTACTACATATCAATATGTAGTAGTATCAATACATAACATATTATTATTAGTACTAGTTACTACTAGTATACTACATACTACATATGTTATTACTACATACTACATACTAGTTACTACTAGTATACTAGTATATTACTACATACTACATACTAGTTACTAGTAGTATACTACATACTACATGTTATTACTACATATTGCATACTAGTTACTACTAGTATACTACATACTACTAGTATACTAGTTACTAGTAGTACTATTAATATACGAAATTTTATATGTTAGGGTTATTAGAGTAATTTTACTCTTTTCAAAACTTTTTTGGACTAACTAGTAAATGTGTTTTCCCGCTGGACTAGCCAGTAAACCGGGTTGGGTTTACTGGACTAAACATCAAATCCCTCTTTGGAAATCGGGGCAAGTATTGGACCAGTCTGGACTAGGCCTTAAGGATCTTTTGGGCAGCATGAGACGGATCCACTTTGGGCTTATTGGCTACGTCTTAACTTCTACACAGTATCAGCTATATATACTTCGGTCGAGACAAAGTTTTGGGGGGAGGCCGGCCAGAGGATAGAGTTTTGTTATGGAGGCGACGAACAGCCGTGAAGGCAAGAACGGAAGAACAAGAGATCGAAGGGAAAGGCGACGATTCGGTGACAAGGGTTTACTCTTTCCTCTATTTTTCTTGTAATTGTTTTTGTGGGTTTTGAGAAATCCATATTTATGAGTTTCTAAACTTTTTAGCTAGGGTTTTATGTTGAAATCACTTAGAGAATTAGACCACTTTCGATTTGAATACATATGGTTTTAAGGCTATTATGATTTGAATAAATTAATTTCATGATTTTATATATTAATTTTAGCGATGATATGAGTTGTTGCTTCGCTAGTTCTGTACAATACAATAACCTATGTGCTTCATTTATAGGATTGCAAATTTATTTGTCTACAAATTTGATATCCCATGCTTGGGTTAAATCCTTTGATGGGTTATGCTTAGAATAACCAGGTATTATTGCTGAACCTAAATTTAGTTTCGTATGATTTTCTCGCTAACGCAATTTGATGGTGCATGCTTGGGTTTAGACTTTTGATGTTCCATGCTTAGGGTGTCCCAGTGATATTTGCGACTCTAATACATATAATAGGCGATGTCAATAGAACGAACGATAAATAATTATTCATGAGTTATGTTTCATTTCAGTAATTGAACATAAATAGTGGTGGATACGATAAAACCCTGGTTATTGTTTTTCCCATTGATTTTATTTTGTTAGTTTAATTTTATTATTTCTTTTTCAATTCTAAAAATCCAAAAATATTCTTTCTGATTAATTCATTAGAGATACTGATTATCGATATTTCCACCGCTCCTCGTGGGAACGACCCGTACTTGCCTCTGTCTACTAGTTAGACACTTTGCGATTGCGGTTATCACATATAGGCATCTCCTAAAAGCCTATCACCAAGTGAAGTTATGCTCTTTTCTATTAAGAGAAATCCAAATACTTGGAATTAGGTTTATTTTCGTCAAAACCCTAATTCTCTTCAACTTTGGTGTTCTCAAGGGATGAGAGGGTGATAAGTAACGTCCCATTGGTCTTGTAGACTCTTCGCAAGAGATGAGTGGGTGATAAGTAACGTCCCACTGGTCTTGTAGACTCTGTACATGCATGGGTTGAGTTGGTCACGGCTTGGAGGAGATTAGGAAGGTAAAAGAGCCTTGGTTTCCTTATTTGAGCCAAATTGCTTTAATTTCCTCTTTTATCTCTAATTATTTTTCTATTTTCTTGAAAGCTTCCCTTTTGATATAAAGTTGAAAATACAACTATTTTTTAGATATGTTCTAGGTGTAGAAACCGATCCATCTCCCTTCATGAATTATATTTGTATTAGAATTCATTGTTTGAGCCGAATTCCTTTGTCTTTTCCTGAAACTCCTTTCCTTGATTGACTTGAACTCTTGAGATGCACGGAGGCTGAGAGAACTTGAAAACCGTGTGTGAGTAGATAAGGGATTGATCAAATTCCCCATTTTCTTCAAAAAATGGCCAAAATGTCGAACTAGGGGAATTTCTTTCTTTTTTCCAGTGAAAGCATAAAAAAAAGAGCCTGAAAGTATCGTGGCATTTTCCCTTATGGAAAATTCAAATCATAGAACTAGAGAGGCTGAGTCGTGACTTGGGATGTAATCAGTGAAGAGATAAATAAGGAGGAACCCCACGACTTGGATTCTTTTTGGAAGTTGGTTTCCTTGTTCGAGTGAGATTCCTATTTCGGCCTGAAGTAAAAATGATATTGCAGGAAACATGTTTATTACTTAATGCTTGAATCTAAATTTTGATCCCTGGATTTTGATCGTCAGATGAATTTTGTTGAGTGATAATATATTTTCTTTGCTTATGTGATAGCTTTATTCGTGTTTCAAAACTGTATTAATGTTCAAAATGTTGATATATAAGCTAGCAGAAGTTCTAACGATTTTGAGTTTGTTGATGTAGATACACATCCTTCGTTATCTATTGAGGTATCTCCAGTGAGTCTTCATCTGTATTCCTCCTTAATCATCACCGATTTATAATCCTTTTGAATGAATATAAGTAGTCGTATTTGGCAAGGATTCTTTTCTTTTAGGTATTCATTAGAAAACTTCAGATTTAATGTCTTTAGGAATCCCGTGTAGAATTTCAGAAGTGTTCCAGTTTTCACGTCTTCATGTTGCAGTGTACAACAATCCGAATTACAAAAGGAATCCTTATATTGCTTGGACTTCTGTAGATACCCCTATTTTGCAAGGTCAAAGTATGCAGCGAGATCGTATCCGAAATGGTATAGATGTAAGCCAATTATGCCTATACCAAGTAGAGTTAAACTTGCCCACTTAAAAATCAGCCAAGCCCAAGATGTGATGGCAACCACCTTAAGTTCATTAAGCCCCAAGTTAAATGTATACTACACCATTGCCTATTGAGCCCACTAGAATATCAAATCCCCTCCATTTCTTATACACTAAAACGAGTTAGTTGTCCTCCCATTCAAAATGTCGACATCCCTTCTAGCTTTGTTCCCAAGTCTTTCCATTTAACAAAACTCCTAGGATTAATTGAAAAATATTGAATTATTAGTAATAATATTTAAAATATGAGAAATACTATTTTAAAATGGGAAATGATATTTAGGTTTTAATGTGAGCGGTCCGATCAAAGTCAATCAATCCTAAGGTCGTAGTTAAGGGAGTAAGGCTATAAATGGGGAGCTAGTTTTGGTGTTAAGAGAGGAGGAAAAATTAGGAGAAAAACGGGAGAGGAAAAAAAAATTTGGTAGAAATCTAGAAGGAAAAATAAGGAGAACACATCCAGAAAGAAATATAATTTGGGAGAGAAAAGGTTATAGCGAAAAAAAAAAAAACAATTGGTGTTCGGATACTACTTGCGGCATTATTGGATTCTTCATTAATCTAAGTGACATTCAAAAAGCTTACAGCGAATACAAAGTTGGTCGGTAATCAATTTTCTTTACACTTTTGATCTCTCTATAACATGATTTCATAGCCATAATTAATGTATGATAGATACTAAGTTCAATGATCACTTGTCATATTCCTAATACTCACACGTATTCAATTTGCAAGCTTTGGTGATCAATAAGTTAGCTTAGTATATTATATATGAATCTATAACTTTGTTTATATGATATAAGGCTGCAAAAGGGGTTTATGTGCTAAACGTTCGTGGCTTGTTTAGTCTTTGACATCTGCATGCAAAAGTTGTCATTAACACTTGGACATGGTATTAATTGATTTGACTAGGGAATATATTATATGAGTGGTTAGGCAAGTCCGCGTTCTGCTGATTATAAGAACAACTCAATTTTTCAATATCGAGTAGCATTATTTTAATATTTAGATTAATAATAATAATTTTGATTAATAGTAATTTTGATTGGTTTCTGGTAATAATAATAATCGTGTTTTCTTTTGAGAGCAGGTTTTTCCAAGGTGGATTAAGCGTGAACTTCTGCATCTAATATTTTTGGTGTTATATATTTTATAAATTTATTATTATATATTTGGTATTGCAAGTAAGAACCCTAAAATCCCAATTATAAAGTAGAGGCCGATCTTCGGATTGGACAGGTTAGGTGCCTCACACCTTCCTAGCCCGTATCCTGATTCCCGAACTATTTCTCTGTTTTGGACCAGTGTCTATTTTGGGTCCCAACTCCCTAAGTTGGGTGGCGACTCTTCATAATAATAATTTCCAAACGTGATTCCCATTTTGGATATTTTAGAGATCCTAACCGATTTCGACGGTATCCACAGTGGCGACTCTGCTGGGGATTTTGAGAATCTAACTTGAAACGTAATTGGGAATTTAAGGTTTTGATTTGACACTACTCGGTATTTGCACGCACAGACGTGCACGCACCCATTTGCACATTTGCATTCTATTTTGCATCGTCCGAGTCCGAATCTTAGGAAAATCCGTGGTTAGTAAGGCTGAACCCTTTGGGCGTTATCAGTCGAACACCACAAGCCTTATCCCAGTACCAAAGAAGACTAGTTTCGACTACGTCTGAGGTATATTTTCTTAAGGTAACCCAAGCCTACCCAATATTTAGTGAAACCTGCATGCACGTACATTAATTGTAAACTGCATTCATTGTTGCACAAAATCCGAGACATAAGCACCCTTGTGTTACCATATATCTTTTTTTTTGTTTCCTTTGAAACAGGAAAATGACTATAGAATTCGAAATGAATATTGACACTGGGGCATTGTCATGGTTGCGCGAAAAATTCCAAAAGATGTTGGATACCAAGTTCACAGAATTGGAAGCCGAGACCAAGAAGTTTACTCTCGAGGCCATTGCTAAGTCCACGGGAAAACAAGTTGGGGCTTATATGAAAAATGACAAAAATAATCATAATTATGAAAAGGTTAAAAAGAATAATTTTGAAGAGGACATTTTTGAAGAGGTTGAAAATGAAAAATTTGATGAAATGGGTGAGACCACGGCACGAGAAAGACAATTAGCCCAGAGGCTCAAAAAGATCGAAAGGACCTTGCAGAAAATGGGTGGGGGTACAGTAGATATACATGGGCTATATCCTTATCCCGATATTCGTTTACCTCTTGGATTCAAATTTCCGGATATGGACCAATATGATGGAACTGGGTGCCCGAAAACCCATATTCGTATGTATGTTGGGTACTTGAAACCATTAGGTATTAAGGATGGGTTGTTAGTCCAATTGTTTCAAAGAAATTTGACCGGGCTGGCGTTGAAGTGGTTGATGAAGACAGACCCAAGTCTAGTTTCGACATGGCAAAATATGGTCGATATGTTTGTGAGACGATTTATGTTGGTCCCTGAAATTCAGTTTACTCGGAAGCACTTGGAGGCGGTCAGACAAGAACCCAATGAGGCATTTACAAAATTCTTTCCACGTTGTAGGACCAAGGCATTAGTGCTCGATGAAAAATTAACTGAAGATGATATGGTTGATATGATAATGAACTTCTTGAACTATGAATATTGGAATCGACTGATATTGTCTTACCATCCAACATTACTCTCATTATGGAAGGCGGGTTCATAGATTAAAAATGCATTGGACACGGGTAGAATGACAAGATTGACCAACCCAGATGACTCTAATGGGAATAATTGCGGAAGGGCCGCATTACAGATGAAAATCAAGTGAATATTGTGTCAGTTGCATCACCTACAGGACCATACCAGGGGCAGATACAGAACTGGAATCGGGGCAGATATGGACGTCCACAAAGTAATATGGGGAGAGAAAGCAGCTGAATACAAACCCATTGCAATATCATCAAATGGAACCCATGGTCAATTTTGTCTTGGCGGAAAATGAAACCAATTTAGCCGACTCAATCTACAAGCAAGAAACTGCGATGAATCGGCGCGTCCACATCAGTGAACTCTTCACGGATCAGGTAAAAACTGTGAATTCATTTAATTCAACAACTAATCGTCCTGTTATTTTGTCTGAATTAATGGCAGATTATTATGGAGTTGAGCAACCGAAGAACGTGCTAAATTCCAACTGATTCCCAGCAGAGCCTGTGCATATATCTGACCTTCTACCAAAGCAGACCGCACTTGTTAGGCCTGTGCATATTTCAGAGCTCTTGTCTCATCCCGTTCAACCACTCGCGAGTCCAGTCTACCTCTCAGATATCTTACCTACTGAACCAGTACATGCAAAAAATCAATCTTCATCTACAAGGTGGAATCCGTTTAGAACTGAGGGTGGTGAAGAAGTTCAAAATATAGCAAGAAGTAGACCTATTTACAAGCCACCTCATCTCAGGGATAAAAATATAATTATGCCTCCTACACAACCATCACCCAAGTTTAAATATGTAAGAGAAAAGGATGAACAAAAAGTGGTAAGAACAATAGAGGCTGAGTCAGGTAAGTCTCTAACTCATTATGTTGAATCATTCAGACCGGTTAAGGGTACACCACCTGAATTTGTAAATAAGTCATCTTTTATTTCCAATTTTCAAAATATTTCGAAAAATCCAAAAAAAATTGAAAAACTAAAAAACCAAAAAGTTTTGTTTGTAGGAAAAATGTTTTAAAGAACAATATACTCGGCATAAACAAAGGCAATGAGAATAGTGGCAAACCGTGGGGACTGTGGAACCACCAAAAATAAAAACCTGAACCGGCTAAAGAAGTAAAGTTTGTCAATCAAAACAAGGAAAATCATCCTGTAAGGGCACCTCAGAGAAAGAAGATGAATGCGACCAAAATGTGGATACAGTGCAAGAATGTGCCAATACAGAAGACAAAAGTAGTGAATTTAATTAAAGAGAAACCACTGCAGTTAAGACCAGAATGGATGATGAATATTAATGATAATAAGGAAGAGAGATTCAAAACACATGAAGATGAGAATTTTCCACCAAATAAAAGCAAGAAGACGAATCCACTACTTGAGGAAATGGTATCTTACAAGGATGTGTTATTAAATTTGAAAAATAATGGAGCAATTGATCAAAAGGCAAAGAACGATTTTCCCAGCATAAAGTTTAAGAAAGCAATTAATCAAAATTAAGTGAGTGATTTTCCCAGCAGAAGGTTCAAGAAAGAAAATAATAAGAAGATAATAAATAATTATCGGAGCATAAGGTTCAAGGAAATAATTAATCAGAAGGTAATGAATAATTTTCCCAGCATTAAGTTCAAGAAAGATATTAATCAGAAGACAACAAATGATTTTCCCAGCAAAATTTTCAAGAAGGAAATTAATCAGAAGATGATGAATGATTTTACGACTACAAGGTTCAAGAATACAGTTAATCAGAAGCTAATGAATGATTTTTCAGAGATAGAGTTCAAGAAGATGAAGCAAGCAGAATTTTGAGGAGATCCAAGAATCATACAAAAGAGAAGAATTGTTCAACGATTTGATCGGGGCAGCCAACATGATCCAGGCCCAACAAGTGTTACTCGACCCAAGAAATACCATACCTAGGTAAGTGCTCAATCTATCTAAGGGCGGCGAACGCTCATAAAACTTAAGGAGATTTTTTTTAGAAGTCCAATAATATCTCTCTCATAGTGTCATAGTCTAGGGGCAGAGTCGTCATCATGTTTGGCCCCTTTAGTCAAAAAAAAAAAAAAAAAAAAGGGCAGAGTCATCACCATGTTTGGCCCCTTCAGTCAGTCAATCAGTAAAAAAAAAAATCAAGAGTTATTATTTCAGTCTTATTGAGTCAGTCAAAAAAAAATCAAGAATTATTATTCCAGTCTTATGGAGTCAGTCAGTCAAAAAAAAAAAATGTTCAGTTTCATAGTGTCAGCAAAATAATAAGAGGGCACCGCCATCATCATAATGGGCCCACGTCAGTAGAATAAGCCTTTTGTAGAGAGAGAGATGTTTGTAATTATGTATGTCATCACTAGTTTTGTACACCATCTCCTAAAGTTCTATGAGCAACGGACATCCGAACGGGTAGATTAAAAAAAATATATATAAAAAAAATGAAAAAAAAATATAAAAAAATTTGAAAAGAAGAAAAAAAAAATGGTTATTAAACAGCCACTTGGGAAAATTGAGTAGCACTTAAAATAGATAGAGGAAAAGAAGAGTCGTATGGATAAAATTGAAGATTTGAAGCATCGAACGTCATCCCTGGAAAGCAGCAAAATCCTGAATCGTTTTACAGTTTGAAGCCAATTGATGAAGTTAATTACAACTGGGAGATAGCTGGGAGGATTGACAGATTTAAAAATTTGGATGGGGACGGTAATATTTTTGGTGGCATCTATCAGACACGTGGCAGGTCGGGATTCCTAAACCTTTGTATATATTGAGTATTTTGTTTTTCACCTTTTGTTTTTGAAAATTATTTTTTAGGATTTGTTTCCTTAATAATAAAAAAAAGTAATAATAATTAGCATTTATTAGGAACATGTGCTACTAATAGCTCTTTTTCAAGGTCATCAATTACAGGGTTTCTCCAGAATTTGGACGCAAAACTCAAAGGGAAAGTGAGGCTTACTTTCTACATAAGGATTGTGGCAATGAAGAATGCTCGAGGCAAATTATTTATCTAAAGCTCCATATGGATAGTAGAAAGGACAAGAGATGATGAAAATATTTTGAGCAAACTCGTAAAGATTGAAGAGCATAAACTCAGACGATGCAATCTATGTGATAACGTAGCATGTGGCTAGAAGTGATAAAGAGCCGCCTGTTTTTGCAATAGATGTTATGGCACGAGTACCGCTTCGTCGTGATCTCTATATCACGAGGATGCATACAAGTGCAAAATTAAAATACTTAGAAATAATCCGGGTGAACTTACAGTGTCTTCCCGGATAATTGATAAGTGAGGAATCCAACAAAGTGTTTGAAACTCGTATTAATGTGCAAAATAGGTGTGTATGTCTTTGGCATTCAGTTGCACGCAAACCTCTTCCAAAGAGGGGCAACTATAGACACCCCAATTTTGCACGGTCAAAGTATGCCGCGAGATCGTATCCGAAATGGTATAGATGTAAGCCAATTATGCCTATACCAAGTAGAGTTAAACTTGCCCACTTAAAAATCAGCCAAGCCCAAGATGTGATGGCAACCACCTTAAGTCCATTAAGGCCCAAGTTAAATGTATACTACACCATTGCCTATTGAGCCCACTAGAATATCAAATCCCCTCCATTTCTTATACACTAAAACGAGTTAGTTGTCCTCCCATTCAAAATGTCGACATCCCTTCTAGCTTTGTTCCCAAGTCTTTCCATTTAACAAAACTCCTAGGATTAATTGAAAAATATTGAATTATTAGTAATAATATTTAAAATATGAGAAATAATATTTTAAAATGGGAAATGATATTTAGGTTTTAATGTGAGCGGTCTGATCAAAGTCAATCAATCCTAAGGTCGTAGTTAAGGGAGTAAGGCTATAAATGGGGAGCTAGTTTTGGTGTCAAGAGAGGAGGAAAAATTAGGAGAAAAACGGGAGAGGAAAAAAAAAATTGGTAGAAATCTAGAAGGAAAAATAAGGAGAACACATCAAGAAAGAAATATAATTTGGGAGAGAAAAGGTTATAGCGGAAAAAAAAAACAATTGGTGTTCGGATACTACTTGCGGCATTATTGGATTCTTCATTAATCTAAGTGACATTCAAAAAGCTTACAGCGAATACAAAGTTGGTCGGTAATCAATTTTCTTTAAACTTTTGATCTCTCTATAACATGATTTCATAGCCATAATTAATGTATGATAGATACTAAGTTCAATGATCACACTTGTCATATTCCTAATACTCACACGTATTCAATTTGCAAGCTTTGGTGATCAATAAGTTAGCTTAGTATAATATATGAATCCATAACTTTGTTTATATGATATAAGGCTGCAAAAGGGGTTTATGTGCTAAACGTTCGTGGCTTGTTTAGTCTTTGACATCTGCATGCAAAAGTTGTCATTAACACTTGGACATGGTATTAATTGATTTGACTAGGGAATAGATTATATGAGTGGTTAGGCAAGTCCGCGTTCTGCAGATTATAAGAACAACTCAATTTTTCAATATCGAGTAGCATTATTTTAATATTTAGATTAATAATAATAATTTTGATTGGTTTCTGTTAATAATAATAATAATCGTGTTTTCTTTTGAGAGCATGTTTTTCCTAGGTAGATTAAGCGTGAACTTCTGCGTCTAATATTTTTGGTGTTATATTTTATAAATTTATTATCATATATTTGGTATTGCAAGTAAGAACCCTAAAATCCTAATTATAAAGTAGAGGACGATCTTCGGATTGGACAGGTTAGGTGCCTCACACCTTCCTAGCCCGTATCTTGATTCTCGAACTATTTCTATGTTTTGGACCAGTGTCTATTTTGGGTCCCAACTCCCTAAGTTGGGTGGCGACTCTTCATAATAATAGTTTCCAAACGTGATTTCCATTTTGGATATTTTAGAGATCCTAACCGATTTCGACGGTATCCACAACTTCTAACATGTTTCAATGATCCAAGCACGATCCCTTGGAGTATTATGACCTCATTACCCTTCCTTAGCTTAGCATTGGTCATGATTTAGGCTTCCTTGGGTCAGAGAAACGCATGTGGTATGATTCTACGTTTTTACCCTTTATTACGGAGAAAATGTATTTTTTCCCCGATTCCTTGTGAAAGCATCGACCCGAACGAACTTGTGAGTATCCTTGGAGGTATGGACTGGGTTTCTTGAGATTGAAATGAGGATCGCACTCTAGACATGAGGACAAGCTATGTGTGAGGCGTGAAACTTCTCAACATACATAAACTATAATTACATACCCTAATGTCGATAGCCGCTTTCTTTATAAAAAAACGAAGTAAGGGACCACATCGGTTAGCCTTAAGAGAAAACTAAGAAACACGTCGAACCATAATGCTTGGCCTAATGAAATAAAAAAATGAAAAGTGTTGCTCTACAATGTGGGTCACTTGAACATGATTTTCGAACCACGTACATTGTTAGGCCACTTCCTATGCACATGCCAAAACATGATATTTGGCATATATGCACCCACAATGGGTATGCCAAATTTCCAAACTCATATGCCAATATGTTATTTCTGGCATACACGACAGAGTTTCCAGCGAGTGATAGAGTCTTGGTCGCTCGATGGTCAACCAAACGCTCGATGGTCTTCAAATCGCCAGCGAAAGTCAAGCTATCGCTCACCAGATCATCATCTAACGGCTACAATTTCCCCCTCTATAAATACCTGATTTAAAACTCATAACAGCTCACACCAGAAATTCTAAATCTCTCTAGAATTTCTTAATTTCTCAATCTTTTTCAAATCTAAAACTATCACAGCTCCTCTACAATTATATTTTCTTATAAAATGGATTCACAAGCAGAAACTCAAGGCAAAGGTAAGAAGAATCGAGTCCAAGGTGCAAAATACAACATGATAGAAGATGAATGTATTTATTGTAATTATGTTTTTTTTACCCAAGATTGTATCAGTGGTGCACAAAAACATGATAACACCATGTGGGATAATATATTTCAAAAATATGAAGAACAAACCATGAACATCAATAGTCGTAATGCAAAAGGATTGTCAGAACACTTCATTGTAATCAACCGGGAAGTAGCCGCTTATGTTGCACTGATAGTGCAAGCCAATAAAAAACGAAAGGACAGTGGTCAGACTGATGTTGATTTTAAAGGAGAGGTTCGTACAGATTGGAAACGAAAACATGGTAAATAGTTTTCTTTCGAAAGTTGTTATCATATTTTGAAGTGTTTGAACAAATATAATCTAGATTACTTAGATAGTACCTGAAAAGTCACCATATAATTCTTCTCCTTCAACACCAAATTCTTCACCATTTTCACAAGGTCCATCAAATTCTTCACCAGATACCCCTACAAGCTCAAATTCCAACGTAGTTTTCAATAATTATGTTGATGGTAATAATAAGGGAAAACTTCCAGGGAGGAATCGGGCAAAACTGGCTAGAAAATTAGCTCAAGAAGGAGGGATTTCCGGAGGATTTAACATGGCGGAGTTTATGGATCATCAAAAGACCGTCGCGAAGGAAAGATCCATTCAAAGGAAAATTCAAAACCGGAAGAGTAAGAAAAGTCGTCTTTCTCAAAAAAAAATCCAGTTTGACTATGACAAGCATAACATTCTTCAAGATAACACCTCAATATGAACGCCCAACAAAAAAATCTGTGGCAAATCGAACTTGATAGGATTCAAGCACAGATTGAATAGAAAGCTGGATTTACTAACAACCGTGATGAAGATGATGATGAGGATGGAACTGATGATGAGTTTGATGAAATAATTCCTCTACATGATTAATGTAGCAGTAGTTGTTTAAGTTTTAATGTTTTAGTTTTAATTTTAATTTGATATGTTTATGCATTCTAATTAATATTAGTTTGAAATGAAATGTTGAAGTTTATTATAACATTTTAATTTATTAGAAAAATAATATAACATAACTTAGACTTAAGCTAAAACATTAAAAATAAACTTCGTAACTTAAACTGAAGAAAAATACATAAAATCATCTTCCATGCTCTGCCCAAAGATTCAATCTCAGATCTTCTCTTAATTGGTCATACAAATTACGGTTCTGAATGTAGTTAGTCATTGATCATAATTCATTGCAAGGAGGCCTCTTTCAGGTCGAATCTCTGTCCTCAAATCTTCATCATCATAGTTAATCCAATCCGAATCACGCCGGGTTTCCAGAATTACCATGTTATGAAGAATTATGCAAGTGAGCATAGTCTTATGCATTTCACGAGGACTCAACCCATGATATGGGCCACAAATGATAGCGAACTTCCACTTCAAAATTCCAAAAGTGCGTTCCACATCATTCCTCAGTGCCATTTGGGCATCGTTAAAATATCGGTATGAAATGACCAATGCACCAGCAGGAGGTTGACGGTAGCATTGAACCAAGGTGGACCATTTTGGGTAGATACCATCCGCAAGATAATATCCATGAGTGTACTGATGGTCGTTGATCATGAAACGGACATATGGAGAAATTCCATACTTCAAATCTTCAAACAGAGGCGACTTGTGCAAAATATTAATATCATTTTGTGAACCCGGAAGACCAAAAAAAGCGTGCCATATCCAATAATCGTAAGAAGCTTCAACTTCAGGGATAACTGTTGGTTTTGTATAATGGCCTTTATATTGACCAGTCCAATAAACAGGGCATCCATGCCATAACCAATGCATACAATCGAGACTACCTAGCATTCCTGGGAATCCCCTTTCCTCATTCTCCATTAAAATTTGTCTAACATCTTCGTCGGTTGGTTTTCGTAAATATGTTGGACCAAAATGATTAATCATTACTTCACAGAATAATGAAAGGTAAGTGTAAGAAGTTGTTTTACCCATACAAAGGTACTCATCATTCACATCCGCTGGAGTGCCATAACATAGAATCCTTAAAGCCAAAGTAACTTTTTGTTTGGGACTATGACCTCTAATATTCAGTGCATCAAACTGATAATTGAATTGAGGTTCCACTCGACAAATCTCTTCAATAATCTTTTTCACCAGATGACGAGGCATACGGAATCGACCTTGAAAATCTCGATCAAAGTACACATAATTTGGAAGAAAATAATCGTGCATGAGCTTCTGATGGTAAAACTCCCTCCCTCGATACGTATATCTTCTTGATAATACTTCTTTGGGCTCTGTAACTCTTGGTATTTGACCCGTATGTACAAGCATCAAAATTTCGATTAGTTTATCATCTTCAGCCTCCTCTTCGTCAATTTCTTGCAACCTCATACGATAAATTTCTTGATGTAACCTGAACCTATTCATAATTATATCCCTTTCTTCATTGGATCTCGAGATTGTAATGAAGCTTAAAATTGAGAATAAAGGAGTAATATCTTTAGAAGCAGGTGTGAGTTTTCTATCGAGGTAAAATGGCGTATATATAGGAACCATATGGGGAACTAGCCATTGCAGAATAACTACTTGGCGATAACCATTGTATCACCAGCGTTATTATTTAAATCGAGCGATATTCATAATATCGACAACGATATTCATAATATCGACAGCGATAAAGGATTCATCGCTGTCGACATTGTGAATATCGGCCGCTCACCGGTTTTCCCATAGTGGCGCAAATGGTTTGGCATGCCAAACACCATTTTTTTTTTGCATGTGCATAGGAATAGGCCTTATAGTGCTTTATTCGGACACAGTAAAAAATCACAACAAGATTTAGACCAAGAAATACAAGAACCCGTACACAAGATGCTCATTCTAGTCCAGCAAAATATTCACTAGTCCCTAGTAATATAAATTTCTTAGTAACTTATAGCAATCAAACCCACCACCACCACAACAACCACCATCGCCACCATGACCTTTACCGATTTTTTTTTTTTTAGTTTCCTAAAATAAGAACTTGGGTTTCTCTGAAAATCTACCCTTGATATCTTGTAATTTCTTTCAGGGGATTTCATCATCTTAGTTGAAAAAGGAGACCAAGAAAGTCTCCAAACACAATGGTTAAAACAACAACGAAAACAACCTTGGTTAGCCAAAAAAGCCAAAGCTAAATTCTTGGCCTAATCATTAGTATAAAACAGGGTTTGGATAAGTTTGCCTTTGTTAGTGGTGGTCAGGATTTGTCTGTACAAAGATAAATCAAGGGTTATGGTTCTCCTGACCACCCCCTACATCTCGCATATGTGGCGTTAATTCCAATATTATGAATGAAAAATGAATACTCAAGTCAAGATATGGAAATTCAAAAATTATAACAGGGAAGTTCGAACTCATGACCTATTGTGTCATAAGAGTAGCCTTTAACCAGTGTTCCACCTTGGTTGGAATTGATAGAAAATATAAATCAACAGTGGTGGTTTGTTCAACTCAAATACCATAATTACTTTATTAATTAGTGTTTCACTAATTGCACATAATAAATAATCTATTCATTATAAAGTGTTTTATTAATTAGTGTTTCACTAATTTCTCATAATAAATGACTAATCATTTTTTAATTATAAATGTTTTCTTAATTAATTATAATATTTATTTCTATTAATAAGTAATTTTGATAACTAATATCAATAGACAATTTCTGCGACAATGAGTAGTAGAAGAGGTGGAGGCCGAAATATTAGTGGTGGTTAAGGGCAGAGCCAAGCACAATTATATTTATTTTTGTTCTTTTATCGTAAAATGGGATACAAAGTCCATTTTTCACATGTATCCAACTTTCCAAGAATTTTTTCTCCCTCTCTCCTCAAAATCCTGGCTCCGCCCCTGGTTTCTGGTGGAAGAAGTAGTGACGGTGAATGCTGGTGAGTAGTGATGGACAATATTAATTTTATGTTGTCATTACCACATCGATAACATCGTAGTGTGGAAGATGTGGTTGGTTGTTTTTAACACTTATTTCAGGGATGATATCATACAAGTCAATATTTTCATGATCGTAGTTGGATCACCCAAATGGTGCCCCTGTTATCTTTGGTACTATATTGTATAAATCATGATATTTTAATGTTAAAATAAAATTTATTGAAATACAAAAAAGAATATATACACGGAAAAATAATAATGAAACTAATCAATTGACGAAATTTTGTTCAATCTAAACCTCATACATGGCATTTGAGGTGGCCTATTTTTTTTAAAAAGAAACATGTAAACTTTGGTGGACTAAGCCATAAATATATATGCACAAAGTACTATTTATAAAATAAACTAAAAAAATTATGTAGTTATTAGAAATTTAAGGGGTTAGAGCCAGGTTAGTCAACCCTTGGCTCCGCCACTAGGTGGTGGTGGATAAAAAGAGTGGATTCATATGGTTTTATGGTGGTGGCGGGTATTGGTGAAAAAAAAACATATTATGCTAATTTCGTAACGCCACAAAATGTGTAACGTTATATTATAAAGTATAAAACGTGGTTGATCATTTTAATGTTAAAATAAACTCGATAAAACACGTGCCCATTTTAAAAAATTGGTGCAATCAATTGCCATGTTATGTAATAACTAAACGAACGACACGAATCAAGATCAGAACATATGAAATTATTTATTATCGATTTGTTTATGTAAAGAGTGGTCAGGATTTGACCTTGGCAAAGATAAATTTACCGCTAGGTTTGTTCAACTTAATCATTTTTAAATGTTTTATTAATTAGTGTATCATTGATTTTTCATAATGAGTAATTAAATTTCTATTATAAATATCCCTTTAATAATCTAACATAAATACATAATTTTATTAATAAATAATTTTAATAATTCTAATGGTGAGTATAAGAGGTGGCTGGTGTTTGTGAATAATGGAGACGGTAACATTACTATTGGTGGAAGAAATACTGGCGGTGGATGGTTTTTATGGTGGCGGGTGTTGGTAATAGTAGTGTATAATAATGGTGGCGGGTCTAAGTTCACAAGGCACCAGAAGCAGTGTCCGGAGTATTTTGGATATAGTAACTTAGACCCGATGTAATATTTATGTGTTTTTTTTTTTTTAGTTTTTCCATAATCTATTTATTTAAGAAAAATGAACATTGCAAATACATAACATCAACAAAAATCAGACAGATTGCGCTTGACAATAATGGCTACTGATGGTCCGTAAACGGGAAAAAAAAGGAATTGTTGGGATATACAACGGATTACTTGATACGAATCAAAGAGGTATAACTATTTCGATTCTGAAATCACATAAAGTTCACAGTAAAATATGACTTCAAGTTTAAAGTTAGTAACAAACATAATATGGCTAACTAAAATGTTAAAAACAAACAAGATATATAAACTTAGAAAGCCGTGGGACTTGAAGAGGCCAATTTTGAAAACTAAAATCTTAGAAAGCAAGGATCCATAATACCGTATTTATTTTTATATAAAAATACAACGTAGAATATGTCAACTTTTGGTAAAGGATCTATTGACAACCTATTAATTTGAAATAGGATCAGGGAGTAGAATATATGTTCAAGGTTCTTTATGAGGTAATGTGTCGTCAGATTGTATTCCAAGTGAAGGTAGGAACATATGAAAGTGACAAAATGTCCAAGACTTTTGAAGTTACCAAAGCCTTCGTTAAGACGAATTGCTGGGCACAATACTTTGTTGAAGATTTAAAGGCAGAGGTTCGTATATATACAATCCCTTCGAAAAGGTAATGGGTACACATTTTAAACATTGTCATATAATCGGTGTTGAAAAATTACAGGAAAATCATGTCATATTGGATAGTTTGTATCATTCGTTCAATGCAAAAAAAAAAAAAAACTATTCTCTGCCTATTTGGAGGGTCGGAAACATGACCATGATAAATGAGTCAGCTGGAGCGAAATAGGAGCACGTGGAGAATTTTATGGACGATATTGATTAGTTGATTTCACTGAGATGAGCGCTGCTGACGACATATTTCCAAAAAATATTTAAACTTCCATGTTCATGTTGATCATAATCTCATTATAAGCAATGAACATAAATAAAAAAGTGTCTGGAAGTTAAGATTATATTTCTTTCATTTGAGCAAATCTCCGGCGGTAAAATATCAAAGGAAAAAACAAAGAAAAAAAGAGAGGAAAATCCCAACTAATTTTATGACAAACACAAATTAAATCATAAGGAGTTGATAAGTATTTGGGACACAAATTATACGATATATTAAAAATGAATCAACATCATGGCCTGTGCCGTTACGGCACGGGTTAAGGGCTAGTAATATAAAAAGTAGGAAAAGTGTTGCTCCACAATGTGGGTCACTTGAGCATGCTTTTTGAACCATGTACATTGTCTTTATTTGGACACAAAAAAAATCACAAGAAGATTTAGACCAAAAGATACAAGAACCCGTACACAAGATGCTCATTCTAGTCCAGCAGTACTCGCTAGTAATATAACTAGCGATGCTCCTAGTAATATAACTTTCTTTCTAACTTAAAAGCAATTAAACCCACCACAACCACCACTACCACCGCTGCCACCACGATCTTTCCCGACTTACTTTTCCTTTTTCCTGTGATTCCTAAAATAGGATCTTGGGTTTCTCTCAAAATCTGCCCTTGATATCTTGTAATTTCTTCCAGGGGCCCTGCGTTTGTAGAAACGTAAGCGAACGTAAAACCTCCGAGAGAAATCAGTGGAATCAGCAACAGTAATACCAGTGCTGGAACAAACTTACGTCTAATTAGAGTAGGCATAAAACTTAAAAAATCCATAACTAGTTTATATGTCAATGATTCCACACATACATCTCATTTGCTTTATATCAAATGTTCAGAACCCTTGCTAGAAAAGCAAGAAGACGTATATAATGTCTAAAAAAACCGTCACACAAAAACCATTTCCCTCTCCTCTCTCTCTCTCACTCCTTCTTCTTCTCCAACAAAACCATCAAAAACAACTCTTCTCTGCTCAGATCTAGTCCATTTTTGGACTAGATCTGAGCAGATTTCTTCATTTTTCCTTGCTTTATAGGTTAGTTGGTAGATTAGTTTGGTTTTTATTATGTTTTCTACTTATCTACACCATTTTGGTGGTTTTATCTACTCTTTTGAGGTTTATCTTCGCTTTAATGGCGATTCTTGGTTATTGGGTTGGGTTTTTAGATCGATAGTGGTTCTCTCCAAGCTCTCCAACGACGAAATCTTCATCTTGGTTATCTTCGACGACGGAATCTTCATCATCAACTTATCCGGTGACGGAATCTCCATAGATGGTCTTTTTGACGACGGAAGCTTAATCACTAGCTATAAGAGATTTGAGCAAATCACTCCTATTTTTGGAGCATTTCTTTCTATAGAAGAAAAACAAACTAAATGGTTGGAATTTAATTCCGAGAAAAACCATCCTTCTTCCGATTTAATCGGATCTTATTCATACTTGTATTTGACTTACTCCGGTAATCCTTCTCTTTCTCTTGTCGGATTTCTCGGTATTGTACTCTTACGGTATGTTCTTGTTACTTTGTATTCTCTTATCTTTGATATTAAACTCATTGTAACCTTGAAATCCCATTAATGAAAAGGTTCCTTGTTGATCAAAAAAAAAAAAAAAAAAAAAATGTTCAGAACCCTTAGCTTGCGAATATTTTTAAAAAATGACCATTCCAAATTAGGTGGTTTTTTTTATTTATCTTCCTAAATTGGGGCCTTATAACTATATGACAAAATAGGGTCATTATGAAGTAATTTGTGGGAACCCCTTATCCATTATTTATATTAATTCCTAATATATCCTTATTAAATTAGTGATGATTAATTAAGTTAATGTTTATTAAATTAATAAGTGTTTGTGTAGGAATATAATGTTTGGATTAGAGTAGAAGATGATTTTTCTTTTTTAAGGTTGGGAGGGAAAGAAGTAGAGGGAAAAAAGGAAAAACTAGGGTTTGTGATTTTCTTAGCAAAAATGAAACTTTATAGTGATGATGAAGACTCTAGTAGTGATGAAGAAGGGGGTGTATCAGATTATAATGATTTCGATCCTACCGAATTGGAAAATTTGTTGAATGAAGAAGAGAAAATGAACCAAAAAATGCTTGAGGATATTATTGAAGCACAAGAACACTTTCTTCGGGAGGAAGAAGATGATAATGATTCCAATAGACATGTATGAGTTGTAATGATCTACAAACATGTATTTGCATGTCCCAATTGCCGAATAATAAAAAAAAATTCCAAACTTTAAACCAGAATCGGTTTATTCGATAGCATGACATAAACCGATTCTGGGTAAAATCCCAAAATTAGGTACAGGAATCGGTCTTTGTTCATCACCAAATAAACCGATTGTAGTAATTTTTGGCGCGATGGGTACGTGAAGAGAATCGGTTTTTGTTGGTGTTGTGCATAATCCGATTCCTTGCCTAGAATAATCACGTAGAATATACAAAGTTGGCATTCGGTTTATTTTCGTGAATATGTAATCCGATTTTGGAGAAAAAAGTTCCAGGAGAAATGTGAACAACAATCGGATTATATTACACGAGACGTGAACCGATTGTATACTATGAATTTTTTTCGCCAATTCTTTAATCGTTCTTTATGATTGCACATATAAACCGATTACCTTAATCGGGTTAATCGATTGTAACATATAAACCGATTTTGAATCATCAACTTTTTGGTATTTGTTGTAGATTGTTATGGCGTTTGATGAAGATCAACCCAAAGTCGTATCTCTGTTGGGTCCTGATACCTCTGCCCACTATTTCACCGATTTGGAATAGAAAGACAAAAACGATGCAAAGCAATGGTTTATAGACAAGGGAATAGAGATCAAATATGCGTTAGTTTTAGGCCATCGCTCAAGTCAAGATCGTTTGAAACTTGTTTGTGAGAGAGGTGGAAAGAAAGAAAGTCACTGGGCAAAGGACAGACTTTACGTGAAGAAGACAAAAAGGGAATACATAACTAAATCAAAGAAGCATGGTTTCCCGTTTAAGATTATAGTTAATACATGCAAGAAACCCGATGATAGTAAGGTATACAAGATCTATAAAGTGTTGAATGGTTGTCATAATCATGATGATCCGGAATCTCTTATTGGACACGTGTACGTTTGTGGGTTGAAACCACATCAATGGGAAACGGTGAGGTCAATGAAAGCGTGTAAACCAAGTGACATCCTTAGGAAGATTAAGGAGGATTATAAGGATAACTTGTCCTCTTTGAGGAAAATATACACGGCAAGAGCAGCCTTTAAGAGGAGGTCATAGGATGGTAGAGCGGTTATGGAATAATCTCAATGGTTAGCCGATCAACACGTATACACAATGAGGAAGCAAGTATTGGAAGGAAAAGTGACTCGTATTTTCTTGGCGCATCCGGAGATGATCAAGTTGGCACAATGCTTCTATCAAATTTTGTTAATAGATTGTACGTATAAGACCAACAAGTACAACATGCCGTTGTTAAACATTGCTTGCCATACTTCCGACAAGCAAACCTTCACGGTAGCATGGGGGTTTATGGATCGGGAGAATGATGTGAGTTTTACTTGGATGCTAGAGACCTTGAAGGAGATATACCGTGGCGATCAAACTCCGAGGATCATAGTAACGGATAAGGACCAAACAATAATGAATGCCATTGGAGTGGTTTTTTCGGTTGCTAAACATTTTCTTTGCACATGGCACATACAATGCAATATTATAAGTAATTATAGGGGTCATATCCAAAAGCCAAAGCCACAAAAAGGTACCGCTCGTGAAAAAGCCGAAGATGAGCGTCTTCAAAAACTAACTCCGGAACAAAGAGAGGAGGATAAGAAGAAAAGCAAATCGGAGTATGAAGTGAATGGGATACTATGGAAGGATTTTCAACATCATTGTGATTTAATGGTACACTCAATATCCGTGCCCAAGTTCGATTGCCACTTGGAGAGTTTTATTGGGCTATGTAAGAAAGATTACGAGAAATGTGTGGTTTATTGCTTAAAGGAATTGTTGGATCCGTACAAAAAAAAATTGTGTATGCTTACATGTACCAACACATGCATTACAAGAATGAGGCGACAAGTATTGCGGAAGGATCTCATGGACGTTTGAAAATCTTGCTCCGAGGGAACCAAAACACCGTGGTTACATTACAAGAAGCCATCCATGAATACACCAAGGCCGATATCATCAAGATAACCGCTTAAATGGAATAAAGTAGGATGAAAATCATCACAAGCTACAAGGAACATAGTCGGTTGATTACAAATTTAAATTATAGGGTGTCTCACTGGGGGATTATTTTTATGATGAAGGATTACAAATATTATGTGGAAAAGGATATGGGGAGAAGAATAATTGAATGTAAATGTATGACGATGACGGCCTTCGTATTTTCGTGTCGTCACATGATCGCGAAGTACCATAAGGATGGCTTAGGAAGAAAAGTTTTGTTGTACGACTTAAAACTAGCCGCAAACCCCCATATGGTACCGGTCGGAGAACCAACGGTGCTACTGCCGATGGGTAGACCACCTTCCAACATGGATAGGAAGGAAGAAAGGTACGAATTTAAGGTTGCAATGAGTACCGGAAAACACTCGTTGTTGAGTCATAAAAGAATCCTTTTTCAATATGAGAAGGAAGACGCTAAATATGAATATGCTAAGGTTCCAAAGAAAAGGGGTCGACCGAAGAAGGGAGAAAGTCGGGAAAGTAGCACACAAGAGAAGATAAATGTTTCAAATGTTCCTTCACAAATTGAGAATTAAGAGGCACCGGCTAAGAGGAAAAGGGGTCGACCAAAGAATGGAGAAAGCGGGACACGCGCTCCTTCGCAACATGAGGATCCAATTGCTACTTCGCAAGAGAGTCAAGGGCCAAACAATCTATTTGTTTCTTCTCCAGAGAGTCAAGAAAGTACAACACAAATATCAAGGTTACGTGCATGGAAGGGGGAAGCAAGACAAAAAGGTTCTATGGTTACTATAAGGGCCGCTCTTGGTGATGGAAGCAAGCCTAGGGATGAACGAGGTACACCCCATCGAACGTGTTACACCATATTCGAGGAGTATTACTCGAAACTTCCTGAAATCATCAAGCTCTATGTGGTATCCACCGATGACGTGGATGCGGATGGGAATTGCGGTTATCACGTTGCGTCGGAACAAATAGGCCATATAAGTTTGGCGGACGATAAGAACCTAACCCAATGTCAATACTTTAGAAAGATGATGGCCTTGCGCCTACAAGAAGACAAGGAATTTTACATATCGATGATGAAGGAAGGAAATACAAGAAAAAACAAAGAAGTGATTTTTGAAAAAATGGTTGCTAGAGTACAAGGGCCAAAGTGGAATGAACCAATTACCCGAGAGCATTGGATGCATATGCCTTTATATGGACATCTCTTGCTGGAAACGTGGAGTTGCGTTGTTCGTCTATTTGGTAAGGGATAATGTTATACATACGCACCAAAATACACCATTAGGGATGAATTGCTTAAGGATCGGAGAATCGCTTTATTCAACCATAACAACATACATTATATCGGTCTTAGAGTACGTGATGATTTTCCATTACCACCGATAGATGGGTTTCATGAGGTCACGAAGGAGTGGCTAAAAAAATACAATGCTAACATGAGGCGATGGGAGGAATTGATCGTGCCGGATCAATTCGATGGTCTCCATTTGTTGGAGTGAGTATTTTCCTTATGTTAAAAACTTGATCTATCGGATGCTTATATTTTGTCGCTTTCTTATGGAATGAGTATCTTAATGAATGAAAGTGATTTTTTTTTTTGGGTAACTAGGACTCATGAATTTTGCTTCAGAATCGGACTTAAAATATGTTTATGAAGTCCGATTCTGAAGGTAGTTTGCTGCAGCTTTTTCAGAATCGGTTTATATGTACTACAATGTAATCTGATTGTTGAAACAGAGATTTTAAATTACAGAATCGGATTACATATGCAGCAAAATGATCCGAACATGAATCCAAAATCGGTTTATGTGTGTACTAATGTAATCCGATTATAGTCGATGTTCATCAAATCCACCCAGAATCGGGTAATGTAGGTTCACAGTAAAACCCGATTAAGGCCATAATCGGATTATTATGGTGCACATATAGACCGATTCTGGATGGATTTTCAGAAAACTTGATGAGTGGATTTTTAATATTTTGAGGTAAATCATTGTAGAGTATCCATTAGAAGGAAAGGTTTAAAGGGATTCAACTCAACACTTGAATTGTGTGTTTTTTGTTTTAGTTTTGATGAAAAATAAATTGAGTTTTAATTGTTGTTTGTGATTGATTAGGATTTAGTTTTAATTTTGATGAAAAATAAATTGAGTTTTGATTAATGATTTTGGTATTTGTTAATTAAGTTTTAATTTTGTATTTGTGTTAGAATAATTAAGGTTTCTTTAAGGTTAATTTAGTAATTTTACAATTTTTCTGACACCCCTTATCATTTTCTATTGGGGAATGAAGGAATCTATAGGCCTCAATTAAGTTGGCTAGGCCCCAATTTAGGAAGGTTGATTTAAAGTTGAGTTTATCTTTTTGACGAAGGAAACATCCTAAAGAGATTTTAACTTTTATCAAACAAGAATTTTTCAAAAATAGTTTGCCTGGCAAGACCAAATTCAGTAAGGGTGCGTTTGGCACGGAGGTAGTTGAGGGTGGAGTTCAGTCAACGTGAGGAGTCAAGGATGGAATTCAAATCCTAGTGTGTTTGGCATGGATGGAATTAGAGTTCAAGGTAGTTGGAACTACTTCATTCAATGGAAATTGAAATCACACCTCCCCCATGTAAGTTGGAACTCCATCCTTCCAACTCCACCCATTGACCATTTTGACATTTTAACTTATTTTACTTTCTTTTTTTCTTTAAACAATAATTAATTTCCTATACTTATAAATTTACTTTGGTATTTTTATTTTATTTTAGGAATAAAATGCGTTTTTTATACGCTATTTTAAAATAACGGGTGTTATAACGGTTAAATTAATTTTAAAATACAATCCTCATAGCTCTTTGGATACTGGTGTCCAATTAGAAGTCAAGGTTTTGTGGGTACACCTCGGGTAAACCCTCCGGAGACAACACTCCGCCGCTAGGGCCACCTAGCGGTTTAACGGCTTGCTGCACATGCTAAGTGTAGTCATTTTGTTTTCTAGATTAGATTTGCTCGGGACTAGCAAATAATAAGTTTGGGGGTATTTGATAGACACATTTTTGTGTCTGAATTGTCCTCGATGTCTCTAGTGTTAGTCTCGATTTTTGTACTTATTACGGTGTTTTTATGTTTGTGTAGGTGTTTTCGGAGGAATACACTTGCGTGGAAAAAGTCGCTCAAAAAGTGCTATTTGGACCCCGGGAGAAAAGTGATAAAAGCACCCTCATTTTGGATAAGGGCACCCCAGGGAGCCAACTGCTATTCGCACCACCGGTTTGGATAGGGGGACACCCATCTTCTTCATTTAAAATTAAAATTTGGCGGGAAAACATGTGCAGTCACGAACATAATCTGGATTCGAATTTTGAAGCTTCTATAGAGAGATTCAATCACGAAACTTTGTTGGGTTGGACTATATTTGACTAAACAGGGTTGGTATAAGTGATTCTACCAAGTATATTGGACTGGATAATCGGTTATCAATAAAACAGGGTGAATATATTACCGAGAGATATTCTCGCGATTATTAGTTATCCTTGGGAAGTTTGAGTGTGTTTGCATCGAGTGAAAAATATTCTGGTAACGTGTTGGAGCATGTATACTTCAATCAGGTGCGTGAAAGAAGGAAAAACAGTAAGTTATTCCCGTGCTGCTGTAAAAAGAGGAAATAAAATATTTTGAATTAAAACTCGTGATTTGAGAAGATTTATGGGTCCTGTTAAGTATAAATAGAGTGATGGAATTCCAAAGAAGGAGTACGGAGAGTTTGGGATAGTTTAGAACATCACAGAGGCGTAAAATCATCAACCAGGAAAATTGTTTCTGCTGGTGTAGTGAAGAACACCAAGAACATAAGACCACTTAGAACAGTCGTTAATGCTACAGTAAATTCGACAGTCCAAGTGCAGTCGTACATGTTATAACATCAGCGACAGTTTATATATCGGTCTCTGTAACAGCATTTGCAACAATTATAAGCGTTGCAAACACCCGGTTTTAATTACTTTCTCTATTTTTCATCCTTGTAAACACCTATTTGAGCAATGAAAAACCATTTTGAGCGTGTCTACAACATGATGTGCTAGACCCATCCTCTGGGGCGACGGAGGAAGCTATCTTGCCAATGAAAAAGTGGTAATTCTTAATTATTTAATTTGTGCAAATTTTTTTTATTATGATTATTTGCCTAGATTGAAAATAGATTTTATGATTTTTGTTAAACAATTGTATTTTCTATTGATGGAATATGCTTAGCCTAGGGTTTTTGATATCCCATGCTTTGGATTAACATTTGTTGTTTCTAAAAAAATTTACTTTTGCAATAGTTGAGAATCAAATTGAACGTGTGAAATTGCATGATTGTAATTAGTATCACTTTGGAATTGGTAAATAGCGGAAATTCTTAACTTATTTAAATTTGATATTGGGATTTACTTCCTTCTTAGCCTTTAAGGAATATCTTTGAACAATAATGAATAAGCATTAATGCACCATGTTCAAAGAGTGACGACATCTTACTCTTGCAAGTCTTTTCCATGCTTGCTCACTTGAGGCCGATTTACCACATTTCCAAACAAGTTTAGAATTGGTTCATCTGACTTTCAAGAACTATGTGATTGATCAAGTACCACTCAATCACAACTCATGGGTTTACGGTTCTACCAAAACAAGTTTCGGTTCTACCTCCATGTGAGTACTGTTCATAGTTACACTAGCTTACCAACCAATCTTAGTGATCATATCACTGTTGAAGAATTCCATATTCATGTAACCCATACCTCCTAGATTTTTAGGTTTATACACAACAGTACAGGCTTTTGTGTAGTAGCCTTTTAGGTTATCTAAGATTTTACCCTAGAAGAAGTCTTTTTAAAGCTTGTATAGATCCCGACAAGTTTATTTAAGAACCTTGAAGCAGATCATCGGATAAACGTTGGTAGTGGATGTGACAGAATCAATAAGGACATGTCTTCCAGCAAGGTTGAGGGGTCAATTCTTCCAACTTACAAGTCTGAGTTTAAGTTTATCAGCTTCAGGTTTCAAAGAGGTAATTTTGATTCTATGGGTAAAGAGGGGAGAACAAGGTATTTATCATTGAGCTGTAGAATTTGGACTCCCATATTGTTGCTAATGGAGGAGCTCAGATTGGGATCATTGTTGTTACTGAAAAAGAAACCAGATTTAATGAAATTAATTAGCTGACCTGAGGTATTACTAAAGATATGGAGGATATCCATTAGATTTTGACTCTCAATATTGTTAGCTTTGCAGAATACCATATAGTCATCAGCAAAAAGACAAAGGTTGATGGAGGGGGCATTCTTGCATATTTTGACACCATAAATGAGAAGATGGTTGAGGACATGTATTATTTTACTACCATATAGTTAAGTTATTATGAGGTGATTGATATTTCTAGGATGTTCTTCGGGAATATAAGACCAGATTATCAATTGGTTCATTTTTACCTTGATTTATCAAAAGATGGAACCAAAACTTCATAGGTACTTCTGTGGGAGACATATTTATCTATCCGAATAAACTTATCTGTGGGAGACAAATTTGTTTATAAATATTCGACTTTGGGTCATAGCAACTCTTAGTTGTGGGTGAGATCAGCTATAGGGGAATCAAGTGCGTAGAGTCCTACTGGGATTCAAAGACATAAGGAGCACGAATGTACCTCAATCGGTGTGAGACTTGGTTCGAGCTCAACTACATTCCAGTCTAAAGTTAACTTGTAGTAGGATAATGTCTGTAGCAGCTTAATACATTTTGGTGTTCAAAACTGGACTAGGTTACAGGGTTTTCTGCATCCGCGGTTTCCCTATTAACAAAACTTATGGTGTCCGTGTTATTTCTTTTCCGCATTATATTTTTATATAATTGAAATATCACAAGTTGTGCGTAGTCCAATAAATTGGTAAATCCGAGTTTTGGTTGTTAGATATAAATTGAATGACACTTGGACATTGTTTTTTGATAACATCCAAGTTATTCTCATACCTATCAGTTTACGGATTCCATCATGTTGATTTGCTGATTAATTTGAGAAATAGATATAATTCTTGGATATCTTTCCTTGATTTAGTCTGACTTTCTAGTTGATTCTCTTGGAATTATATTAGAGTTAGTCCATACAGATTTCCAAACGAATTATTGGGTGTGGTTGTTAGATCCCCGCTTTTTCATATGTGTCCTATACTTTTTGTGAATTGAACTGATATCTTATATATGTTTAAAGGTTAAATTTATTAAGTCTTTAGGAATTTACTGACTAAAGGTAGAATAAACTTTATGAGAATTTCCGCAGTATTGATCTCTCCATGGTCACACTTTTGTGTAATTACTGCATTATCAACTCCGTAAGATTTTCATATGTTGAGTCAAATCGTTTAAATTATCTCTTTGTTCGTAACTGGTGTTGAGATTAATTTATGTCGATGATTTAGGAGACAAGTTCATGTGATTTGTTAATGTCCGAAAAAAATACTTTTTTTTATTAAAGAAAGGTCACTCATGTTGTTCTTATAGGAATGACATCAAATAGGGGAGAGTTCTTTTTGAACTTGTGCTTAATTGATATATATTTGTGGGGAAAGTAGATGTGGAATATGTAGGGGATGCTTGTATCTTAATATCTCATAGATGAGACACTAAGTATTTTTTTCGTACTCTATAACATCATTTAAATTAAATTTCATATGTGTTTATTTAGTCTTGAAGTATCTTTTATTAGAATTCATTATGATCCCATAGTTTTCGTACCTTTGCCGATTTTTATTGACAAAAAAGGAGATAATTAATTAGTAGTTTTACACTACATATATATGGTTTGCGGATCATTATGTGGGGGGGGGGGGGGGGGAATCGACACCTATTATGCAAAAGATGTAAGTATTGACTAAGGGGGGGAAACATATCACCGTAGTATTACTTCGAAGTTGTGATACAACTGAACTTTGGAGAAGATAATGATACTATGTTTCTTTATAACAACGATTGAAAATATCTATTTTCAAAGTTATTATCGTTACGGATCTTCAACAACAACGATGCTGAGTTGAACACGTTCAAAATCATTGGAAATCTTGAAGTAACGAAGAATTCAAGGAGTTGGAGAACCAAGGAAATCAAGCAAGATGGATTCTGGAGTTTTGAAGCTTTTATTTTTTAATCCATATGTATTGATAGTTTTGTCAGTAAAATTGACAAAGAGAGAGATTGTTAGAGCATTGCTCGGTGGAACTCACAACCGTTTCTATCTCAAGCTTGTTGTCAAATTTAGTTGATCAAAACTATATCTTGATTTCTAGTATACATTTAGTGAAGTCTCGGATTTTGATAGAAGTGTGTAGTTGAGTACCAGATATCAATGCATTCTACCGTTTGAAGGTGAAGATCAATTGAAGCATTTCATAAAACCTTTCATGTCTTGCAGTAATATATCTAAGTGAGAATAAAGCGTACCCAAGAAAAAATTACCTATTGGGAAAATAAAACCTTTCACTAACTTGATAGTGAGTGAAATCACAGATAACCTAAAGGATGTGATTATCTCAGTAATTCACCATTCGTTATTATAGCAATCATGAGAGAAATGATTGTCATGTATCACTTAGTCTTTATGCACCGACTTGAGATCAAGTAGTTCAACATTTATAAATGGGTTATTAAATCGACCATGCTAAACACACCAATAATATGCAAAGTATTTAGTCTCAGAAAAATTACTATGTTCTTTCTTTTTCTATGCTTTCTCCTACGACCAACCCAATTCATTTTCGTTGTAGCTGAAGTAGTCTTTGAACGACCATTTTCTTGATTTAGGAGAATATTGTTCGAAATCAACTTTCCATAACTCATCAAAACCCTAAGAGCATCCACAGTCACAAACAAATTTGGTCCAAAAGCCAGCTGTAGTGGAAGGGACTAAAGCTATATATGGTATGGAAAATTAGGGTTTGAGACTAAATGTAGCCGCCAACCCAGACCAAATCAACATATAGTGGGGCGCATGTATTAATAGCGTTTGAGGTTAGACGCAAGTATAATGAACGTTTATATCCATGCGCTAATATAATTAACGTACGATAGCGGGGCGGAGATGAAATCAACGTTTGAATGGGGCGCAGTTATTATCTCCACCCAAAAAAACGCATGTAATACCTACGCCTCACACCAGGTGTGGTTATTAGATCCTCCCAAAATGGGACCTCTTATAAAGTGTGTTTGTTGTATACCAACGTCCCATGTAACGCATCTAATACTTTTGCATGTTGGTTGAGCGTGGATATTATCCCCGTCTTATGCCATGCATTTGTAATACTTACGCCCCTCTCCAAGCATGCATAATACCAACGTCTGATACTTATGTTTACAATACCCACGCGTCACTATCGTACGCTCGTTATACTTTCGCTTAACTTGGGGCGCTATTATGCAAAAGATGTAAGTATTGACTAAGGGGGGGAAACATATCACCGTAGTATTACTTCGAAGTTGTGATACAACTGAACTTTGGAGAAGATAATGATACTATGTTTCTTTATAACAACGATTGAAAATATCTATTTTCAAAGTTATTATCGTTACGGATCTTCAACAACAACGATGCTGAGTTGAACACGTTCAAAATCATTGGAAATCTTGAAGTAACGAAGAATTCAAGGAGTTGGAGAACCAAGGAAATCAAGCAAGATGGATTCTGGAG
Organism: Papaver bracteatum; assembly: GCA_023529315.1. Classification (NCBI taxonomy): domain Eukaryota; kingdom Viridiplantae; phylum Streptophyta; class Magnoliopsida; order Ranunculales; family Papaveraceae; genus Papaver; species Papaver bracteatum. The sequence continues at coordinate 351,728 of JAJJWX010001955.1, forward strand.
TTTTGAAGCTTTTATTTTTTAATCCATATGTATTGATAGTTTTGTCAGTAAAATTGACAAAGAGAGAGATTGTTAGAGCATTGCTCGGTGGAACTCACAACCGTTTCTATCTCAAGCTTGTTGTCAAATTTAGTTGATCAAAACTATATCTTGATTTCTAGTATACATTTAGTGAAGTCTCGGATTTTGATAGAAGTGTGTAGTTGAGTACCAGATATCAATGCATTCTACCGTTTGAAGGTGAAGATCAATTGAAGCATTTCATAAAACCTTTCATGTCTTGCAGTAATATATCTAAGTGAGAATAAAGCGTACCCAAGAAAAAAATTACCTATTGGGAAAATAAAACATTTCACTAACTTGATAGTGAGTGAAATCACAGATAACCTAAAGGATGTGATTATCTCAGTAATTCACCATTCGTTATTATAGCAATCATGAGAGAAATGATTGTCATGTATCACTTAGTCTTTATGCACCGACTTGAGATCAAGTAGTTCAACATTTATAAATGGGTTATTAAATCGACCATGCTAAACACACCAATAATATGCAAAGTATTTAGTCTCAGAAAAATTACTATGTTCTTTCTTTTTCTATGCTTTCTCCTACGACCAACCCAATTCATTTTCGTTGTAGCTGAAGTAGTCTTTGAACGACCATTTTCTTGATTTAGGAGAATATTGTTCGAAATCAACTTTCCATAACTCATCAAAACCCTAAGAGCATCCACAGTCACAAACAAATTTGGTCCAAAAGCCAGCCGTAGTGGAAGGGACTAAAGCTATATATGGTATGGAAAATTAGGGTTTGAGACTAAATGTAGCCGCCAACCCAGACCAAATCAACATATAGTGGGGCGCATGTATTAATAGCGTTTGAGGTTAGACGCAAGTATAATGAACGTTTATATCCATGCGCTAATATAATTAACGTACGATAGCGGGGCGGAGATGAAATCAACGTTTGAATGGGGCGCAGTTATTATCTCCACCCAAAAAAACGCATGTAATACCTACGCCTCACACCAGGTGTGGTTATTAGATCCTCCCAAAATGGGACCTCTTATAAAGTGTGTTTGTTGTATACCAACGTCCCATGTAACGCATCTAATACTTTTGCATGTTGGTTGAGCGTGGATATTATCCCCGTCTTATGCCATGCATTTGTAATACTTACGCCCCTCTCCAAGCATGCATAATACCAACGTCTGATACTTATGTTTACAATACCCACGCGTCACTATCGTACGCTCGTTATACTTTCGCTTAACTTGGGGCGCTATTATATCGTCCGTCAGATTAAATTTTAGTATTTCACCACTGCATTTGACCTCCATTATACCCAAATTTTTTTAGCTTTTAGTATTTAGTCCCGTTTATGACTGTGGTTGCTCTAAACCTCAATTTACTTGCTATGTTCATAAACAAAAAGTTAGATAAATCTTTGAATTATCTTTATTTTCGTAGATTTCTTTACACTTTTTTACTTTTCTTTTCATTTTCTTTTTCTTCCACTTTTTCGATTAGATGTAATTATTTTTTTGTTGGTAGATTCATTCATCTTTTCTATACATGCATGCAAATTTTAGATTAAGAAAATTGATCATTTCTTTTAATATGTTATTGTCGAGGATATCCTTATTAATGAAATGGATTAGCTAAGAGAAGTAGAAAGTAAAGACAAAAAGATGATTGTTTCAGTTCATAAAAAATGGAATTTTCTATGTATCTATTATATTAGTACACTTTCTAGTGCAATAGTGATTCTATGTAGTTTTTATTTTTCACATTATCCTTATGTAGTGGTTTTTTTTTGCGAAGTGATATTCTTCTTTCTTAACATGCATTATCCATCTTAATATGAATGAAGGTTATCTGTACACTTTATATATTTTAAATAATCAAATGACTAATTTGTACCATCTTGGATCCCTTAGGGCTATCGGGTCTATCCCGAACTGATAAACCGTACTTTTCCTTTTGAAGTAACCTTGTATCTCATAAAAATTACGCGGATTGAGCTTCCAGATTTGTAAATGTGGAGTCTTTGTTTAATGCATGTAATAAGCTCATATGGAGATTAGGGATTTCCTTGTGAGGTTTCTTATCGACTTAAATCCTGTTAGTAATACAAACAATATGCTCCCATGTCTTCGCTAACATACTTGCACACAAGTAGAGATCTAAGGATGCTATGGATGTTCAAAATTTAATGAAAGAGTTGTGTGTATGAATGATTGTCATGGGTACAGTGTTATTGAGGTAGATAGAGTTGTTCATGAGTTTTTGGCGGGTGAGTTGAAACCAATGTTGGATGAGATATTAGAAATTGATTATTCTTCGTTAAGTTTGTCCATGATACATGTCAAGTCAAGTTAGACATCGATGAAGAATAAAAACACGACTTTTTGTGTTGTCACAAGAGTTCTGTTGTGACAAGATTACCCTTGTGACAACATCCATAAGGATGCACTTTCTGACCCTTAGATCAAATAAGCATCTCAAAATAAGATTTAGAAAATAAAAGAATATTTATTATACCATTCCTACTTTCGTATATCTTTATTAGAAAATTTTAAATCCTTGTATTTAGTAGTATTTTTTGAATAATTAATTTGGGGATATGAATAGTATGGTTACTGTTCATACCGGCATAGTACAAAAAATATTTTGTGTTGAAACACTATGCCGGTATGAACAGTAAAATTACTATTTCATATCCCCCAATTACATGTTCTATTTTTTCCTTAATCCTAACAGCAAATCAAGAAATTAGTCTAATGCCAGAGGAATGAACTCTAAACCTAGTTGTTAGTTCCTAAGTTTACTCTCTAATATATCTATCATGATCAAGAGGAATCGCTACACTAATTGTCTTACTTAATTAGATTGAGAGAGTTTGTAATGTCAACTGCTATTTGATTAGGATAACACTATAACTATAGGCTTAAAGTAGATTCGAACGGTTTGTATATGGAAGTCTTAATTTACTTTTTTCTATACTATATAAAATGCAAGTTCATAGGAAACCCAGTACACTCAACAAAATCAGACATAGAGGGTCTCACATAGCTAAAATAAAATACTAGAAAGAGTCATGTTTTAATCATGTACCAAATTAAGTTTCTTGATAAAGAAAATATCATTCATCTGAATCATTTCTGATAAAAGACAAAATATTTCTCTTTACTTCTATCAAGTTCGGTGAAAAATAAAATAGCATTCTTGTTGATAAATGTAATCTCTTGGCGAGAAGAGATGAAATTGTCTTCGTCAGACCCATACTTTGACTTTCTATAAGGGTTTATGAGCAAATAAAATTAAACACATAATATACGAAAATGGGAAGAATAATAAATATATTTGTATTTTCTAAATCTTGTCTTGAGATGCATATTTATCTACGATATAATATCTAAGGGTCAGAACATGCACCCTTATGGATGTTGTCACGAGAATGATCTTGTCACAACAAGACTCGTTGTCACAATGAGAATTTTGATGTTCTATTTATTAAACTTGTGTTGATTTCCAATTGGAAATTCCCATAAAACTGCATGCTTGTGTTGATTGTCATGATGCGTGTCGTAACCACAAAAAATTAATTAATATTTTACTACCTAATTAACAAGTAAAATAGGGCATTCAAGTTCGTTCCCACGAGGAGCAAGAGGTTTTAGTTGTCTTATAACATCACAAAAAAGGGGGGCTTTGGTTTTAGATTTTATAAAGCAAAGAAAATAAACAAACAAATTAAAAGATAAAGGAAATCAATAAGAGAAATACGATCAAGGAATCCTTCTTCATTGCAAAACAATGATTCAAGTTATGTTATTTTCCACTTTTTATTAGTCACAGATTATCACCAACCGTAGGATAGCAGGTTCGCTTAGCTAACCCCAAAATTCCTTGTTTCAATGAGTAACAGGTCCGCTTAGTTATCAGATTCTATTCAAAAGAACCACCTTGAGGTTCGCTTACAAGATGTAATTCCCCGAACACATTAAGATTTATGAATTTAAGTTTAGTACTAGTAGTTAGACTCGGTTCGCTTGGTCCACTTTATAGCGTTGTTTTCACACACAATTGCTCCACGGAATCCCTCCGCAAGGTCTCGTGTTTTTTACTTATGTAAAGAGTCAAAAAACTATTACGTATTCCCTAACTTTGACTAGCTTTAGATCAAATTAACAAATCAATTTAGCGTACACTCTAAACAATCTACCAATCAATCATAAACATTAATATTAGTAAAAGCAAACGATAATCATGTGAAAATTCAAAGTAAATTTAAAACAAAACTCAAAACATTCTAAGAACTAGGAATTCATCCTCAATCAATAATAAAATTAGCCATTCATGCTAAGGAGTTCACACAAAGAATAAAGAAAAGAAAAGTGTTGTGTGTGTAAAGGTGTGTAAAGTATAGAAGTGTATATAGAAAAGTAGGGAACTTCTCTATTTATATGATTCAATGATCTCCAAATCTTCCAAGGAATAGAATTCCTTTCCCTTTAAAGCTCAACTTCCAAGTTCAAGTCTTTCTCAAATCTCCTTTTTCCAAATTCAAGGTCAATTCTTCATCCAATTCCAAGTCCAAGTCTTCACACTCCATGAAAGAAACTCACACAAAAAGCTATTATTCTGGCCGCTGGGAAAATCCTGGTACCACCGGAATATGGCCAGAAACGGTACCGGAAAGTACTACCGGTCATTGTAATCTTCTTCTCCGCCAACAGAATATTCCGTCAGGGAACCGTTATAGTTAACGGTCAAATAGGTCAATCGTCGGTCAAGTAGTCAAGGCAGAAAATGAATCAGCTGCAGAGTCAGCTATCTAATTTGGCTGATTGGTCTTACTGGAGTGGGTTGAATCGGCTCATCGTCCGGTGCTGAGTTAACTCGTCGGGATAAAATTTCGGCAGAGTTTTTTTTTTTCCGACATCTCCCAGCCAAATCCCGACCTCTTATTTCCCTGTAATCATTCCTAACATACATCTAGACACATTTCATACACATATTTATACCCATCTCAACTTTAATTGATCAGCAGCAACATATTTAAATTCAGCGCAAACCCAATCTCGATCTGTTCTTCTCTGTTGAGCCAATCGATATAAATTCAAACCAGAGAACAACAAAAACTCATTCAAACTCAACCCCATCTGTTTTCAACATTAGCTGCTTCCATTTCTTCTATGTGTTCTTCAATCGATTAACAGAACCCATCTTCATTCTTATTCATGTCTCGTATACAAGACCCATCTCTATTCTTCTTCGATTGAATTTCCGGCTATCAATAACTTCAAATCTCAATTCTTCTATACACAGATCAAACCCATAATCAACAACAACATCTGCAGCTTCATCGATCTCCTCCTTCTTTCCTTTTTCTCTCAATTTCATCCCTTAAATCACCTTCTAAATCCCTGAATCTCTCGATTTGCCTTCGAACAACAGCAACTGCTACTGCTTCTTTTGTTTCTCAATTTCAGAGACACTAAAATGTGATGAATGGGAGGAAAGTCGTCTCTCATGTAGGGTTATTAGGTGGGTTGGAGTTGGGTGCTAATAGCACACCCATGACAACTAATAGGGGCCACCCACTGGCAACCCCTTAATCTCTGCGGGCCTGGCTTTAGTACTCCTCCAAAAGAGAGTTTCCCCTTAATCCTGACTGGGCTCTAGATAGTGTTTTCCAGGTGAATGACAGTTTTTCCCTTCTTGTATAATTTGGATGATTTTTTCTTCTTTTCCTCCACATAACTCCAAAGTAGCTATAAAACTCAAAACACGCGTAAAATGCATAATTTACAAGAAAAATAACAAAGAAAGCATAAACTCTATAAATAGTAAATACGGTGTATTCTACACCTATCAAATTCCCCCACACTTAGACTTTGCTAGTCCTCGAGCAAATCAAACTAAAACTTACAACTTAAAAGCGTTTCAGCGTCCCAAGCATCCAAATAACTATGATGACATAGAGTTTATTCATGCTAGTAATAAGAAGTTAGAAATACTAAAGAACATATTCTCATTCTTAAATGTTAAGTGAGAAATAACCACACCATAATGAGAGAACGCGTGTTTGAGATCGATCATTAAGCATTTCGCCTAGACTTCTGCCTCACTTAAAAGGGTTTTATGAAATTGCAATCAAAAAGACGGCTTTTTTATGGTTCTCACATGTGTGCAGGTAGGAATGAAGAGAGAAATCCTGCAACACGTTGAATGGTGGGAAGGACAACTTCCGAAATATTTTAAAAACACACATCTTTTAACATTTTGAAAAACCATTTTCTGACGATCTCTAAGAAAGGAAATCAACCACTATTATCGAGGATGAGATTACTTACTCACCTTCACATCCGATTTCCAATTATGATAACACCGCTCTCACAGCATCTAATAGAAACGTCTTCGGCTCCTCGTCTTTATCATCTTGGTTTTCGGCTTCAACTTTTGATGATAAACTCTTAAATTTCGTAGATCCTTGATAATTTGTAAAATTTTTCCTTAAATCCTTGTCGCTTGAAACTTCCTTATAGATTTTTCCTTCCCCACGGCTTATTAAATAAATAAAAACAAAATAACAAATTTTTTTCTTGTCTCATTTTTTTTTTCTTTCTTTTTTTTTCACCAATTTTTTTTTTTTTGACAAGAAAAATTATACAAAACAAAGTGAAAATAAAACAAACCATGGCCGTGGGAAGAGTATTTTACCGCTTGATTCTTCACAACTTGTATCGTCTTGAAATCATAAACTTCAATAATTCTCACCTTTTGCTTCTCTTTGCTCTTGTAAATAAGTCTTCAACTTGTATGTTTAATTATGCTATCTTCAACATGTATGTAAAAATCTGCTCATTGTAAGTTGCTTTACTTGGATATAAAAATTTGCTTTTTTTCTTGTTCCGTTGCTTGTAAACCTTGAACGTCTTCAACTTTCCTTGTAGATTTTGATGTCGCTCCCTTGTTGTTGATGATGGTGTTTCTATGAACCCGTTGTTGTCGAGAGAATGGTGCTAACTGCAAATCGAACTACAAGAAGGAAGCTTTCATCCATAGACGTCACCCTCATGATTGACAAAAATTAGCACTCAAGAGATAAAAAATAGTGCTGAAAATTGGGGTGAAGTTGTGTAGCTCACCATTCTACCCGGAATTAACGTACGGTGACACACACTCAAAAGAAAGATTTTTAGTCAAGTTAAAGAATTTCTGATCGGTGTCTCACATGATATAAAAACGGGTAGTCTCCACTAATGATTGATCAACTACTCTAATAATGCATTTACCTATGCACCTCATTTGCATCTCCGACATGATTAAATCCATTATTTAACACTCTAACAAGTAAGAAATCCGAACGTAGTTCCCTAACACTTCCAAGTTCAATTATGTCGGTCAGAATTCTGTATGTAAACATACCTAGAAGTATGCTAGTGACTCTAAAATCTCTATAAGTTGGAGGTTTATTTTTTATGCAATTTTTTTTTATAAATATGCTTAACCACTCCCCCACACTTAAACCTTACATTGTCCTCAATGTAATTGAATCTTCCTAGTAAAGTCATGGTGGGAAATTCTAATATGATATGGAACAAGAAAAATAAATAACAAAATAAAAAGCAAAAGCAAAAGGTTAAGAAATATAAAACCTATGGGTTGCCTCCCATTTAGCGCTTGTTTTAAAGTCGACGGACCGACTTATCTCTTGTAAGATTCATTCCCCATATACTAACAATCTGAAAATTTGGGGATCCACCCAAAGTACCTGTTTTGCACACAAAAGCTCCATACAAATATTATCACAAGAAAATAATAATGATGTTATTGCTTTATAGAAATTTCCCCCACACTTATTCTTGTCCACACTTGGAAGTGTATAAAGAATATAGAATTTGGGAACTTCCATGGTTTCCTCTTGGCAAACCTGCATGGTATTAGCATCAAGTGTTTCCAATGGCGGATATCGAGAAACAAAGTCATCCAAAAATACTTTAGAATCACATACATTCAAACCAATAAGAGGTAAAGGAAAAGAATCAATACGCAAAGGATTAGACAAACCTTGCACAATTTCTTGTATTACGGTATCTTCTTCATTGTTAAAGAATTTAAGTGAATTAGTTACCTCTTGCATATCATGGTCCTCTATCAAACCTTGCAACCATTTTTCATCATTTTCTACCTTAACTAAAGTCTTGGCATCGTTCAAATCATTGGCAAGTTCAGTTGGGTCTTCCACAAATTCAATCAATTTGGTTCCATTATCGAGCATCATCTCTTCAACATCCTCGTAATCGGAATCGGGCCATTCCTCTCTCATAAAATCTTCTTCGGTGTAAATTGTAAGATCTTCTTATGAGGGTGTTACACCGTTTATAACAATAGGTAAGTCACACACAATCTCTTCCTTTTTAATAGGCAAACAATCGTTATTATGATCCGGAGTTAGAATAACTTCCTCGTTGTTGCAACGTTCATACATTTCCGCGGACTCATATCTTTCCCTAAGGAATTTTTTCCAAGCACTAAATGCATCTTCCTCAAGCTCTACCTTTTGAATAGGTGATTGATCATTATTAAGATCAAGGCTCGAGTAAGCTACACTAGCGTCATAAAAAGTCTCCAAAGGTTGGTCATTTTCAACACAATCATCTTCATTTTTAGACTCACCATAATAAGAATCTTCATCGGTTTCATAACCTTTATCCCGACGTCGTTTAAGTTCCATATGAATGGTCCTACTAATTTATGCGACAAGCTCTTCCGAGTCTCCATCATCTTCCAATTTGTATAATTTATGTGCAAGTTTCCTGACGTTCACACGCTTACCACCATTGGCTACAATAGGTTCTCTTTCCCATGACTCTTCCCTTTGAATGGGTGAATGATCATAACTACGATCCGGAGTCGGGTAAGAAAAAGTTTTGCAGAAATTGGTTTGTGCGACGTTCTTTCTATCACGGTCTAGTATTTGTCGCATGTCTTGCAATTCATTTATAAACTGCATACAACTCGAATGAAGCCAATTAAAAGTAGACTTATCCCACCTTGGTGCTTGACTTACATACCTACTACAAGGTTGTGGATATGTATGAGAATATCCATAAGTTTCTGTAGGAAATTTATTATAGCCAAAATATTGGTTTTGATTGTGTCCTAAGGATGGTTGGAAGTTGCCATAATGTTGAGGTTGAAAACCGTATTGATTGTTGTAATATGCTTGCTCTTGTCCACCATACATGGAAAACCGGTACCTGAAAAACAATTCTCAAAAACTAAGTTAGGTACGATAATAGAATCTAACAAAGCAAGAATAAAGAAAAAAGTAAAAAGAAAACAACTAAAACCGTCCGTTGCTCCTCGGCAACGACGCCAAAATTTGATGCGTGTCGTAACCAAAAAAAATTAATTAATATTTTACTACCTAATTAACAAGTAATATAGGGCATTCAAGTTCGTTCCCACGAGGAGCAAGAGGTTTTAGTTGTCTTATAACGTCACAAAAAAGGGGGGATTTGGTTTTAGATTTTATAAAGCAAAGCAAAGAAAATAAACAAACAAATTAAAAGATAAAGGAAATCAATAAGAAAAATACGATCAAGGAATCCTCTTCATTGCAAAACAATGATTCAAGTTATGTTCTTTTCCAATTTTTATTAGTCACATATTATCACCAACCGTAGGATAGCAGGTTCGCTTAGCTAACCCCAAAATTCCTTATTTCACTGAGTAACAGGTCCGCTTAGTTATCAGATTCTATTCAAAAGAACCACCTTGAGGTTCGCTTACAAGATGCAATTCCCCGAACACATTAAGATTTATGAATTTAGGTTTAGTACTAGTAGTTAGACTCGGTTCGCTTGGTCCACTTTCTAGCGTTGTTTTCACACACAATTGCTCCACGGAATCCCTCCGCAAGGTCTTGTGTTTTCTACTTGTGTAAAGAGTCAAGAAACTATTATGTGTTCCCTAACTTTCACTAGCTTTAGATAAAATTAACAAATCAATTTAGCGTGCACTCTAAACAATCTACCAATCAATCATAAACATTAATATTAGTAAAAGCAAACGATAATTATGTGAAAATTCAAAGTAAATTTAAAACAAAACTCAAAACATGCTAAGAACTAGGAATTCATCCTCAATCAATAATAAAATTAGCTACTCATGCTAAGGAGTTCACACAAAGAATAAAGAAAAGAAAAGTGTTATGTGTGTAAAGGTGTGTAAACTATAGAAGTGTATATAGAAAAGTAGGGAACTTCTCTATTTATAAGCTTCAATGCTCTCCAAATCTTCCAAGGAATAGAATCCCTTTCCCTTTAAAGCTCAACTTCCAAGTTCAAGTCTTTCTCCAATCTCCTCTTTCCAAATTCAAGGTCAATTCTTCATCCAATTCCAAGTCCAAGTCTTCACACTCCATGAAACAATCTCACACAAAAAGTTGTTATTTTGGTCGCTGGGAAAATCCTGGTACCACCGGAATATGGCCAGAAATGGTACCGGAAAGTACTACCGGTCACTGTAATCTTCTTCTCCGCCAACAAAATATTCCGTCAGGGAACCATTATAGTTAACGGTCAAATAGACCAATCGTCAGTCAAGTAGTCAAGGCAGAAATTGAATCATCCGCAGAGTCAGCTATCTAATTTGGCTAATTGGTCTTACTGGAGTGGGTTGAATCGGCTCATTGGCCGGTTCTGAGTTAACTTGTCGGGATGAAATTTCGGCAGAGTTTATTTTGTTTTTTCGACATCTCCCGGCAAAATCCCGGCCTCTTCTTTCCCTGTAATCATTCCTAACATACATCTAGACACATTTCATACACAACTTTATACCTATCTCAGCTTTAATTGATCAGCAACAACATCTTTAAATTCATCGCAAACCCAATCTCGATATGTTCTTCTCTGTCGAGCCAATAGATATCAATTCAAACCAGAGAACAACAATAACTCATTCGAACTCAACCCCATCTTCGTTCTTATTCATCTCTCGTATACAAGACCCATCTCTATTCTTCTTCGATTAAATTTCCGGCTATCAACAGCTTCAAATCTCAATTCTTCTATACACAGATCAAACCCATAATCAACAGCAACATCTGCAGCTTTATTGATCTCCTCCTTCTTTCCCTTTTCTCTCAACTTCATCCCTTAAATCACCTTCTAAATCCCTGAATCTCTCGATTTTCTCTCGGACAATAGCAGCAGCTGCTGCTTCTTTTGTTTCTCAATTTAAGAGAAACTGAAATGTGATGAATGATAGGAAAGTCGTCTCTCATGTAGGTGAGGTGGGTGTTAATAGCACACTCATGACAACTGATAGGGGATACCCACTGGCAACCCCTTAACCTCTGCGGGCCTGTCTTTAGTACTCCTCCAAAGGATAGTTTCCCCTTAATCCTGACTGGGCTCCAGATAGTGTTTTCCAATTAAATGACAGTTTTGCCCTTTTTGTATTATTTGGATGATTTCTTCTTCTTTTCCTCCACATGACTCCAAAGTAGCTATAAAACTCAAAACACGGGTAAAATGCATAATTTACAAGAAAAATAACAAAGAAAGCATAAACTCTATAGATAGTAAATACGGTGTATTCTACACCTATCATGTCACTATGAAATTAACCTTGTATTAAGATTCATGGGCACAATGACAGCACAGAAACTTCTGCTTATTAAGTACAAGTTTAATTTCATAGTGACAATCAACACAAGCATGAAGACTAGGGGCGGATGTATGTATAGGCTTCCCCTGGATGAAGCTAGGGTCGATCAAACTTTTTTTTTTTGAAGGTAGTAATTGATAGCTGAATTTATTCAAGCCCAGCTACACAAAGAGTCAAGCCAGGGTAAGAATTTATTGTCAAGCTAGGGTAGGGAATTTTTTCGAGAGGTTCTTTAAAAGAAGTATGTGACTATGCATAAGAGAAGTTGTTCTTTTCTTTGATTAATTCCATCAGAACTAAATATATGTGGTAATGGTTCGTGAGTGATGTTTTCTATTGAACATACTCATAGTGTTTGACAAAATTACTCATCCACATATTTTTTCTTTGATATGTAAAATTGTTCAAGTGAATTGCTCATCTGAATGACAATTAGAAACACGGATGTACTTAAGTTGATATCATTTTTTCTATTGACAGAGGCGTATATGAAGCTCAATTTATATTTCTTCACTTTGAACTTAATGGAGTTGTTTCATTAACAAACCTTGAAGATCTATTTAATTCCCGATGCACATAGTTTTTGCTGAATATCCATTTCTGCATATGCATGTATTTTTTATCTGATCATTATATTTGTAGGGTCAAGATTGTGCAAAAAGTACCAAGTCACTTGCATTAGCTATTGACTTCAATTACTTTTGTCCTTCTTCCCTATGACTGTAGTGGTCGTGCATTTGTATTACCTCCGTTGTTTTTTGCCAATCGTGCCTATTTTGTAAAAGGCTTGTCTATTGCTTTCTCAATTAATTTTGGTGCTCTAAGGATTATAGTTGTGTTTTGTATTGGATGCTTAGAATTATATTTAAAGATATTTTTTAGCTTGTAAGTGTTAGAGCATAGCTCGGTTGAACCCATTAGCGTTGGTATGTCAAGTTAGTTGTCAATTTTAGTTGCCAAAATTCATTCTTGATTTAGCATACTAAAGATAGTTTCAGACTAGATTAGGTCTATGAAGTTGAATCGAAGCTATCCTTAAAGGATGAAGATTGAAGACTACAAGAAGACTTCAATAAGTACTTCATCAACAAAGGTATGTGATTGATTTCATTTGGATTCTTGTTCAATTCTACCTTTCTAATCTATCGAGATAAATGCTCACTATATGGAACAATTCCAATGATGGTAAATGTACATTTATGTATATATACTTGAGGTTATTTGATTTATGACCTTGGTGACAATAACCTTTATCCCTATATAGGATCCCATGTTATAGTGAATGATCTTGCGAATTCAACGAGCCAAGAATCACTCAATTCCGAGTTATAACGATGAAGTTATGAGTGATTTATTAAAGTAACAATTATTAGTGTTGTTGTAATTGTTACAGTTCGTTAGTAGGAAACAATCCATGGACTGTTTGTAACAGTTCGCGGACTTGGGCCCAATTACGTGACTAAAAGGAATTTTTGGTCAAATTGGTGATGTTTCCTTATCTACGCAGGTTAGCTATTACTCCAAACATCTTTGATTACCATATTAAAGTGTTTATGATTCCTTCCTAATTTAATTTGTGATTTATTCACATAAATACAATATTTGCTAATTAATTATTTATTTAACTATTTTGGCAAGAGTTGTAACTTAGGAAAGACTCCCAAAATTAGGAGTCTTGAAAAATAAAAATAACTTTGCTTAGTTTTCAAGCTATGTTTCACTATAAATATTGAGTTCGTGAGTTTACAAGTTTTTCATCCCCTTTGGAAAATTGGCGTAAGCTCTGCAGGTTGTTTTCCACGTCTTTTGTTCTTCGTGAACAAGAGTGAGATAAAAGTCTTTGTATTGGGGATCACAAAGCCAAGTTGGATTAAATCTTAGTGATTGATTATACAACTTGTAATCTAGGTTTTTCACCTCTTGTCTATTCTAAGGTTTTCTCTTATGATATAAACCATTCAAGAGTTGTTGATCATAAACCCTAAGTTTTGATAGATTTCAGTTTCCGATCGTATACCAACACTTGTTAGTCGAAATCGGAGACTAGAAAGAAAAACTTCTATTGAGGCATTTCGTAAAAATCGTTGAGAAGTTTTAAACAAGATATCTCTAGATTTATCTAGTTGTTCTTGTTGTAGATTTATTAGTGTTTTCTTAACTTGGAAATTGATCTTTGGAATCACCCAAGTTCACTTACGAAAATCAGTTTCACAGACTTCTTGTGAGTACGCATACTAATTGTAAGTTAAAACTCTAATATACAAGATTTCCAAAACCTTGATTTATATCTAAAGGGAAATCAAACCGGTGTTTTGTGCAAACAAAATATCGAATCGTATCAATCGTGTTGTTGTATCTTCTAAAGAGAACCTTAGGTTCTGCTAGAAGATTTGTGTGAAGAATTCCTAAAGAGAATCGGTGTTCTGCTAGGAGTTCTATAAGAATACAGCTGTAGAAGATATTACATCTAGTCCGAATAAGTAGTAGGAAATTGGTGTAACAGCTTATAATCAGTGTGTATTTATTCTGGACTAATTCCCGGGGTTTTTCTGCATTTGCGGTTTCCTCGTTAACAAAATTTCTGGTGTCTGTGTTATTTTATTTTCCGCATTATATTGTTTATCTTTATAATTGAAATAATACAGGTTGTATGTTAATCAATCATAGTTATTAAATACGACCTTGTTTGTTGGATAAGACTTGATTGATCTTGAATAATTGATTTTGTTATTTTCACATTGTTAGACCAGTCCGGACTAACCCTGTTTCAAGTAGACACCGTGTTGAAATATTCCTTTAGTGATTGTTGCTTAAATAGGTTTATACACGGTGGATATCGAATAGGTTGTGATTAAAACAAAAGACTTTGTTTCAAGAGTTTCACACTAAAATCAAGTTTACGGGCTTGTTTCTGTTTAACTTTGATTGTGTTGAAATAGAGATATTAAACTCTTTGATATACTTTAATCTAGATTGAGTCTGACTGTCTAGTTGATTCTATAGAAAGTTTATTGGAGTAAGTCCTCTCAGATTTCCAAACGAATTGTTGGGTGTAGTTGTTAGACCCCCGCTTTTTCAGTAAGCATTGTTTGAATTCAGTGTACGAATTTTTTTAGGAAGATAAGGTTGGGAGTATCATGTTCTTGTGTTACTTTTACGTTGTGCTGTTAAATGAATTATTTCGGAAGATAAGATAGGTTAGGTTGTCTTAGATGTATCTGTTGTATGAATTATCACTTTAATCAATTCATTTTCTTTATCTCACTGTTGGATCGTTAGCTTTGCATTGTTTTTTTTTTAGTTTATGTAATGAGAATGTAGTCCTTAGTTGATTTTCTGATGCACAATTTTCACAATGTGAATGTATTGCTTTTATATTTTGAAGTCACGTGTCTGAACTCCGTGTTCATCGGGACTTTTGTATTTTCTAATGCTGATGTTGTCATGCCTGTTTTGTATGCATGTATTGCTTATACAAGTAGTTATTTTCTTGCCTATGCATGATGATTCAGTGTTTGAAGCAATTATGTGCCTATAGATATAAACAGAACACTGTCTGTTTGATGTCACAACTTTCTATATTTTTTGATGCTGTAATAGGTAATCTTCTTTTTAGTTTTGCAGCGCAATTTTTTTTCTTCTTTTACATGTGCATAATTCTTTTCCTAGCCACCCCCGGTCTTCATTCCTGGTTCCGCCACTGATGAAGACTCATGGGCATTTAAGTGTTTAGATATTACATCATGCCAAGGATGGAGTATATGCCCTTGTGGTGAATTAGCTGAGGAATAAGTGTATGTTTTTAGGTGTTGTGTAGATAATCCGGTTGGCCTAAATGGTCCAATGACCCACAGACACAAGTAGGGGCGGAGCCACATGGAGAGGAGGGTGTGCAATTGCACCCCCTCGAATGTGAGCTCCCAAGCCTAATTTGGTCTAATTTATCCCATTTATAGTTAATTTAACCCTTTTACACCCCTTAAAATATGTGTTGGTTGATAACTTGCCCACCCATTTTTCAAATTCTGGCTCCGCCCCTCCTGGACACAAGTAATCTTTTCTTATCAGAAAACATCGGAGTGCAACAAAAGCCCATTCGATGTTTTTGTTATGAGAACTGTCAATGTCGGTAATTCGAGAGAGAGAGTACCTAATCATGTGAAGGTGTTTTCAGATTCCAAATTCATCGGTAAATAAGAACAAATCCTTTCTACATCTTAATATTATTGTCCGCCATCAACTTTTCCCGTTTTGGTTTACTTTGTTCCTTTTTAAGATCATGTACGCGTCATGCTGTCTTTATAAGTTTCTCCTAATAGTAGTAGTTGTAACTGGGATTACGCAAACATGCCATCTGTCATGACGATGACTTCAATTCTCTCAAAAGCTCCTCCTACCTATACTTCTTCTGATGTTTAGTCATTTCAAATAATGAAGATTGTTAAGATGGTGCTCCCATTATTTTCTTCTATATCACCTAATAATGATGAAGGCCTTGTCAATTTTCCTTGTCAGTATGTTAAGATTCGCTGTTTTGCATACTGAGATGAGATGTTAGGATTTGATGTTTTACATATCCAACAAGTGTCCATCATCAAATCTCTGGCAGACAGAGTCACCTGAATCTCAGTCTCAGGCAGCAGGAAACGAGTCCAATCTGAACCAACAGCAAAATATATGAAAAAATATCTGCCCTCCGATTAATTTACCAGATTTCCGCAGTTATTTTTCCGTTTTTTTACGGGGTTACTCAGTGGGACCCACAGTACAGATCCCAGCCAAACAGTACATACTCTAATAATTACTTACTAAACTTTCAACTCTTCTGGTTTCTGTAGAGCAAGCGCGATTTATAGTTCATCTCACTTTCCCCCTTTTCTCTTCTCTGCAACTAACAATCTCTTGAGGAGACTGCGAAACAGAGACACCACCTCTTCAATTTCCCTTTTCTATAGTTCACACCAGCAATTTCTTTGGTTTTATACTGCTGAGAAGTGTGTCAAGGAGCTTAAATTTTGATTTTTGTATGAGTGATCATTCGTGGCAGAAGAGATTTGGACAAGTTCAGGAAGTCAAATATTTGGTATACCCACTTTTTTATCTTCTTTTTGTTGGTTTTGCATTTAATTACTGTCAGCATTTGTATTTTGTTTTTGTTTGTTAGGAAAACCCTAGTTAGTATTGTGTACCGTTTAGTCATCTATGTGCTATGTGATCTTAAATGGCTGAATTCTGCATTTTTACATCTCTGGGAATGATTATAATCATTGAAATGCTGTAGATATGTGGTGTATGTTTGATTTTTATGCGTTTTAGTTCAATTTTGGAAGATTGTGATGAGAATTGGTGTTCTTTTTTTTCATGAATTTAGGGATTTGAACGAGTTGATCGTTAGTTACCTTTTTGTGTGTTGTTGAATGTATAGGTTGCGAAGATGATTAATGATGTTGTGATATGATAAAGAAAGTAAGAAACATGGCCGATAAAAAGTTTCCACTCAGTGCGAAAGATTACAAGTTATATGAAGAAGTTGGTGATGGTGTCAGTGCTACTGTCTACAGGGCTCTCTGCATTCCTCTTAATGAGATTGTTGCTATTAAGGTTTTGGACCTGGAAAAGTCTAACAGTGATATGGTATGTGCTACATACTTGATACTTCTTCACTTTTTTGGTTGGTGCATAGCTCTTTCTCATGCTTATGTATTTGGTATTGTGTTCTGCTTAGGATGGTATCCGTCGTGAGGTACAAACCATGATCTTACTTGATCATCCAAATGTGTTGCGAGCACATTGTTCTTTCACAGCCGGTCGCAGCCTATGGGTTGTGATGCCATTTATGGCTAGTGGGTCTTGCCTTCACATAATGAAATCTGCTTATCCAGATGGTTTTGAAGAACATGTCATTGCTACCCTACTACGTGAGGTTCTTAAAGCTCTTGTGTATCTCCATGCCCATGGCCACATCCATCGGGATGTTAAGGTATCACTTTCACAAACAAACAAATGGCTCAATATTTGTTTGTTTTTATGTTCTCTTATCTGTACAATGCTGAGTGGCAATTAATTTTGAGAAGTGGACACATATTTAATGCATTTCAGTAGGAAACTATTTTTTGAAACGTCCTCACATCTCTTTAATTAGCATATCTGCAGGAAGACTATCTTTGTCGTGCTACAGTTGAGCTTCCTAGCTATTGTAACCATGTTTAAAAAAGCGATTTAACGAAGCGGTCGACTCTCTTGAAGTGCAGAGCGGTGCATTGATGCGTTATCTATGTGTTGCATCGCAGAATATATGAATAAGCACAACTTATAAATATATGATACTTTTATTAAAAATAAAATAAAATCTATATGGAACCAAGAAGTCATCGCCATAATAAAGTGAACAATTAGGCTAACTAAGCATAGGTATACTGCCTTTTCATCAAAAGCTGATACGCCTGATGCGCGCCTCAAGTGGGTTTCTAAAACCATGATTCTCAGAAGTATTGTTGACCCTACTCTTCTTTTCTGCTGCAGGCTGGGAATATATTAATTGATTTTAATGGTGCAGTAAAGTTAGGAGATTTCGGTGTGTCAGCATCCCTGTTTGATTCTGGGGATAGGCAGCGGTCAAGAAATACATTTGTTGGAACCCCATGCTGGTGCTATTCTCATACCTGATTTTAACTTTCAGATATCTTCGTATCCAGATTTTTGTGGTACCCAATTAAAAGAAGTTTCAAATGTCATGGGTATTCTAATTCTAAAGACCACACTAATTTAACTATTGATTGGATGCTCATTATTGTTTTCCATTACTTTACTCTCACAGGATGGCCCCTGAAGTAATGCAGCAGTTGCATGGATATGACTTCAAGTGAGTGCGTGACTATTCTCATTAGTCTTCAGATCCATCTGTGAAAATTTATCATCTAGTATCTCTCTCGCTAACATTAGCTTTATTTGAGCAGGGCAGATATTTGGTCATTTGGAATAACTGCACTAGAACTTGCTCATGGTCACGCCCCATTTTCCAAGTATCCACCGATGAAGGTATATTTGTTTGCCTATTCTTTCTTTTGATTTGTTACTTTGTAAAGTGGGGCTTCATGCTTTGGCTTATCGGGAAATCACATGCGCCGTCTTTTACCTTCTTATTGCAGGTTTTGCTCATGACATTACAAAATGCACCCCCAGGTCTCGACTATGAAAGAGACAAAAGATTCTCAAAGGTTTGTTTAAGTGTTTCATAGTGGTATATGTTGGCAAGTCTCTTGTTGCAGATCTGATGATGTTTAAACTGTTGCTGAATTAGTCTTTCAAGGAGATGGTAGCTGCTTGTCTAGTGAAGGATCCCAAGAAAAGACCAACTTCTGAGAAGCTTTTGAAACATAGTTTCTTTAAACAAGCTCGTTCAAATGATTATCTAGCTCGAGCTATTCTCGATGGCCTATCTCCACTTGGTGATCGGTTTAGGATGTTGAAGGTCTGTGGCTCATTTTTAAGGTGTTCTCGTGTCTAGTTCGTAAAATTTGTACGAGAATGACGACTACTTTGCTATGCCTGCTCTGAGAATTCTATTTCTATTTTTTTGTAGGAAAAAGAAGCTGACTATCTTCAGCAAAATAAGGGAGCATATGAAGAGCAAATGTCACAGGTGAAAATACAAGCTTGTTTGTTTTAAACATACATAATTGTTCGGGGTATAAAAGATAAAAAGCCTCGTTTGAATATAGGTTATCTCTCTAGTTGTTAAGTTTCTGGGTTGCGATTACATTATTTATTCCCTCTAGATATAGTTTAAACTCACCAGCTTTGAGGTCTAACGTCCATTATGATAATTACTTGCAATTTTATGTGTATAGAACAATAATATCAAAGAGCTGAAATAGATGATGCTTTATAAATTACATTCTCTAATTTAAACATCTTTCGGTCTTGTAGCGAGAGTACATAAAAGGAATTAGTGGATGGAACTTTAATCTGGAGGATTTGAAAAGTCAGGCTGCCCTGGTAAGGAGCTCAAATTTTCAGTTAACTAGTCCATCACCAAATGTTTCCATGTGAAACTATTGGAATAAAAGCAAGAGGCAGTATCAGTACACTCACCAACGTTGTGTTACGTGCAGATTCAGGATGATGATGACATTTCAAGTACACAAGAGCCAGTTAGCAGCAAGCGAGCTGGTGTATTCTCTGATTTAGGTTTTTCATCTGATAGACTGTCACCTGAAAAGGAGAACTATCTAACAGCTGCCCAAGCACAAGAGGTGCTAATACAAGCTAGACCCCATTCCGTTTTTTACGTAGTACCTTTCACTCATTTGTGCTTCCTAAGTGTGTTAATACCCGCTTCTTTGTTTCTTTCAGGACGAAATCAACGAACTTCCTGATTTGGAGAATTCATTTGAGTCATTTTCTGTCCATCCTCTTCAGGCACTTAAGTATATTTCTCTTTACACATATACTGCCTTTGGATTTTTCATTTGGTGAAACACACTCTAATTAGTTATAATGGTAAATGATGTATGTAAGTTAGAAGAAGAACTACTTATTTAAAATATATTATTAATGCACCCAGTAACCATGATTGCAGAGGTTGTTTTGATATCGGTGAGGATGATACGAGTCCAAGCAGCTCGAAGAGTAAAGAGATTGTCCAATTAGAATCAGAACAACAGTTTCCACATCAGTTGTCACCAAAGATGATGGATAGGGAGCCTAAGCTTACACTGCGTATTGGTGATAATTTGGAAAGAACTAGTACTTTACCCAAGTATGTTGTTTCTGGAGAACGTAAAAACTTCAGTGGTTCACTTTTGCCAGAGAGTGTGCTTTCCTCTTTCAAAAAGCCAAATGCTAATGGAGACAGGTGAGCTAATTAAAATATAGGGCCTTCTTCCCTCACCGTGATCATCATTAGCCTTTTAGGATATGCACGATCTGCTTGGTTACTTTGGAATTGCTTCCATCTAGTTAATGGAGAAAATTCATAACACTCATGGATAAAAAGTAATAAGAATCTGCGGTCTTTATTTTGAAGGGAATATCTGATACCAAAATATCAATCCGAGCGAAACTACAGTGGCACGTTGTTGTATAATCAAAAGAATAATGCCAATAACCACGTATCTGGTATGTGCTTTCTTCTTTATTTAACATCTGTTTCTTTTCAAATTAGTATCACATTTTGATTTGCCCTTGATTCACCTCTTCTATTGAGTTTCAGTTATCTATTAATAAGTTATTTTGTTTGTGTAGTTTCCATGCATGCGATGGAGGATGCATCATCAGAAGCTGTTATCCAACGGAAAGGACGGTTCAAGGTCACATCCGATCTCAGTCCCAGGGTATGCAGAAAGGAACTTAGTAATTGGCCTTCTCATTTTCTGTACAACGGCCTTTTAATCATTGCTCACTTTTCTGGTACAGGGTAGTCCTAAAACCAACCAAGTGAACCCATTTTGTGGAGGTTCTAATAGTCATACACCTCCAACTGCCACGATTTCGTCAGTGCTAGAAACACTTGAATTTGTTTTACAGTGGAATTCCATGCAGAGGGTATGAAAACTCTGATCTTTTTTATCTTTGCTCATTACTTGAAACCTCTACACAAGTCTTCATCTTTCATCTACGGAACATTTTTGACAGGAACAAATCCTGAAAACTATTAAACTTGTGGGGCAAATATATGGTACTGGATCAGAGTCAAGTGATGCAGGAATAGGTGACTCGTCACAGGTATATAAACATTTTTTTTTTTCAATTCGGGAACTCCATTAAGTTTTTCCGCTGTGTATATAGATGTCGACTGCTTCTGCTAGGCAAAAGCAGAAGCAGGCCTAGCAAAAGGAATAGGTTACATGTACGTTTCTTTCTGATATTTTTTCTGATATTTTTTCTGGATTATATAGATGTTGACTGCTTCTGCTAGGCAAAAGGAATTGGAAGCTCAGACTGTTCTCTTGCAGCAGTGGTGGGTACTTTTATTTTACTTGACTACCTGGAGTTCTGGTTATTTACATCTGACTCCAAAACTGTCTTTTTCTTATTTATATCAGCGTTGAAAATTATGCTCATGAGTTGCAAACACTGAAGCTGCAAAATGCTCAGGTACAGATATGTAAAAGCATTTGGTGATGCCCCATGGCAGATTTCTGATTCAATTCACTAACTTGTGAAGTAGGTGGACTGGACTTCACCATCCAATTGTTGTTGATCTCTTTTTTAATTTTTTGCAGATAGAGAAGCAATTGAATTTGATAAAAGAAGAAGAGGCAAGCAAAGAGAACAAAAGCTTAGGATAATGAATAGATGAGTCTCTATCCTTCACCAATAAAACTGGCTGAGTGTACAACAAGCAAGAAGGTGAATTTTCTAGAATACGTGTTGTCGTATGCTTCTTTCCACTGTAGCTTTAGTGTACATAAATTAGTTTGCACGGACGTGCATTAGATCATGTACATCCCAGTTTTGGAATGTTTTTATATTATGTCGTGCAATAAATTATCAAATCTGCTGTTATTTCAATGACAAAGGTTCTATTTATATTATATACTATGCTCTCCTTCTCCCTTGCTCAGTTTGACTGGGTTCATGGGTGTGGGTTGCTCTCAGGTTGTACATCCTGGCAATCTAACTTAAGTATGGAATAGATGTGTTTACAATTTCTTTTTCGCAGTTTAGGCCTTTACAGTGGTGAGTTTGGAGACAACTCTGGCAAAATTCAGAATAATCTTAAAAACTTCTGAAAGAAAATTCAAACTTTGGACCTTTCATCATGGAACAAGTCAAGATCTCTGAGTAGTTGTTGCAGAAGGTGTGTTATTCCACCAACATCGTACAAAATGTCAAGACATGAAAAATGAATTTAGCTTCTCTCTTGATAACAGGAGATGTGGTAGCGTGGTAGTAGTTCCCACGTTTGGGATTGTTGCTTGCTATTTTAATATCCGTTGGTGTTGGTTTTAGCGGAGTTTTTTTACTTCTTTTATCATGCATGGTTTGTCAACGGTTCAGTTCTGGTAGGGGATTCCAATCTCTACTAGAAAATGAAATAAGTTGGTTGATTTTGGTTCGAAATCGGTTGGTGACAGCTTTATTCCATTCGAAACTTGCTATCCTCTCGCACTCACGTTTAAGTTCTCAATAATCCAGCTAGGCTCTAGAAATTTAGTCTGTAGATACACTTGATTTTATTCTGTGCGGTTCGTTCATGTACAACAGTCTTCTAGAATTTTAAAATAATATTGATTTCTTAACCATCATTAGGCAAGAATGAAGCGCCAAATTCGAACCAAAGTGCAGAATGCGGGAAAACTAAGTTGACTATGTGGATGAGTGAGTGCGCATCCATTAACCAAATCAGACATTAAGAGATATCATGTTCAAAATTGCAAGGTCAACAAAGATTTTAAGTGTTTGATTTTGCTTTGTTACAGGGAGAGAGGAAGCTAGCTAGTAGATATAGAAATGAAAAGATAGAAAGAGATATTGGCGGGGATAGTTGGTGAGGAAGAAAAGGAGAAGAAAAAAAAAAAAAAAAATCCTTTTGCTAAAGATAGACAAAGAAATTAGAGATTTTTTTGACAGACAATTTTGCATGGTATTTGAAAATTTTGCAGATTTCTTCTTCTTCTTTTCATTTCAGAAAAAAGGATTCGTTCCTGAACGGCAGTTGACGAATGCAGCTACATTAGGCAATGTAGCTTCAGCTTTAGAGCAGAGAAAGAACAGGTTTCCCTAACCCTAACGCATCATTATTGTTATTGTATTTTACGATTTCTGAGGCTTGGGTTTCCTGTTCTTGTTTTCCAAAGAATAAAATAAAAGCCGGAAATCTGCTGAAACAAAATGAAGAAATCCTGAAAGACATTCTTGGGTTTATAGAGAAAGATTAAAGGAAAGAGTGTGTCGAATTAAGAGAAAGAGAGAATGTCAGATACGCCATTAGATATGTTGCCTCTTGGCAATGATGGATCATCACCACAAGCACCACCAGCCGGACGAAATGAAACACCATCAGATAACTCATCTCCTTCAGGTTCAAACTCACCAGAGTCCCCACCAGCACCAGATTCTAGTAATCCATCAACGGATTCACCTCCTCCAGACTCCAACGATACACCTCCACTAGACCCCAACAATACACCTCCTCCAGACCCCAACAATACACCATCAGATTCAGGAAACTCGTCGCCCCCACCAGATACAAATACTCCCTCATCTCCGTCAGATTCATCCCCAACTCCACCATCACCGGAGTCTGATTCTTCACCTCCTTCAGTTACCAATAACGATTCGCCACCTCCACCTCCACCGTCAGGTAGCAACAACACTCCTTCTGAACCTCCACCTCCACCATCAGGTAGCAACAACACTCCTTCTGAACCTCCACCTCCACCGTCAGGTAGCAACAACACTCCTTCTGAATCTTCTCCAGCTCCGAAGTCATCTAATGATTCTCCTTCGAAATCTGACAATCAAAACTCACCAAACACTGACAACCAACCTCCTCCTCAGTCCCCACCTTCACGCGATGGTGCACAATCTAATCGTTCATCAAGCCATGTCCCAGAGCTAAGCGGTCCTTCCACACAATCAAGTCGTACTTCTTCCACACAACTAGATTCCGCTTCATCTTCGAAGTCAGACGGGACAATTAACGTTGGCACTGTTGCTGGTGCAACCGTAGCAGGAGTGCTAATCATTGCTTTCATTGCCCTCTTTTTCGTCATTGCAAGACGGAGGAAAAGACGGCCATTAGATTATTACGATCCTTACAGACCACAGCCACCAAATTACTCAGGGAATTCAGGTAAATAAAGTTATATTTATAGCTTGTACTTGCTAATTTCTAAGTATAATATTTTGAGATTGGCAACTGTAGATGGGTATTACTATGGAGGGCCACCTTCACAGCCACATTCGCAGCAGCATTCAGTAGGGATGCCAGGTGGTCACTCACAGGAGTATTATAGTGGGGGGAGACCACCAGCATATCCTAATTCTGGTCCAATAAATAGCTACGGTAGCTACAAAGGACCAGATTCGGGTACATTAGGAGGTGCACAGTCGTCATTCACATATGATGAGTTGATGAGCATAACAGAAGGATTTTCACGCCAAAACATTATCGGAGAAGGTGGATTTGGAGCTGTTTACAAGGGTCACCTTCCCGATGGGAGAATAGTAGCAGTGAAACAACTGAAGGCTGGGAGTGGCCAGGGTGAGAGGGAGTTCAGAGCCGAAGTTGATATTATCAGTCGTGTTCACCATAGGCATTTGGTTTCTCTGGTTGGATACTGCATTGCTGACGCCCAAAGATTGCTTGTCTACGAATTTGTTCCGAATAATACTCTTGAACATCATATACATAGTGAGTTGACTGATGCTTGTTTCACAATATGCTAATACTCTTGCTCATCTGCAACAGTAATCTGGTTTTATTGCTTTACTGGATTTTCAAGTTCTCTTGTGTGTGTTTAATAACATAGAGATATGGCTATTCTCCAGCTCCAGGGTTGCCTGTGTTGGATTGGTCCAAAAGAGTAAGGATTGCCATTGGCGCTGCTCGTGGGTTGGCATATCTACACGAAGACTGTACGTAATTTTATTATTATTAATGTTGTTTTCTTGTATATATTCCAAGTTATGCTGTTTTACTGGACATATAGTCTCTAATTACTTCTTTCGGTCGTCATCCTGCCCTTTTACAGGTCACCCAAAGATTATCCATAGGGATATCAAATCTGCCAACATCCTGTTGGATGACGTTTATGAAGCACAGGCAAGCATATATTATGGACCTCCTATACTTCATTTCTTCGTCTCGTGATGTTTTACATTTAGTAGGCAATCTTGGCTAATCTGACTGCATTCAAAAATACAGGTTGCAGATTTTGGTCTTGCTAAGCTATCAAATGACATATCCACCCATGTCTCAACTCGTGTAATGGGAACATTTGGGTAGGTTACAATCATATCTATTAACGAGTCTGTAAGGTCCTTATGTAAACAGATGCTAATATAACAGTGACATGTGATAATGTGGCATCACTTGTAGATTATTAATGAATTTGGAGTTGTACATTTTCAGGTACATGGCGCCTGAGTATGCTTCAAGTGGCAAATTGACTGATAGATCCGATGTGTTCTCATTCGGAGTGGTGCTTCTAGAGCTTGTGACTGGACGTAGACCTGTCGAGGCAAGCCAGGATGAGAGTTTAGTTGAATGGGTAAGCACATTATCATTTCAGTAGCCTTTGACCTGCTGTTATTGTTTTCCTAGGAATACTTCTGTGCTCCTTGAATAAGATGAACTTCCGCCTTGACGGATGTTTTCTGCAGGCCCGACCATTGATAGCCAGTGCGATAGAAACTGGAGACTTTTCAGAGTTTGCAGATCCAAGGCTTGAAAAGAGATACGTCGAGAGTGAGATGTTTAGGATGGCTGAGACAGCTGCTGCTTGTGTTCGTCACTCTGCTAACAAAAGACCCCGCATGGTGCAGGTACAAAACAATTTCATCAACTTCACTTTTTTCTCTTTTTTCATGTAACATCATCGCAATTTAGTTACGCATTTGGTACTCTCTTTTGTTAGGTGTTAAGGGCGTTGGACACTGACGGTGACATGCCGGATATCAACAATGGTGTGAAAGTTGGTCAGAGCACTATTTTTGAAGCAAACTCAGATCTTCAAAAATTTCGAATGTTGGCACTGGGTGGCGATGATACCGCAGACTATAGCATGTATAGTGGAAGTATGAATTCTAGAGCAGAGATTTTACCCCCGAAACCTCCACCAGGTTGGAGTGGCGAATCAGAAACTCGTGCCATTAACCCACGCAAATGGTGAACAGTGACATTCAAGTACACTTCTACTTGCACCGTCATTAGTTGCGCCTGTCCCAAAGAGATGTACATACAAATGAGTTGCGCCTGCCCCAAAGAGATGTACATACATGGGATCAGGAAAATCAAAAAGAAATCAACTTCTCTTAAAAAAACTCTCTCACCTAAAAAACTTAACGAAAACTCTCAGAACCTAAATCTTGAACTTTTCCTTCTCAAATCGGCTCCTATGGAGCAGGTTTGGGAAGGAGAACCTCAACCCATCTTCGATCTCTGCTTTCTCCTTTAGTTTCCCTATTTTTTCTTTGGTTTTAGTCTTTTTTTTTTTTTTTTTAAGATTTGAGTTTCGATTTGGGTTTTTGTTCTTGAGCAATCTCCTTTCTTCAACCTCTTTTCTGGATTAGAGCTAGCGTTTTCTTAATTCTACAATTGTTTTCGTTTAGTTTGTATTTTCAGATCTATTTACATAGTTTGTTGTTTGGGTATTAATCTTCAGTTGTTGTGCTTTTATTCTTGATTGAGTTGGTTGATTGAAGGTGTTCTACACAAGGTTCATGATCTGGCCGATGTTTCAATCCAGCAACAAAAAATATTCAAATCATAAAATTTAACTTCATTTTCAAGAAGTTTCTGCAGCAATCATTCCATCAGCAACATTTTCTGAAGGCACCATGAGTTTGTTACAAGTTCTATTATCAGCAACTACAAGATCTCTAAAGACACGGAAACAACCAGTTACAAAGACACCGAGACCGATTTTGAGGAAGTACCGATCCGATTCAGACCGATTCAGCAATTTGATAACCCAGTTAGGTTATGTATGTTACTTGTATTACTGTTACTTAAGAAAAATCATTGACAGATGGTTGGGTCTTTGGATCCTCTCCCACCTATGTCACCTGCTCTACCATGATTTTGAAAAAAAACCCTGAGAAATGGTTGGATTTTTGGATCCTAACAACTCTATTATTTGTAGTTTTGTTATGTGGTTCGGGTGTGCTACTTTCAACCCGACCAAGATCATTTAAACTTGTCTTGTTACCTTGGAATCGGTTAGAAACGGTAGGAATTTTTTTCCAAATTAAGTCTTGGGACTATGATGTTAAGTGCTCTTGTTGTCTTTTTAAATTTGTTGAAATTCCTGTAGCTGATGGATGCTCTGTAGTTACTCTTGTAATCATTCTCGACTTTGAATCGGAGGTTTATGATCAATATATATGAAGCTCGCCTCTTTTTGGAAAAAAAAAAAAAAAAAAAGGAAAATCCTAATCGGCTGAAAAACGAATACTAACTTTGCCCTTTTGCATTCGAGGAACCTGATAGTTGTTTATTCATCCGAAGTAAACTCTACTTGAGTATGATACGGAGTACAATCTTATGTGAAACTTTTTTATATATTTACAGCATCTTGGTTTTTGATGAACAATTTCAAGGCACTCTTGGTCTACAGCATCTTGGGTTTTAAACAATTTAAAGGCACTCTTGGTTTTTGTGTTGTATGACTTCAGACGAAAGGATTGAACTTTCTAAATCAATATCTCCGAACCCTTCTATTTTGATCATTTTTTTTTTGTATAAGAAACTAAAATGGATTTATTGCCACTAGATTTATTTATTTATTTTTGGATCGTAAAGAGGTAAAGGGTAAAGAGGTAAAGAAGGTATAAAGATAAAAGAGAATTTTATTATTGAATGAGATTAATTATATTGATAAAGGATTTTATTTTAGGGATACTTTATATTCGGAAGTTAAAGAAACTAAATTGACTCCCGATTGTGGATTAATTTCCGATTGTAAATTTATCTACCGATTATAAAGGGTAGTTTGGCCATTAAAAAAAGCGCCACGAAAATTATCTACCGATTGCGAAATAATCTAACATTTTTTATCGTTTTGTGTCGCCCCTAATTCTGTTTGGGTCGCACCTAAATCACGGAGGAAATTTATTGGGTTGTCGACTTGTCATGATATATTGCAATTTTACTTCAAGGGAGTTTTAGGTTATGGGACACGAAAAAGAGTCACGGTTATGGTGTCGTTGAATATTTTAAGCGATAGAGGTAGATGTCATGTCAAGCCATGGAGCAGGTACTAAACATGGTTGCTAACGGGCTACTAGATTACTTGTGAGGATACCATACGACAAACTGGAGTAGGCTTTATTTTATACTCCATCCGTTCTTAAATAATAGGCTGGTTTCATGTACAATTTACACATGAAATCAGCCTATTATTTAAGAACAGAGGGAGTATTAAACTAGATCTTAATCCGTGCCATAACGGCACGTGATGTTTTGTATCTAATACGATATTGTTCACATTCCTCTTGTTTCATTTTATTCGTGAGTAATTATTTTGATATTCAAATAGGTTTTGGAAAGAAAATGGGTTACCTGATCTTTTTATTTATTACTTAAACATGTTATTCCAATTTATTATCTGGACGGAGAAATAATGTTGTGCCAACATGAAAATAAAATAAAAAATACAGTAAATAATTTTTTTTCCCATTTATTGTTCCATCATACCATAATTTCAAACTTCAAAAAGAATATTTCATCTAACAGTACATATACCTAAACTGCCAATCCAACTCCATGATGTTTATGAATACATTTGTTCCGAAATTATTGATAACTACGGCTCTAAGGAGTGAAGCAAAAACCCATAATATTTCCCTACTATAGATAAACACTATTGAAAAAATAAACTTATAACAGTAAATCAAAACATGTGTAAGATTCTTTCTCAATCATAGTGCATGAATGACGTTCTCACATCTAGTAATTTGGAGTTTTAAAGAGCATAGTCATATTGATATTTGTATCTACATAAATTCAACTAACCTTCCGAAGAAAAATTATTAGTTTCAAGGTAGCGCCGACACAAACTTCTGTCGCCTTCAATGTATACAATACACATTGGGTTTAATCGGCCTTGAGATTAAACAAATACCCCAACATTAGTCAAATAATGTCTACAAATACGGGATCGAAACAAAGTGCTAACGGGAAAAATGAGAGACTAATATCAGTTCTGCAAAGAAAAATACCCTATATGTATCAAAGTTTGTTAACCAAACATGTATTCAAATTGAAAAGTCGTCAACTTAACACAAAAATATAAAAGAACCCAAGTTAAATCAATACTTGCATAAACAAAACTTATAAGAGAATTTTGTAATTATTAAATACCTTTAAAATCACTATTAGATATTTAATTGCATGCCTCGTTAAAAACTACGGTAGGACGAAATCACCAGATTAATCTGTAGAAATTTCACTGGATATGTTGAAATTCAGAGAAGTTTACACTGGTGGTGATGCGTTCCATCTAAGTGTTGTTCGATTGATTATTTTTTTTAGAAGGTTTCGGTTTTCGTTGGAGAAACTGAGAGTGAGCGTTTCATTATATTCATTCATTATCATTCAGAAATCCAAGACCAACTCGCCCTTTGCTTACGGGATCTCAATACAACCTTAGATTTATCTATTGGACGGAGAAACCTTGATACTAAATATGTCGTTTTTAATGTTATTTATTATATAACGTGACATCCAAATGTTTTTTTCTTCTTCTTCTTAATTTTCATGTATTTTAACCGAGTTTATATTAGCATTAAGACGATCAACCACATTTCTAATTTATAGTGTTATCCTTTTGTAGCAGCGCATAATTAACATAGTCAATTACTACTCACCAAAACCGGCCAATATCACAAACCGCCATATATCTCTTCTTTCTCCACCACCACCATTTTCCATCCCTCGTAGAATATTGGGCACACTTATAACTTTTAATCCCACACGTCATGTATAAAGTTTAGATTTAACAAACTTAGGTTGTCAATGAATTTATTCAACTATATGTTTTTTGTTAATACTGAAAATCATGCGTACGAACGGTTACCAAAGATAGCAGTGGTACCAAAAATAACCATTTTGTCTTATATATATGATTTGGTATCATCCCAAAAGTATTTGTTATCCGCCTTTTTTGATCGTGTCAAAAACAACCAACTATACTTTTTACTATACAATGTTACCCGTCATGTAATTTTTTTTATTATTTTTGATTCAAAAAGAAAAACCAATACCACCGCCATTAAAACCATCCAACGCCACTATTTCTTCCACCAAAACTAAAGTTACCGCCTCCACCACTTAGTAACACCTTCCACCGCTTCCACCACTTACTTCTTCCTCTACTACCACCACCACCACTAATATCTATTGAAATAATTTTTGTCAAAATTATTATTTATTGATGTAGATATGTATTAATATTAATTAACAGATATTTATGATGTAAAATTAATAAATCATTTATCATGAGAAATTAATGAGACATCAATTAATAAAACACTTATACTAATTAATATTTAAGTTGAACAAACCATAACCATAGATTTATCTTCTCTCTAGACAAATCACTTATACTAATTAATAAAACTCTTATACTAATTAATATTTAAGTTGAACAAACAACCACTGTTGATTTATCTTTTCTATCAATTCCAACCAAGGTGGAACAATGGTTAGAGGCCACTCTTATGAAACAATAGGTCATGAGTTCGAACCTCCCTGTTATAATTTTTGAAATTCCATATCTTGACTTGAGTATTCATTTTTAATTCATAATATTGGAATGAACACCACGTGTGCGACTTGTAGGGTGTGGCACGGAGAACCACAACCTTTGATTTATCTTTGCCAAGGATAAATCCTGACCACCACTCAGATAGAAAAAGTTAGCTAAACTCTGCTTTATACTATTGATAGCAGATTTATGGCCGCTTTCCAAATTTTAATTAAATCATCAGGTGAAATTTATGTTAAGATATCCTAATGTATACTAGTAAGGACACATGTACGATGCACATGCTTGAATTTTTATTCATCCAACAATAATAAATTTGAGAGCCATGAATTTTTTTTCCTAAAACAAAAATTTACTATTCTTATTTGTACTCGTTACGTAGATGATTGAAAGAGATTTTCAAATATATAAATTTTAAAAAAATCCGGTGTATATTTTAAAAGATATTAATTTTTTAAAATTTTTGATCTATTTTTAAAACAATGGTATTTATGTAAATATATAAAAAATAGGGACAACTAAGTAATTTAGGGAGTCTCCAACCAAAAAGAGCTCTTTTCTTTATATTAGTAAGATAAGATAGGGTCTTGCGGTGGATATATGGGTTACGAACTAGATTTCCGTCGTAGAACAATTTAACGGTCCAAGGAAAAGAATTGCCAAAAATATAAAATCTATCACGTGATTCAAAATATGTCCAATTGCTCAAAATTTGTTTCATGGCATAATAACCTTCCTAAATTGGGGCCTATAGGACTTAATTGGGGCCTATAGGTACATGACAAAATAGGGTCATTAAGAAGTAAAATGAAAAGCCCCTTATCCAATTATTTTTTTAATGGCTAATTTATCCCTGATTAATTAGTGTTGATCCGGATAATTAATAGATGTTTAGTCAAATTAATCTTAAAATCAACTAAGGTTAGTGCATCATCAAAAACTGAAAAAATTTGAATTTGAAAATTTGAATTTTTTTTAAGAACACCAACCAAGAATCGGTTTATGTTCACATCAGTATCAACCAATTGTAATATCAAAAACATACAGAGATTTTTTGAAACTAGCTTCTACCTAGAATCGGTTTATATGGACATGAAAATCAACCGATTATCCATAATCGGTTTATATTGGCATGAACGTAAACCGATTGTGGGTAAATTTTTTTCTTTTTTATCTGTGAATTATGTGTTGTTATACATCAAATAAAATCAAAATTCATTCTATACCCGAGTTAATAAAATGAAATCGAGTATGATTTCATACTCATTTTATGATCGAGTATTCACTGGGAAAAAAATGGGTTAAGCAGAATCGGTTTACACGATACATATGTAAAAAACGATTCCTGACATTGCACAACAGGAATCGGTTTATAAGAATGCTCATGTAATCCGATTCTAACAAAAAAAAAGATACAGAAAAATTGAGAACAACAATCGGTTTACTCGACACACATAAAATCCGATTCTAACATTATACATCAACAATCGGTTTTTATAAGTGCTAATGTAATCCGATTCTGGTTCAAATTTCTCGAACCAGAATACATATCAAGGACAATCAGTCTTTGTTGACATGAACATAAACTGTTTCTATTTGCAATCGGATCACATATACATTAACGTTAACCAATTCTGATAAACCAGGAAAATTTGATTTCAAAATTTTCAATTTTTGAGTAATTTTATGTTACTAAAACCTAGTTTATAGGATTGGGTTGAGAAGAAAAGAAGAAGAATCAGTTTAAGTGGAGATAGAAATGAATTTGATTTTGATTTTAGTTTTTATGATTTTAGTTTTTAAATTTTATGATTTTAGTTTTATGATTTTGATTTTAGTTTTTAATTTTATGATTAGGATTTGATGAGGACAAATTAGTAGTATTAATATTTGATAGAGGGTAAAATGGCATTTTCATCAAACTGAGACACCCCTTATCATTTTCTAGGGGTGGATGAAAAATCCATAGGCCCCAATTAAATCCTATAGGCCCCAATTTAGGAAGAACGCACAATTGGGGGATATCCAAACTAATTGGGGGATATAGCTAGAGGACAAAATTGGTGTCCCAATAGAAATTCTGGGTGACCCCCTATGTAATTATTTTTTTAATTCCTAATCTAGCCCTGACTAATCCTAATTAGTGAATAATTATAATTAGTAAAAATGTTAAGTATTTGGGGGATAGATTAGTTTGATTTTTTATTTTAATTTGTGTGAGTGAGGAGTTGAAGTATGGGAAAAAAATTGAGTGGAATTTTTTTTTTTTGAAAATGGAAGATGATTGTGATGAGAGAATTGCAAGAAATTTGAATCTTTAGCTCAACTACAACAACAATCACATGTTCAATCTTCGGTGTATGATAATAACTCACAATTAGAGTTATATGATGAACCAACACCCTTGAATCATGAACACGATGAACATGAAGTGTTGTTTGAAGAACCAACCCAAGAAAGTAAACATGTTCAGCATACAAGCAACCCCAACACACAGGTAATGCTTCAAAGAGGTCGAAAATTTGATTTTTCTTTTTCAAACCGCCATTATTTCTCTGAAAAATCTTAGTGCCGGCACACCCGTAGTATGAATACTACGCCGGAACTAGCAATACCGGCGTGGTATTCATATAATACGCATGCCGGTACAATATATCCCCCATTTTAAACACGTTCCCGGCGTTGTGTTCCAACTCCATTTAATGCCGGTACAATATATACCCCGTTTCAAAATATTTCCTGGCGTGGTTTTCATAGTTTTGTCCATGCCGGTATAGCATATCCCCCATTTCAAAAACTTTCCCGGCGTGTTATTGAAACAATCTATGTATGCCGGTATTTAGTTATGCTTTTTACCTAACACCGAATATTCTATAGAATATTCCAACCGGCATAGCTTACTCCTAACTGACGATGCCAGTACTTACAGAAAAGCGTCCAGGAGTTTAAGATTTTTGAACTCCAATACCGACGTGGTATATAAAATATCTCAAACGCCGGTATTTATTCCCGGCGTTCTGTTAAAATTACCTCAGTGCCGGCACTCGGTTCCGGTTGGAAAACTCACATGTCGAGAATGCCGGTTATTGTTACCGGCATGTACCCTATTTAGATAAAATGCCGGTATTGATTCTTCCGGCCTTTGTATTCAAGAACATTCAATGCCGGAACTGTGGTCGAGCACGCCGGAAATGGTACCCGGCATGGTAATTTTTTTATTTTCTATGAACTAATTCAATTTTTTTTCATTTATTCCTTAGATTGTGACATACATTGATCCGACAAATTCCAAACCGCTTGGTCCGGATACGGCCGAATACTATAAGATGCCCCCGGTATGTTACCAAACAATACTTTTCACCTAGTTTTTAGAACGTTCTATGCGGATTGCTTGTAATGAACCTTATAATATTCCATTGTTGTCCTAATGTAGGGAATTAAATCTCCAGAGGAAGCAATTGCTTGGGCAAAAGAGACGGCTCTTAAGAACAAGTGTGTGTTAGTGAGGAATACCCAAGGTTCAAATACGCGGTTTGAGATGGTTTGCGAGAGAAGTGGGAAATACACGGCGAAGAATATCCATAAGAGAAAGGGTTATGTATATGAAAAGAAGACTAATAGGGTATACAAGACTCGTACGAGGAAGTATGAATGCCCCTTTAAGTTAGTATTCTATTTAAGAGACAAAGAAAAGGATTGGGATTGTATGGTGTGGTTTGGCCAACATAACCACCTGGATCCGAAAGATTTTAATGGTCACTCCATAGTTGCAAAGCTAAAACCTCATGAATTCGAGGATGTAAAGATAATGACCAAGGCATGTATCAAACCAAGAGTGATTCTCAGAACCTTCAAGGAAAAGGATGATCAGAATGTTTCTTCTCTAAGTATAATTTATAGCGCACAAGCAACCATTAGAAGTGTGGAATGGGAAGGGAGGACCGTTATGCAAGAATTTGAGAAGCTAGTTTGGGATCACAACTACACGCGCATCATTAAAAGAGGACCGGACGAAAATCCCCTTCAAATATTCATTGCGCATCCTTTGCTTTCACAATTGTCTCATACATGTTGTGGTGTTCTTTTGATGGATTGCACCTACAAGACAAACAAATACAACATGCCATTGTTCAACATCGTGGGGAAAACATCGGATAAGGTAACATTCACATTGGCTTGGTGTTTAATGGAAAACGAGAGGGATTACAATTATCATTGGGCATTACGACAATTGAAATTATTGTTCCCGGAAAATCAATTTCCGAGGGTCATCGTAACCGATCAAGATGAGGCACTAATGGGTGCTATATCTGATGTATTTCTGGATACACAAAATTTCCTATGTACGTATCATATAGGTCAAAATGTGACAAAACATTGTCATGCTTTTTTTGAACCCTCTAAGGCGGATATTAAGAAGAGAATGATTGCTCAACTAGAGGAAGATGTTCGCAAGAAGAAACTATCACCCGAAATAGAAGAAGATGAAAGAGCAAAGATTAAAGAGCAAGTGGAAAAAGAACACGATGAAAATCATAAAAAATGGTTGGAATTTCTAAAGGATTTGGAAAAAGTTTATTGGTCACTTACCTAGGATATATATGAAAAGAGATTGAATATGTTTAGTTCTAAATATAAGGAAGTGTATCCAAGCACCGTCTCATATTGTCGGGATAATTGTTGGATAAGTACAAGGAAAAATTTGTGCCGTATGGACAAACCAGTATAGGCACTTCAAAACTGAAGCAACTAGTGCAGCAGAATCCGCTCATGGTAGATTTAAAGATCTCATCTAGTCCGGGAAAGGAAACGTGGTTACGATCACCGAGGCAATGGAGCAAAACTTTAAGGCTGATATCGATCGGATCAAGAAGGCTTTTCATAAAAGCTTAATGGAAAGGATGACTCAATTTCTTCAATATACTATGTTTCTCCAAGGAAAAGAGTTCAACGTATCTCAATGGGCAATAAAACATATGATGAGAGAAATGGCATATGAGAAAAATTATGGAAAACCAGGTGATGTGTGTATTTTTCCGGACATGTCTTCATTGGGGCTTCCGTGTCGTCATATGCTTGTGAAGTATAAAGAAGTTATACCTATTGAGGTTATTGATCTGTTTTGGAGGCAACTATATTTTGACCCTCCCCCACAGAAGCTCCAGGACAATCCCCATGGGATACAAGTGAAGGAAAGGAATTCTACGAATATTACTCACGTGGAAACTCGGCTATCCGACAAGTATTGTTGAGCCAACTAAGGATTTTATCTCACCCATGGATCAAACCAAGTGAAGATCCAGGAAAGGGAGATCCGATAGGTAGACCACAAACTAAAGCTTCAAGGAGAAAACAAAGGAAATAATTTAAAGAAATGACTAGACGTGAAGAAGAACTCGCGTCAACCAAGTTACGAGATCTATCCGCAAGTGAGATTTCGGAACTCCGATTTGCGGAAGAGCCGGTTACAATTAAAAGGGGTAGACCAAGGAAGGAACCGTTAACAAGTCAACAACAAGCTTCGGTTTCTGTATCCACACCAAAATCTGATGGATTGGAGGGTCCAAAGAAAAGGGGTAGGCCACCGAAGGTACCAACATTGATCTTGGAAGAACAACAAGTTGAGCATTCCGAAGCCATACCCATAGTCGATGTATCGGATGTTCGAAAGAAAATGGGTAGGCCTCCAAATGTACCAACATTGAGCTTGCAAGAACAACAAGTTGAGTATTCCGAAGCCACATCCGTAGTCGATGTATTTGATGTTCGAAATAAAAGGGGTAGGCCGTCAAATGTTCCAACATTGAGCTTGCAAGAACAACAAGTTGAGCATTCGAAGCCATACCCATAGTCGATGTATCGGATGTTCGAAAGAAAATGGCACTTAGAGCGTAGTCGATGTATTTGATGTTTGCCGTCAAATGTTCCAACATTGAGCTTGCAAGAACAACAAGCTTCGGTTTATGTATCCACACCAAAAACTGATGGATCGGAGGGTCCAAATAAAAGGGGTAGGCCACCGAAGGTACCAACATTGAGCTTGCAAGAACAACAAGTTGAGAATTCCGAAGCCACACCAGTAGTCGATGAATTGGAAGTTCCAAAAAAAAGGGGTAAGCCGCCAAATGTACCAACATTGAGCTTGCAAGAACAATAAGGTGAGCATTCTGAAGCCACACCAGTAGTCAATGTATTGGAAGTTCCAAAGAAAAGTGGTAGGGGTAGGCCAAAGAAGAATATTCTCCTGTGTAATACCAAAGACATTTGGAGTGTAGGGATTGCAGAGGATGGTTTGGATATAATTAAGCTAAAAGTTGGTAATATGACCATGTATAAGGATTCGCAAACTGGTAGGACTTTTAGACACTACCATACGAAGATAAAGTCTTACATAGACCAACTTCCTGAGGTTATTCGTGAGTTTATTGTGTATACGGATGATGTTGATGGAGATGGAAATTGTGGCTATCATGCTGTGACAGAATAATTAGGAATCTTTGACACGGCGGTTAGTAGAGGTATGACACCATGCAAATATGCTAGGCGCGAACGCTGTTGTTATATATATATTTCCATTAGTACGTTATGTTTTATAGGTAAACATTCAAAAGATAGGAAGTGAACCAGAATTATGTACCATCAAAAGGAGAGTCTTGTGAAGTACGGGTAAAGTAGGTTCTTCAAGATTTTCCCCTTGTGGAGGCACTTCATCGCTGGTAGGGTGTACAACATAAGGATGTGAGTACCTCAAATGACCTCTGAGGGACCCTGGTTCAGACTCATAACCGTTTTCCGCAAATTCCCAACCATCCCTGTCTAGTTGTTGTTCTTCCATTTCATTCCAATGTGCAACTACAGGTGTTGGTTTGTAAACCACATGCGTATGTTGTTCACCTGATACGCATTGAGGTAAGACATGAGAGAATTTGGCATCAGATTCACCCTTTAGTCTTTTCTGTTTGTACCCAAGTTGGCGCATCACACGGAGAGGGTTATGCATAACAAATCCTTTTGGATGAAACAATGGTCCGTTGTAAAATGCTACATTGTCATGCCTTGGAAAGTGAACTCCTATATCGTTCTTATATGGGTCAAACACAACATCTTGGACATCAATAGTGTCCAAATCCTCCCTCATGGTGAGTAACCGAGTTCTATTATTGGGCTTTGGTTTATTGTCGAAAACGTATTTCTTGGCTATAGGAGTCCGGGGATCCAAACCATATGTTGACGACTCCAAATATTTGTACTCATTGAACAATGTTGGGAAGTGTTAGACCACACCTAAGAAAATGAAAGATCGTTCCAATGAAATCTAAGTATATAAAAAAATTAATTGGAAAACAAAATAACTAGTTCACAATACCTGTAATACAGTGAAATTCCCATTAAATTGACGGCAAGTCGCCTTAGAAGATCTACGCATCTCCGCCAAAAAATATGCCAAGAAGGCAGTGCCCCATGAGTACCTATGAACATCCTCCAAAGGATCCAAGTATTGTAAGTTTTTCATATGCACCAAGTTACCATTAGAGTCAGGGAATATTGCGATGCCCAATAGGAACAACAGATAAGCTGCGCTAGTTTGCTGAATTTGTTCGGCATTCAATTCCTTACCCATCGTATCTCCAAACAACTCTTTGAGCTTAACGACTTTAATAATCTTTGTCATGGTTTTATTTTTCACGTACATATTTTCTTTTGTCGTTTCCTCATCCCAACCAAACAACTTTTTAGTCAGATAATATATCTTGGACCATTCTAGGCTCTTACTGTCGTCATCTTTGTTAATGGCTTTTCCTCGGATCTCTATACCCAATATTCTTTGGACATCTTCAGGGATAATGGTCATCTATCCAAAAGGAAAATGCATGGTATCATTCGAAGCATAAAACCTCTCCAAGAAGCAATTTGTCATCACTTGATCATTGGCAACGTAGTATTCTACCGCGGGATACAACCCAGATGCTCTTACTGCCGCTTGAACCTCCGGACACTCCATGTCCAAATCCCATGTATCCATTTGTTGATGACAGCAAACACGGAAGGCATTCTTATGGTCCTATAAAAACACACCAAACAAATTTCAATTCACTAGATCATATATAAACAATATAATAACAAGATGCATAACTCTTACATAATTTGAATAGATCCAATGAGCCTAAGAGTCCTTGTAGTCAAATAAAAGTTTGGGATCTCTTGGCTGACCCCCAGTGTTTTCCATCACTGCGTTCTGGAATTATGTCATTTTGTTTTGGGAGGTGCTTTGGTGCTTTGTCATCGAATTCAACTCCAGGTTTTACTAAGCCCTGTGTGGATGAGCCACCTGCTGCATCAGGAGGTACATAATTCTCCCATTGAGCATCATCATCGCTGCTTGTGTCTCCCTCATCCCGGGGATTGTCCCGGATCGTGAGATTACGACGTTCCGGATCATATTTACCACATCGACATCGAGAAGACTTAGGTTTTTCTTCATCAACAGCTTTTTCCTTTCCTTTCTTATTTTTAGGAGCTGTTGACCTAATAACAAAATGAGTCTAAAAAAAAAAAAAAACTCCGGCATTGTATATTAAACGACTTCCATGCCGGTGTAACAATTTCGGCATTAACTGTAAATGAAATATGAAATAGGTATTACGAGAATGGTCTACAGAGAATTTAAAAAAAAATTAGGAAACAAATACCGACATGGTAAGTATAATAAATTTTATGCCGGAACTAATCCCGGCGTTGTATACTAAATGAGTTAAATTCCGGTTAATACTTCCGGTGTGTTATATAAATTAAATATCATGCCGGTAGAAATAAGGAAACCATTACCGACATAGTCAATATAATAAAGAACATGCCGGATATTTTTCCCAACATCATATACTAAATGAGTTCTATGCCGGATTAACACTTCCGGGGTGTTATGTAAATGTGATATTATGCCGGTATTAAGAGAATTAAAACAAATACCGACATGGTCGATGAACAAAAAGAGTATGCCGGATATGTTTCCCGGCGTTATATACTAAATTCGTTTTATGCCAGAATTGTGTTCATTAAGCTATCAAATAAACCCTAAGAATGGTTCAATAAACATAGACATCACTTACCTCATCATCTTTGTTATTTCCTCATCATCACTTATTTCTTGTTCAATAGATGGTTTTGATTTCGATTTATCAGGATGTTTGCGAGGACCCATTCTTCTTGGGATTTTGATTTCGAATGAGTTTGGTTTGGAAGATGAAACCAAATAATGGAGTTTCTACAAGTTCTCTTGGAATTGATAAGTGATAAGAAAAAAATTGGAAGAGGGAACCATTCCAATTTTATTAGTAATGGAGTTTGTAACCGTGAAAAAGGAAGATGGAACCGTTTCCAAGTTCTCTTGTATTGTTTGTAACGAAATTGGGAAGTTTAGATTTTGAAAACTGAAATGGGGTGTTGGGGATTGACCGGTATTTTGCAGTTTTGTGTTTGGAAACTGAAATGGGGTGTCTCATTATCTTTGTGGCAGACAAGAATTTAGGTTTTTTATGTTATTTGATTTTTAGTGGTTGTTTGTGTTTGAAATCATGAAGTTGACGAATTGGGTTATAAATGTTGTTGACAAAGTGGTCAGTTGAGGAAGTTTGTGGCGGTTACAATGGGGGATAATTGGTGCGATAGTTACAAAGGTAAAAAATCTCATAATTCCGGCACCACCCACATGTTACATTGTACGCCGGAACACTTACTTGCTACACTAAAATCCGAAACACTATCTTGACACTCAATTTTAAGCAAACAAACTAACCTAAACAACATTGAACACATAAACAACACATAAAATGAAACATCAACAAATGGCCAATTGCAACTAACATCAGTTCTCGGAATGAGATTCAAGAAACAAAGCAGCTTCAAAATGCCTAAAAGGCCTTTTGAACAACTTCAAATAGGCCTCCTGAGCTTCATACCTATTACCTCTATATCTTGCAAGAAACTCGTTGTATTTGAGACATAATTTGATGAGTGCAGTTGTTCGATTGCGTACAACAAGATCTCTGCATTCTAGACCCGAAAAAAAAAAAGGCCGGTGAACTTCCGGCAAATCCGATACTATGTAGTAGTTTTTAATCCACTGGGTTTCTTCTTCAAAATACGCTTCTATCTTAGCTTGTTTTTTACATTTACTCGCTTCCTCAACATCCGCTTCAATCTTAGTTAGTTTTT
The DNA here is from genome assembly GCA_023529315.1 of Papaver bracteatum. NCBI lineage: Eukaryota > Viridiplantae > Streptophyta > Magnoliopsida > Ranunculales > Papaveraceae > Papaver > Papaver bracteatum. The sequence goes on from JAJJWX010001955.1 coordinate 393,066, forward strand.
CACGATAATGTTCAAGCATTGCTTCCTCTTTTTCTTCTCTTTTCCTCTTAACTATATCTTCTTCCATTGCGGAAATTGACTTGGTGGTTTCTTCCTTCCTTCTTAGTTTTTCTAGTATTGTGTCGACTGAGTTGGTGGTGGTTGATGATTGATTTCCTTTCGCATTGCACAATATGTTCCTCATACGTTTTTCTTTTTCGAGGGAATTGATGAACTTGAACTTGGTAGTTGGTGATTGATAATCCATTAGAGAGATGTCTTGGACCTAACGTTGTTTTTTTTGTATTTTTAGAGGTATCAAGTGCAATAGGTGTAGCCATTCGTTTAACTAGATGAGCACATAACGGCTCTATTCCACTTTTTTATTCCGGCATTAACTGTAATTTATATACCACGCAGTCTAACTCTTGCGGTTTAGTATATCATAAAAAGGAATGCCGGGAGTGATTACCGGTTTAGTATATTATAAGACGAGAATGCCGGTATAGAATAATTTCTTTACAGAGATTTAACAAAACCTATACCGGCATGATATTGAAAAAACAGTTAAATGTCGGTTTCCATGTCCGGCACTTAATCTAAATTAACGAGGACGCCGGCATTTGTTAAATTCAAAATAAAATGGCTATTTTAAAAAAAAAATAAGACCGTTGGGGATTCATTTCTATATAATACCCCACATTCCTTTGGAAAAATCTACACAAACCACGCACCAAATAACAAAAATCATTCTCTCAAGATACTAAGCACGGTTAAAGCTTTAGAAGGGATGGGGGATTCATCATCTACCTCTATTTGCAAAATAAGTTGATTTACTAACAATATAATGTTCAATACTATGACGCATAACTAATATAATTTTCTATTACAGAGTCATCATTGCAAGTTTCAAATTTGCAAGTCACCTTTTCATCTAAGGTGTTTATTCAAAATGTAGAAGATGTGATGGCACACGCCGGTTTTGGATTGCAAAAACTGATGACGCTGAAAATGGAAGAATGTTTCTAAAGTGTTTGAATCACCCAAAGTGCGATGAGTTTCAATGGTTTGACAAAGCTGTTGAACTAGAAGAGTCAAGAGAAAACCACAAAGGACAATGCAAGCCTATTGATAAGTGCTATATGAAGGGAAAGGAATATTTTGAAAGAGAAGATGAACCAATTAAGATGGTTCTTGACACCGAAATTCCAGACGATGTCTTCGAAGATATTCGCGAAAGATTCAAAGGCTCCGCAATTATTGAAAAGGGATGGAAATAGATTGTGATATCCAATCAAATTTAATACATTCCACGCCGTTTAGTATGTTTTAATTTAATTTTCTAATCCAATGTAATAGATTACTTAGGGATGAATTAAGAAAGCGTTTGTGAAAAACTATTACAATGAGAATTCGGCATTCAATCAATCAAGATTAGAGTGCCGGTTTTGTAACGAAAATGAAACTTAAAAAAAATACAATTCCGCCATGCAATTAGAAAACGCATTCACGCCGGTACCGGAGTATATCTATACAGGAACATGGAATTTTTAATTTTCCAATTTCGGTATAGTTTGGTAGTACTATTTGTATGCCATTACTAGTTTGTAAATTTAAATTTAAACATGTTCAACCAAACAAAAACAAACTGGATCGTGCTTAAATGTTCTTAACCCAAGAATCATAAACCAAAAGCAAAACCAAGACGTAAAAACTAAATATCTAATCACTTGGTCCTTTGCTTCTTTTGGGAAAATCTATTCCTCGTTTCCCCGAACAAAACTATTGAACTATGGTCGGTTTCTTCAATTTTATCAAGCTTATCCACGACTTCCTTCATCTCTTCAAGGGATAACACCTCTCCTCCCGAGTACTTGCAACCTAACATCTTCTTCAACTTTCCAAGCCGACGCCGCTAGATTCATACATACAACACATAATTAGTATATATATGCTAATATAAAATTACATGTACATTAAACGAGTAAGCAGTTAACAATACTTACTAGAAATCCAACAGTCTTATCAAGTTGGCTCATCGTAGGTGGTGCCGCTATAGGAGTTGGAACGGGAGGGTTTTTCTGGGGTAGAACTTGGACATCTTCAGGACGCACAAAAAGTGGATGGGACCATTCCAAGTAATCATCAATATAGGATCGGCCAGCTTCATCACCATTGTTTGCAACCTCCCAATTAGTAGTATCCACCAAACGACGTGGTTCCCTATCCCTCCATTGTGTGTTTTCAGGAGTTGGATCATACTCTACCCTCAACTTTGTGGAACTTGACATGCAACGAGTTAAATCAAGAAGGTACCTTTCAGTAGAAGTTGTCATATAACAAGGTAATTGCTTGAATCCAATTTTCCGCATCACACGTCGAGGATCAGCCATAATGTATCCCTTTGGATGGAACAAAGGACCTTGTTATAATGCAACGTTATAAAACCAAGTGTATTGAAGGTTATCTCTAGCCTCCTTGTAGGGGTCGAACACAATATCCTTGGTAGTCATCGCGTCAAGAGTCAATCTCATTTTTATCAGTCGACCATTGTTACCGGGCTTCGGATGGGCGTTAAACTCGTATTTCTTTGCTCTAGGCTCCTGGGGGTTAACATCGGGATTAAACTTCAAAAAGGGGTGGTCCTTGAACAATGTTGGGAAATGTTCATAATCCCACACCTATACAAATTTTAAATTATACATATAAAAGTCAGTAAATTTTGTTTCTAAATACATAACAAGGATACACGTGAAAAATATAAATAAGAACATAAGTTTAAAAAAAAAGTACACGGGTAGAGTGAAATTCAGACGAATTGGTTTGTAACCGCCTTAGAGGCCCTTCTTATCTCCGTCATCAAATGTGACATTGCAACGGTGCCCCATGAATAGGTAAAGACCTCATCCAACGGATCCAAGTACTGAAGGAAATTTGCACTAACCTTGTTGCTACTAGTGTTAGGGAATACCCGAGTGCCCAATATGTATAACAGGTACGCAGTGGCCGTATAATGAATATGTACGGGGTCCCATCCATATTCCACACTTCTTTTCTTTGTGTTTGCAAACTTCTTCTTAAGCAGGGTCAGTTTGAATGTCTTTGTCCTACTAACCTTTGATACATATAAGCTTTCCATAGACTCTTTGTAGTCCCAACCAAACAACTTGTTAGTAAGATCGTGCAACTTCGTCCATTCTAGCTCAAAGTCACCTCGTTCTGCAATTGATTTGCCGATAACGTTCAAGCCTAGAATGTTTTGAGCATCATCAGGGATCAAGGTCATTTCTCCAAACGGAAGTGCATTTATATCAGTTTCACCATGATACCTTTCGACGAAGGAATTGACGGTTACAATATCGGGCTTCACATAATTTTCAACTAAAGGATATAGACCAGATTCCTTTACTATTGCTTGGACATCATCATGCTCTAGAGACAAATCCCAATCATCCGCGGCTTGGTTTCGGCAAACACGCACATCCTTCTTATGATCCTACAATTAGGAGATAATGATTAAGAGATTTTGCATAAATACAGTACATATGCACGAAAGAGAAATTCTTACATAGGTCTGATATATAGTACTAGCCCATGAGTGCTTGTATCCAAATAGATGGCCTGGAACAAGTGAATCAGCGCCCCAAATTTGACCACATTCAAGGTCGGGTATCATGTCATCAACATGAGGAAGGTGTTCACCTTTAACTTTTGCTTTGCGTTTTCCTTTCCCCTTTCCTTGTGTTGGTTGTTGACTTGGACCATCTTGTTCAACTACTCCTTGGCTTTGGTTTGCTAATTGAGTTGGATCAATATCATTGTCTTCGTCCTCACTTTCCTCTTCATCTTGCTCATGTTGCTCATCTTCCTTGTCTTCCTCCTCAACAGATGCAGTAGGTTCACGGATTACAAGAATACTACGATCACGACCACTCTCCCAAATATCCCCTCTTGTCTCAAAACCCAAACGTTTTTTGTTATTCCCTCGAGGAGGCAGAGACTGAGGAGTATCAAGACCATCCTTCCTTTTTTTCTTAGTCGCAGCAGCTTTAGCTTTTCCTTTGTTTGCCTCCTTTGCTTTGGCCTCCTTGGCTTTAGATCTATTTCAAAAGAAGCACGAAATTAATACCACTAACTTTCATTTTTAATATCGGCATACAAACCATGCCGTGAGCTAGTTCCGACATGTACATATAATAACATTTCATGCCGAGTTTACATGCCGGCATACAAAACTAAACGTTCATCATGCCGGTATACTTCATAAATTATCACGGATAAATTAACACCACTACCGTCATCTAAATATAATAAATGTTTATGCTGGATTAAAGTACCGGCATACAAAACTAAACGGCGAAAATGCCGGAAGAAATTCTAAAATTCATGGATTCCAAAACAAGAGTTCCGGTATGACTTCTAAAATTCAATTTATGCCGGTACAACTCACTAAACAATGGTTCTCTGTATATTAGAAGTTCACTACCGGCGTGGTATTCAACCTATATTGAGTGCCGGTACCAAATTACGGTGTGGTATTCATACCAAATTACGGTGTGGTATTCAACCTAGATTTTGATGACTTCCCAAAGAAATGGTATCATAAAATCTTTAGGAAGGCATAACAACACCAATTTATAATTTTAATGACCTCAAATCTACCATGTGATTCGAACTTATCTAATAACTCAAAATCTAAGTCGTAGTGGTGTATTGTGGTTGAAGTAAGCAAAATCTGGTTCATATGGTTTGATTTTAAGTTACAAGTGTTACATGAAGTCGATGGCTAATCACCGGAAACTTCAATCTGATAAACACAAGTAATGTCAAGTAAATCAAGTGCCATTTAAAACGTGTCTTATATATGCTTGTTATTGAAGATTGCACTCCTGTGGATCGAACCAAAAATTCTCTCTCCTCTCTAACAGGAAATATTCGGCAAGGAGAAAAATAATTTTTCAGCTACCTTAACTGCTCAGATCTTCTTAGATCTGGGAAGTAGCAAACATATTCATCAAATCTCAGTTTCGATTCAATCATATAGAGAATGAATAGAGATAAAACCCAATCCATAGCACAAACTTCACATTTTTCATCAAACCCTAAAACAACCGCCATGGATTTAGCAATCATCATCGGCTAAATCCTCGATTCACCGACCTTCAAACTCAATTGGTGTTTCTTGATTGATAATTATTGTGATACCATTTCTTTTTCACTAAGATTTTTACCTAATTTTGGTGCTGCTGGATGAGATTTGGATTTTCATCTGAAATTATTGGCTCCAGTCTCAATCGTAAATCCACCTGGACATGATTCCCAAATGCAATAGCTTGTTCAATATATATAAAACTAAGGTAATCCCGGGTTAGTACTCTCTCAATCTCAGCATCGTTTTCGCAGAGGGAAGGTTCTTTGGCTATTTGGTTATACATATTATTCATATATTGGTACTTGAATTTATCAGTAAACCTCTATTTATTGTGCTGCCCAGATACTTTTGGTTGTAACTTTTGGATCTCTTTAACCCTGTGAGACTTTTTGATTTCCATGCATATCTCACAGGATAAACCAGAAGTTACCTTATCTTTTTAGAACTTTAATCAGTTAGGCCTATCTTAACCTTTTAGTTTTAAAACCTTGTTTCTTTTGAGTCTGTTTTCTAGTTTCCTGTATAGCCTTTCCCGGGCTTGTAAAATTTCTTTGTTTTCTGTTTATTTTTCTCTAAGATCCTGTTGTGTATGTAAGGCAATTTCTTCAGTCCACCAGATTAGTTTCGGTTTAAAGTCTCGTCTCAGTTTTGTTGGTGGTGTCCTCTTTTTTAGTTTTCTTTCCTTGCCTTGTGTTTATTGAGTTGTTTTGCAAGACTCAATGTGGTTTTAGATATAAAGTTCCTTTTGTTGGTGCTCTGGGTTTCGTATTTTAGTTGTTTTCCAAGGTTTTGATCTTTTCAAGCAAGTCGTTTTCATTTTTAATTGAGTCTTCTTAGAAGCCTTCCATGATCCGGGTTTAACCTTTTTGTCTCTAAAATATGGATTTAACTTTAACCAGTGTGATCTCTCAAAATAGCTTCACTGGTTTCATGCCCCATCATACTCTCACCTCTGCACCAATATTCATATTTTATTAGCCAAAGAATTTAAGTTCCTTCACTCATCTAGATTGACAGTACTCATCTTCAGCTTCACAATTATCCACATTCAAGCCTTATGGAACCTAAAGCAAGGCATTCTCTCACTTTGGTCCTCTTTAAGATTTCAGTTAATCTGTAAGTCTTACCCAAGGTATCATATTCTTCACTGCAATCATCATCAGCACTTCCACATATTTGAAATCTTAGAGTCCAAAAAATCCTTGGATTGTATCATATCTAGAGCTTCATTTCATCATTCTTTAGCAAGCATAATAGCTAATTGGTATGCGAGTCGGCCGGTGAAATCGATAGTTGATTTCTCAATTTAGTTGTTGTTCTTACTTTTTAAGAAAAGTTGTAATCTTATAATTTCCTTGGTTTAATTCAGTCTAGTCTGTATTCTAGCTTGTATTTTTCAGTTCTAGTTTTTCAAGTTTCGTAATTGTAGTAACTTTAGTAGTAATAGTAATAGTGTTTATTAGCTTAGTCCTCCGAGGGCATACACTGGATTCTACTTCAACACACTCAACTTTAAAGACATATTTTGAAGTTATGGACAAAGTCTTTAAACAAGAAGGTAGGAAAAAATTGATTGAGCAGTACTCCACATTATCTGGAGACAAAGACCTAATTAGCATCTCGGATCAATTGCAACGAACTACATCACCAACACCCAAGTACTTATGGACACAACCATGTCCATCAAAAACACATCTTTTCTTGTGGAAAGCATTGGTCTAAGACCTGTATAGCCTTGACAACTTCATCCTCGCCAACTCCAACTATTCTCGCTGCAATTTGACTCTAGAGAATGCTACTCGTATTTCACTCCAATGCCTTGTTATTGTAATTTCATGGTGTATCAGTCCAAATGTATTTGATCCTACTGGTATCAAATACCATCTTGTAATAGCCCTTTAGTAATATAATAAAATCATGCTTCAAAAAAATAAAATATGCTTGTTATTTATCACGCATTTGGGTGTGTTACCCATGAAATTTCTAGCTTGTGTAACTACAAAAAGATAATGAAAAACTCTCACTTTTATTATACTCGTAAGTACTAGTTTTATGGACACTGGTAGTTGAACATTGGTAACGTCAGCGTTTTAGTTTCTCACCTAATAATGATTTCAATTCTTTAGTCTCTAGAACTCTTGGAGCATCCACAATGGACGACCAAAACTATAATTTTGATCGAGAAATCAATCACAGTGGTACTGACTAAAACCAAAAATCTGGACTAAAACTAAAAACTGGAGTATATTTGGTCGAGCGGAGGTTAAAAATGCATTTGATAACAGGCGCATATTAAAGTTCGTTTGGAGTGGGACGTAGATATAAACTTCGCCCCAAGCATAGATATGAGATATAAAGTCTGTTCGACTGGGGCTAAAGTATAATGTTCGCCCGATAGGGCGCAAGTATAAAGCTCGTCTGTTTTCAGACCAACTTATAAACATGGTTTATAGATTGAGTTTAACAGTGATACAATATATGTTATCAGCACAAAAAGCTCGTGTGGGTTAAACTGCCAATTCAGCCGCTTTTTGATCGATTGGTAAAAATGACGTTGTCGGTCGACGAAGATTTTTTTTTTCTTTCTTTAATCCTTTTTGTTTTGTTTCGTTTAATTATCATTGCTAAATTGGGGCCTATAGCTATTAATTGGGGCCTATAGGTTTGGTGGGTACACCTCTATCTCGTGAGGGTTTATATAGAGGTGTACCCATAAAACCTATACAAAAGCTTCTAAAGCCATCAATCTTCCTCCTCCGAAAACGATACGGCATCCAAGTAGTCCGGGTTATCCTTCGGGATTCTTTCTCCCCAAGAAGTGATAGCTTACATCGAACGCGAATGATTCCCCCTTTTCCTCCAAGTAGCGCGCTTTCACGACTTCATGCTACAAAAATACAAAAACAAACTTACATTTGTTAGTGGTGTTTAGTAGGAAGATCAAACAACATGGATCACGTAAAATAAACCACAAAAACACTTACAAATTGTTCAATGGAGAAGTTGAAGTTGGTAGCGTTGAAAATCCGGGGTTGGAGAGCTAAAAAAGCGAGTATCGCATTTTCAATGACTAGGTGCCTATCGTGCACTTGTTGAACACTTCTTCCATTAGGAATCCCAAAGTCTTGGATAAATTTATTGTGTACCCTAGCCCAAAAGGTTGTGGAATCCTCCCTTTCAGAGGATTTACGTCTAAGTCGATTTTCCGCATACCATGCTTTGGTGATTGCCAAATCTTCCGCGGAGTCAAACGATGCCATTTCTTGTATCCTGTGTAGTCGATTTTGGATTTGTTTCGAAATTTTGGGAAATTCGGATTTCGTCCCATGAGCAGACGATTTTCACAATTTCGGAGAAATGAGATTGTTCCGGTAATCTCGGGAATCTTCCTTACTAAACCAAAGACCGCTTCTCTACCGAAATTTCATACCCTTCCGTAATCCAAACTAACATATATCTAACAACAATATATTTGAGGATGAAATTATTATTTTTATTTAAGGATGATTTTATTTTTTTACAGATAGTACAAAAATAAATAATCAAAAATGAATTAATATCAGAAGTTGATGTTTCTTTTTAAGTATGGTTGCTTTTGTTCTTTTTTTTTCGGCAATGGATGCTTTGAAGTGTGAACAAACGGAGATCCCTTTCAAAAAAAAAAGAAAAAAAAAAGAGAGACATTTCCATGCGTTGCTGAGAAGTAGTTCTTGGAGTCCAAAGCAGATCTTCATCATCAAAACATATTTCTCTTGTAACTTGTTGCTACTAGCTAAGTACAGCAGGAAGAATGGTATTACTAGAGAATGGCGTACACAGCCACCTAGTTTCATTGAAATTTTTTTTTTGTGAGACGTTGATAAGTTTTCCTAAGTAATAATATTTATTCTTTGGCATAAATAAAAAAAAGTAGCTCAAGTAATTCAACAGAATTCCCCAACAATACGATATGAGTGCGGAATTCTTCTTATTTTTTTATTATGATTACGAAATCCGAAAGATGGTGTCTCTATATTAAATTTGTAAGTACGTTTAGGACGTGAAGACACTGCCTAGCTAGACACAACATTAAAAGTTATACAGATCATTGATTCATCATATCAGAAAAAGTTGCTCTGGATCCGCTATATATATATATAGAGAGGGAGGATTTATGGACACTCTTAAATGGACAAGGTCGGACAAGATTTGCGTTGTTTTCTCTGAAAAACTCAAACGATATTTAATTTAAGTCTAATATTTTATTGATATGTTCATATTATAAGACTTTACATTTCTACCAAAAATGAATGCAATTCGAGTTAGGAAACCTGACCATCTATCGATCTTAATTTCAACCGTTAATTTTGAACGGCCGATATTCAAAGGGGTGGATGGTGGTTTTATACATCTCAAATTGAGCTAATTTTTTGTATGAATGTAAAGTCTTATAAGAAGAATATACACTCAAAATATTATACTTAAATTCATTATAGTTTGGGTTTTGCGAAAAAAATGACGCAAATCTTGTCTGACCTTGTCCATCTAAGAGTGTCCATGGATCCTCCTCATATATATATATATATATATACATGTATCTTTTAAAATAGCAAAGTAGATGATTAGCATTCCCCTGCAACATGAAAGATCATATGTCCACAAATGATATGTTTGTCTGTATAGCCTTTTCACTTGCAGTATCATTTCCGTTAATACTCATATTCCTTCACAGTTCTCTTAGCCGGAGAAATAAAACCAATTCAGGCCGGTTACCACCGGGTCCTCCAGGTTGGCCATTGATTGGAAACCTCTTAGATTTAGGCTTTACGCCACACAAAACCTTCGTGGAACTTCAAAAGAAATATGGGCCGATTTTCATGCTACGTCTGGGTGCCATGAACGTTCTAGTTATTGCTTCAGCAGATGCTGCTATGGAGTTATTCAAAAAGCATGATCAAGCCTTTTCCACTCGGCTCGTAGGAGAAGTGCTGAAATTGACGGGTGACGAGTACGGCCCAACTCCATTATTGTCTCCTTACGGATCAATCTGGCGAATGAATAGGCGCCTATATGCAACAATCTTTTCACGTACCTCAAGAAAGAATACTTTAGGAAGACGAAGACAATTTGTTGATCAGATGCTTCAATGGATATCGTTAGAAGAAAAGGAAGGTCGAGGTGTTGAAATAAGGCACTTTACTTTTGTTGCCTTATCTAATTTGTTTGGAAATCTCTTCTTTTCTAAAGACATTATGGATCATAAATCGGCAACTGGAAAAGAATTATATCAAGTGATTAAGGAGATTGGAGTGTTATCTAAAAAGCCTAATGTAGCTGATTTCATTCCGTGGTTACGGAAGTTAGATCCACAGAATTTGGCCAACAGAACGAAGAAGGCAGTCTATGCATTTAAAAGTATTATTGGTGAGTTTGTAAAGGAGCGAAAGAGCAGGCATATTGTTTTACGCAATAACAACGAGGACAAGGATTTTTTGGATTTGTTGATGGACTTCGAAGGCAGTGGCAAAGATGAACCCAGGAAAATGTCAGACAAACACATTACTGCATTTATAATGGTGAGTAAACACATACACTTGTACAAACTTGCAGAATTGGATGGTATTTTGAATCGAATTTTCTGATGCACTCTGCTTATTTTTATGTAGGAAATGATTCTGGGTGGAACCGACACAACAGTGTCTACCATAGAATGGGTAATGACAGAAGTTGTTCGCAACCCAGTGGTAATGAGGAAGGCCAAAGATGAGATTGCCCAAGTTGTTGGTTATAATAGAAAGATTGAAGAAAAAGATATCGAAAATTTACCTTATCTAGGTGCGGTAATTAAAGAAGCAATGAGATTAAATCCAGTGGCTCCTTTCCTAATTCCACGAACTACAGTTGAAGACACTGAATTCATGGGGTATATTGTACCTAAAGACACAGCAGTATTTGTTAATATTTGGGGCATTGGAAGGGATTCAGCTTCATGGGATGATCCACTCTCGTTCAATCCAGAACGTTTCTTAGGAAATACTACTGATTACCGTGGACAACATTCTCGATTCTTACCGTTTGGAGCTGGAAGACGTATTTGTCCTGGACTCCCAATGGTCCACCAAATTCTTCCCATGGTTGTTGGGTCATTGCTCCAATCTTTTGATTGGACACTTGAAAATGGCGCCGCTCCTGAATCCATAGACATGAACGAAACACTAGAGATGTCATTGAAGAAGTCCACTCCTTTGAGAATAATACCAAAAGCAACAGAGATGCAGAGGAGTGTGCAATGATCTATTTGGAGGCTAAAGTCCGACTGTCTGTCATAAAACAATTCAAGAAGGGTATATTTTGATGGTTTTCAAAATTTAGCAAAATTTCTTCGTGTTTATGGCTTCAAAAAGCAGATATTGCCTTTTTTTTTTTTTTTTTCTTGTAAAGTCATTGGAGGATGAAATCAATAATGACCTGAATTTGAAGCTCGTCGACACCAAAAACAAAAACAAAAACAAAAACCTGTCAATAATTTCTTATATAAAAGGTCTGTTTGTGTGCCGGACTGCCAGTTGTGGCGTAGAGTTTTTATTTTAACGTACTTTTAGTATTTAGGACAAGTCTGTTTTGGTTTTCATCATTTTTTTTTTTTGTCATACAAAGTTTGAAATTAATTCTTCCAACTTTATACAAGTTTGTCCAACCTATTGTTTCCAGTCAGGTGTTCCTTGATAAAATATATCTTCCAATAACTTGTCAACCATCCATTGAAGTTTTATCCATTCTTTCATGAATCAACGTATTAGCGTAATTTTAAGGTGGAGTACCAATCTAGCTTTGAAGAATTATCATGAGCATTTGTCAGTTATTTGAAAACCCTGCTAGCTTTAAACTTTTAAGGCCAACCGTGGTAATCGCCTTGAGTTAGTTTTATGTTGGAAAATTGAATACAATTTTCTCATGTATGATAATATGAATGGAAAATCCCTGGTCTAGTACCGGTTTGGATTTGGATGCTGGGGTATACAAAATGGTTGGGCTTAATCGTAATTTTAATTTTGGATGTCCATGAAGTTAAGTTGGTTTCGGTTTCAAGTTTGAAACTAAATGAAACCTAAAACCCAAACGCGTCAAGGGAATTCAATTTGGAATTCAGGGAACGCATGAACTTACGCAATTTGCTGGGAGTTATGGCTGGAAAGAAATAGGAGAAATCATGGAGGTAGGCACAAACATAAGGATGAGTTGATGAACGCCATAAAACTGGATATTTGCCTGTGGAGCACTAAAACAGAGATTTTCAAAGATGTTTCGATGAACCAGATCATTCATCAATGGGAGGAAATTATAAACATGTAATAGTTTGGGTCAAGTTTTTGTCCGCCTGTTCTTAGACTTGTAGTTCTGTACATATTTTTCTTTCTAATTATATAACCTTTTTTCATCAAAAAAAAAAGAGAGAGAGTTCATCACTTTAAGTTTTAGTTCGTTGTTTCTCGAAGTTTGGAGTGCTGCTATATATTAAGAAGTAAGTCAGTGCTGCTATATATTAAGAAGTAAGTCATTCTATCTTGGGAGACAGACATCGATAATCCGTAAGCACCAGTGCGGGGTGAATCTGTCTTAAGGCTAGAGGATATAATCCTTGTCTCGATTTTGGTTTGTCTAATTGGGTTTGCGTTCTTCTTCCCTCTTTTATTCTTATTGCAGTTTATACACAAGGTTGCCAACATTTTATTTGTAATGTTGAAATTATTAGTCCCACATTGTCTGGGCATCTAAGATCATGCGGGTTTTAATCCCTATGGGCCTCTCCACTCATTGCCAATTGGTTTTGAGTTGGATGCTCGTATTCTAACACTTAAGAAAAAAAAAACTGTGGTGGAGTAAGAACGTACGGAGCTGCCACTGTAACGGACACGGGCAACGTTTTCTAATTTTTAGCTGTCAATGAATATGAATTGTATATAGTTGGTGTCTTCACGTTCTAAGATCATATATGTACAAAAGATACGACAGTCGAGCTTTAGAGAATGGAGAATCTTTGAAGATGCACTAAGATTATATCTGGATTACAATTTAGAGCAAATGCACTAATGTCTCTTTAGAGTACAGAGATTTTTTTACACTTTGAATGGCCAACCGTGGTAATCGCCTTGAGTTGGTTTTATTTGTAAGAATAAAAAAAGTGTGGTGGAGCATGATCAAGTATTCTTTCTTCTTCTTAATATTCTCTTCTTCTCGATCAAAAAAAAAAAGTTGATGTCTTCACGTTCTAAGATCATACACTCGAGCTTCAGAGATTTGAGAATCTTTGAAGATGCACTAATATTATATTTAGACTAGATACGGCAATCGAGTTCCATGGATTAGGATCATTGAAAATACGCAAATCCACTGATGTCTAGCTAGCATCTGAAGTACAATTACGAGTGTCAACCGACTCAACCGTTTAGATACGCAGAGATTAGAGAATCTTTGAAGATGCAGTAAGATTATATCTAGACTAGATACGGCAATCGAGTTCCAGGGATTATGATCATTGAAAATACGCAAATTCACTAATGTCTAGCTAGCATCTGAAGTAATTATGAGTGTCAACCCACTCAACCATTTAGATACGCCAATCAATACTCGGTTAACAATTATTGAAAGCCCGGGCATGTAACTGGACATTTTTGCCACAAAGGGACTTAAGAAAAAGGTGAAATTCCGTGTAACACCCAATGTAAACAAAAATTCCAAAATAGGTAAGTATGGCCAAAAGGGCAAAAAATAACCGTAAAAGTACCGTCCATGTTCCTGAAATGAGACGTACACGATTGCATAAATCATACAGTATGAATGATTATTTGAGTGCATTAATAGTGCGTTCGACATATTGACCAGTCATCTAGACTCAAGTTCACTGGTCAACACTACTCAGCGAACGGTTAACAATACATTTTGGAGTGTTCAGTAGGAGTATACCCGAGTACTTGAATTAGTCAACTGGACTCAAGTTTCATAGTTATCTGGTCAATGTTACGATGGAGTCCTCCTTTGACCAAAACTGCTGGGAACAGTCTACTGTGGAGAGTAAAAAAGGTATAATACCGTCACCAAAAGTTCAAAATGTCGCTTTTGGAATTTTTGAGCCGGAAAAGCACATTCCCGGAATTCACCTTTTCTAACACCTCCTTGTAACTTATTTAAAAAGAAAATCGAGTTTATTTTTATTTTTATAGCTCAACCACATGGGATGACTGTATTTTGATTTCAAAAATAAAAATTGTTATCTTAGTCTGTCAACGGAACTTGTCAAAACGGAAACTAGCTCAGCGGGATCGGATATGATAATTGTTATCGGATTTCAGGTAATCAATAACTTCCCATGGAATCTCAAAAATCCTACCCGAATAATTGGGAAATCATTCATGCGCATAGAGATGCATGCTTGGATATTACAATATATATCCACGGGCACATAATAAAATGTAACTTATGGGTTTTGTTATCTTGTGCATGTGTGCACAAAATAACAGCCAATCATTAATATTGGAAATGATAAAAAACAATAAAAAAATATGAAAGATGACGTATTTTGCATTGGGAAAACAAAAGCTCATGGGTTTTTTGAATTTTTCTTTATAGAAGTGTAAACTAAAAATAATTGGCTATTATCTTATGCATAGGTGCACAAAATAACAAAACCCCTTTACTACTCAATGTATTTCCTTCCCTATTAAAAAAAAAATGCCCCTGTCAATTGACGCACGCTATAGCCGTTGGAACATGGCGTTGAAAAATATCCTCGGAAATACCGGTTGGAAAATACCTATGGCCCAATCCTGATGATTCATCAGGCCATTTTTTTCTGGTCCATTATTTTGCCAATACATTTTACAATTTCTTTTGGTTCATCCCATTGTCCTTTTGCCCACTTGTTCTCCTTGGTCTTTTACGACGACCCATCTTCAATGCTCCGTCAGCTTGACTCGCTGTCTCGAGGGTTAACTTAATTCCTAAACCCGGCAGGATCTTGGTTACTTGATGAATAAGTCAGTAAATAATAAAAACGTTTTGGAAAAAAAAACAAAACTTGAGACAAAACCCCTAGGTGAACAAACTAGTGATAAGAAAAAACCAGCCATATTATTTTTAACAAATAAAAACCGTTTGATAAAAAAGTGGCACAAAAACCCCGTTTCAAAATATAATGAGTAAATTTAGTTTTTGTTATTTAAAAATATACCAAACTTACCCTTTTATCATTCTCTTCTTCTTCTCTCATTTCTTTCTTCGTCTCCTTCTCCACGAACCTAGTTTAATTCATTCACCAAAATCTCCACGAACACCACCACCACCCTCCTCTGCCTCGTTTAATTCCTTCACCACCAACACCATTACCACCACCGTAAACACCACCATTACCTCACATCAACTACCACCTGCAATGCTTCGATTAGGGTTGCGAATGTAACCCTAAATCGTTTACTCGTTTTCATTTCATTCACTTCTTTCACCTGAAATTGAAGAATAAAACCAGTGGCTGCATTGCTAATCACGGATCGAAACATTCCAAGAAATTAAGAACAGAAATTGAAGCAGACATGGGATTACTGGTCGAACTACAGAATGGGCGAGAGATTAAAATGGATTTGAATCACAAATTGATGAAGAGCGGATGGGTTATGGATGTTGATTTCGAAAGAATGGATGATGCAGTGATGTTATCATTTTCCTCCCGGTATTATTTTGTGCCCTAATTTCTTCATTCTTAGGATTTTTTACAACTAATTTGAACGAACGATTCATTGTTTAAGATTTTTTTATAATTGATTTTTGTTTGTAATGGTTGATGGGAATTGAGTTTTGTTGATTGTTGGGGGATTTTGTGGAATTTTGTTTTCGTTTTGGGATTAAGGTGTTGGTGAATGGATTTGGGGATTTTGGTTTAGGGGGATTGTTTCATTATCTTAGAGTAGTCATTTTAAACTTGTTAAGATGGATTTTGAGTGGAATTGGGAGTAGAGAGTTAGGAGAGATTTCTTTGATTTGGTATAGTAATGATATTTCATGAAAATGCGGCAATGGATGGTCTTGAAGCTTTGTTTATCTAATTAATTCCATTGCACTTTGTCAAACCACCGCACTTGTACCATAACCATCCATTGAACCAAAGAAGTATCATCAAGCTGGACCGGTTCTGAAATGAACACAATTGATTTTGTTTACGCATAATATCCAAGGAGATGTGAATGTTCACAGGTGGGTGGACTTTAGCACTTTCAATACTTTTATATTGCTTAAGTATTAAGTATTATCAGCAAAATAGAATCTTAAATTAGATGGATAATCGTCCAAATGTTAAACTAGCACGTTATTTGATTGACGTTTACAAATAAAAAATTGTACTACAAGGCTCATCATCTGACCCTTCATCAAAACGACCACCACCATGTTTGATAAATCACTATTTCACTTCCAATTGAGAAAACCTCGGAGAGGAGATAATAATGAAAGATAAGATAAAGTCAAATTTGGGAAGGATAATAAAATCTATAGGGTTTTATTTTTGATATAATATCTCAAGGAATATTAACGGTAGAAGATCTATGGAAGAAATAGTATGTTGAGATGATAAATGGCAATAGATTCAACAATGGTTTTGTAGACTTAGTGTTGTAGAAAGCAACGTTTCACAACGTTTTGCAAAACATTATGAATGTCATCAAATGGATAATCGTCCAAATGTTAAACTAGCACGTTATTTGATTGACGTTTACAAAATAAAAAATTGTACTACAAGGCTCGAACCTCTCATCAAAGAGGAACTATGAAAGCATCTTTCTCCCATGTTGGACTACAACTTAATGATTTTGGATTATGGAACTGCTTCAAACACTCTTGTATGTTGTGCTAGCGGCTAAGGCGTCCTGCAATTACACATGCTTATGTTGAGCTTAACTAAACGATTCATTTTCATGTCTTTATTCAGAGTTGTCTGGTACAAGGAAGTGATGAAATTGCTCTGTTGGTGGATCTGAAATGAAGCAGTGTTTATGTTGGCTCTTGATTCACAGGTCTGAGATTAGATGGGTCTTGTCTTGTGGATGAACTCAGGTGAAGCTAATGGGTTCTGAGCCTGTGTTGTTCTTGCTAGTGAATCTGGTGAAAATGAAGATGTTGTAAATGGTGTTGTTGATGGTTCTGCAGTTGGTAATAGTAATGAATAATTGGTGCAGAATGGAAGTTACAGGTGGAGTTGAGCTGACGCTGATGTTGTGATGGCTTGAGATAGGGAATAAGGAGATGGCTTGAAGGTTCTGGGACTGATCTTGCGGTGATTCAACTGAGATTGGTAATATTATAGTTTAAACTTGTTTTGAATTTGGTAGATAATAGAGGGTTAGGTAAGGATGCACATTAACATGAATTTTGACTTGAGTGAAATGAAGACTGATGCATAAAATGCTTTTTCAAAGCAATCAATTTAACAATTGAAACATGAAAGATACATTACGTGAACTTTGTAAGCTGCGATGCTGTAATACATGTTTGCCAACTGAATAAGATTTGTTGATTAAATGTCTAGTAACTTTTCTGGTTGGATAATTAGCGTTTGAGTTTCATTGATACTAACTTCGTTACTTTTTTCATGTGTTCTCGGATATATGGCAGGTAACCAACCTAACGGGGAGAGCACAACTAATTTGGGTTATTATATTCGCTATCTAGCAACAACTTAATGCTCCAGCTGAGAATGGAATTCATCCCTTACACGGCCTCGCAGTAATCCTTCCGAGTTGCTTCTAATTTTCCCGTTCAGCGCAATTCTGGCACTTCAGGAGTTATGGTAACAATTTTAAACTTCCATTCCGCATGTTAACATAACTACTTATGCAGTAATGATATAGTGATCTGTAATTCTGATTGGTTTCTTAAGCAATAATGATACTTTGTTGGAAGGATTCTTTTAAACTAATCCTTGATTAGCGTAAGTTAAGTTGTGTTGCTAGTAATCCAGATCAAGACCTGGTTGTAACGTCTAACTGTGTACTTAATCTCACCTTCAGGTTAAGGCTACTTTAAGTTTTAAGCAGTGATGCAGCTATTATTAAGTTATCTCTCTATTTCATGATGAAAAAGGATAGAGACACACATGACAAGGTGTCTTTTCTAGGGAGGAAAGAAAATTTTTAATTCTCACTCATAAGACGTTCTCTCTATTTCTTTTTGCTTATTCTACCAGTTTAGCATTTTTATACTGTTCATAGTGATACCAGCAGTGATTCTATTTTTCAGCATGAGATATATTTCATACTTGCTAAGTTATAGTAATAATGATTCAAGAGCTGGAAATCTGATAGAACATAAGTTATGCAACAATGATAATCATCAGCTGAATGTTCTTGCGCAATAATGATACTTTGTATTAGAAGGATGTTAATGTAAGATGATATTCAACTGCAGTCAAAGAGAGATGATACGGGTAGTGTGCGAGTAGTGCACATTTGCACCTGGACTGAAGGGAGATACCGCTATTGCCGAGAGAAAATGAAGTTGCAGGAACTGAAATGGCAGCTGTTAGTGTGATGAAACCATAATTGGTTTCATTGTATTTTTGGTCAGTGGTGGGGGTGGTGGAGTTGGCTGGCAGTGGTGGTGCAATGACGCGTTGCGGCGGACTGTGGTGATGGTGGCGGCGCGGTGGTGGTGGTAGTTGGTCACGGTGGTTGGAAATGGTGTTGGTCGCGGTGGTTATTGGTAAAATAACAATATGTGGAAAAATGATGAAACCAATTTCGGTTTCATCTATTTTTTGTGAAACCAATTTTGGTTCCATCATTTTTTCAGTTTGGTTTCATCATTTTTTCTCATTTCAGTTTGGTTGCTTGTTTGTGGTAGTGGCGGCTGGTTGGTGGTGGTGGTGGCGGCTGCGTTGGTAGTTGGCGACGGTGGTGGTGGCGGTGGTTTGCAGCGTTTGTCGGCGGTGGCGGTTGTTGGTGGTGGTGATGGTTGGCGGAGGTGGTCGGGAGGTGGTGGTGGTCGGCGGCGGCGGTGGTGGTCAGCGGCGGTGGTGTTTGTCGACGGCGGCAGTGTTCGGCGGTGGTGCGGTGGTGGCGGCGGCGGTGCGGTGCAGTGGTGGTGGTGGTTGTGGGATTGATTTTTATTTTTGTTGGGGTGATTTAAAATTATATGTGGGGTTGTTTTTATTTTTGTTGGGGTGATTTAAAAAAAAATTCAACTAGAAGGGTAATATAGACGGATTATGTTAAATGGGGTTTTTGTGAACAATTTGTTTTGTTGGGGTTTTTGTACATGGATAGTGACACCTTTGGGGTTATAACCCGCGCACCGAAAAAAAAAAGATTATTTGATAGACAAGTCGAGACATATTAGATTTTGTGCCCGTGCTAAGCACCGGGCGGATCCCAAAACAATCCACTATCAATTTTCTTTTCCTTTTAGCGATATTTTTGGTTTGGTGTGACGTGGTTTCATCTCATCCCTTCGTGCATTTTTGACTTGGTGTTGAGAGGTTTCGACCTACTATGTCGCATTTTTGATTTGGTGTGGCTCGGCTTCACCCTGTCCTATCGCTTAGGATTTTTGATTTGGTGTGGTTCGGCTTCACCACGCCCAGTCGCTAAGGATCTTTGATTTGATGTGGCTCGGCTTTGCCTTGACTCATCCCAATGAATGCAAATTTAGGATTTTTTATTTGGTATGGTTCGGCTTTGCCTCGCCTTATCCCGGTGCATTTTTGATTAGGTGTTCGAGCTCACAACTATTGTAGGTAGCTGCTTCCAAATCCGGTGCGACTATCATTGGCCTTACTAAACTTGATCAGTTTCGCCTATTGCCAAATCGGGTTCAGCTCTATCTACAGAAAACCATTACGGATTTATATAAGTTGGCATTTAGTAATTGGGAGTGCACATAATGAAGAAGTCAAACCTGATTAACTGCTGGAGGGAGTTGGAAATGGCCAATAAATCTTGAAGCTTCCGCAACTAACGGGTTTTACTTAATAAATACTTTATGTGATTTCCAGAGACTTTAATAGATTTCCAAAGTATTGTGTTACTGGTTGTATACTTTAGAAAACTCCTTGTAAGTATATGTTACTCGTTATATACTTGTAAAATCTCTTTCAATGTTTGTGTTTCTCGTTATAAATGAGAAAATTTAAAGACTTTCTATACTTCCCAAATTTTAAGACTTTGAATGACATTTATGTGTATATTTGCCTTGGAGAAAGTCTTGCAAAATGTGAAAGATTTTGGAAGACTTCTACAAAAATTAGAAACTTAATTTATTAGTATCTTTTATATATTTATTTTGATATTATTTTATTTTATTTCAAGTTGATGCAAGCGCTTGCACGTATACTCTGGATCTATTTCTCTTTTAAAAAAAATATATATATATATATATATCCTAGATGCGTATATACATATATATATCATATGATACGATCAAACTCTTTTTTATTTTGTTATTAGATGGAATGAAAACTTTCATTCATGACTACAATGTCCCAAATTATGGTTAATTTAATTTGCAATTAGCGTTTTTCAAGAATTGTTTTGAGTAGATAAATTTTATAGAACTTTACAAATCTAGAGATTTGTAGATTCATCATGTTAGGTTGTTATACAATTCTCTAGAAATTTTGTTTTCACAACTTTTTAGAACTCTACAAATCTCTATAAGAGTTAGGACAACTCTATAAAACTCTGCAAGTATTTTTCCAACTCCGTAGAACTCTACATAAGTTGTCATTTTTCATGACTCTTTTTAAATCTATACAAATCTACAAAAGTATTTATTGAGTAAACCCCCGTAAATCTTTTCCCCTGTAATCCACGTAAAAAACTAAGTAGTTTCCTAAGGTACCTGTCTTCATAGTGAAGTCCTTAGTTATCCAATCTCAAATGAAACTCGTACAAATATTTAATGATATAAATCTTGCTTGCGATATTGTGCAAGAATGCAAGTCTTATATACTAGTACGACCGTTTCCACGGTGGGAGGGCCGACCGAAGAAGAATCTGAAGATGGATTTTGTTTGCGACTACTTTCGTCCCGTTTAAGAAAATGTGATACTTTCACCACTTTTCCCGAAACGGAGCGAAAATATCACCTTTTCTTAAACGGAAAATTAGTCGATCCATAAACCAAAATATGGTTGCATGATGTGTTATGCATCCTTTGTGGTGGTTTGCATAATGGCTATACATTCAATTTTCGAGAATTATGTCTAAAATGAAAGTATCATTTTTCTTGAAATGGAGGAGTACATCGTTTTATTAGTTGCAAAGGAAAATTAGTTGATGAATAAACCAAAATTTTGCTACATAAATAATTATGTATCCTTTATGGTGGTTTGCATAATGGATATACACTTAATTTTCTAAAATTGTGCCTAAAATGATAAGTACCACTGAATTTTTCGCAAAAACTCAAAATTTGATATTGTTGTTTGTGCTCGTTGGATAGGTTTTTTTATTATCTTTCGAACGAGATAAAATTTGTGAAATTCCAAGGCACGTATTTTTAGATATGTTATATTCAAGTTTGGTTTCCAATTATACCCCTGAAAAGATAGGATACACAAAGAGTTATAGTAATTGGACTAAAAGGGAGGGACATTTTTGGTTTTTCGGCCCTAACCATTTCCAATATTTTTGTGTCAATTGATCACTTACATTTTACAAAAAAGTGGTCATATAAAGGTCCTCCCTCTCTTCGCTCGGTCGGCCCAATTATATAACGCATCCAAATTCATTGTAGCAGTTAGGCCACAATCACTGGTACAGTATACCAAGTACTTGTGCACAGGCCGTCACGTGTGTATAGACAAACTAACAATAATTCTTTACGAACCGACAATTGAAACCAGGCCAAAACCGAGGCCTACGTGTCGCCTATGTGTCGCTTACGTGGAGGAGATATAGTTGAAAACACATCTGATTTTTTTCAGAAAAATCAGAAAACATGTCTCTTCGTGTGAGCCGTTCACTTAAATACTTTAAGCCTTATTATTTTTCGTCCGTTAGATGTAGATCCAGATTTAGATAAGGTCTTCAAAAGTCATTACTGAATCTCTATTCAGTAAATCTGGTTTGGCGAAAGCTCTTGCTAACCAGAAGATTCTTCATCTTTATCATTGTAAAGAAGAATTCACTTTCATAGTAACTTTCATCCTACAGTGGAGAGTAAAAAGAAGAACTACAAAGAGGTAATACTGTAATCATAGTTTAACACCCTAATTTGGATTTATAAATTCAAAATTATTGTATAAAGTCTGATATTAAGATAATAATCTGTATTTCATATGAACAAATAGATTATTAATCCCTATGTTTAGAGAATTTTTAATGGTTATTCTATACCTTAAATTGAAATCACTTAGGTTAACCTAATTCGTATGTTATCTTTGTTTTTAAATTATAACCTAAAAAAAATTAAAGTAGTCGTTGTTGTTTGACATGGTTGCTGGACTGTTGTTTACCAAAGTCTAAACTTTATTATGATATGGATTCCTGTAAAAAAATTTGTCCTAATTTCTATTAAAATTTCAGTAATTTCCAAGTTTCCCTAATATAGACTTACATAGCTATAAAATGATTCGTATGCAGGATGGATGATGATGTGGGATCGAAGGAAAATGATTTTGGGTTGGATGAGACTCCTAACGAAGATGGAAGAAACCGTAAGAGTGATATAGTAGTGCCAAAAGTTGGAATGGAATTCGACGAGGTAGAAGAAGTATATGAATTCTATAGAAAATATGCAGCTGGAACAGGATTTGGATGTAAGACACGCTCGTCAAAGAAAGATGATGGGATATTAAGGCATGTAACATATACTTGTGTTAGAAATGGCAAGCATAAAACAACATCAACTACTCCATTCGAGCTTGATCCTACTGGAAAATGTGAATGCAAGGCTAAGTTATCATCAATTTTGGGTGTAAATCTTAAATGGCGAATTACTGTTTTTGTTCCCGAGCACACTCACCTGACAATCCCAAGTAAAATTCGATTCATGAGATGTAACAAGTTGATTAAGAAAAGTGTGAAAAGAAAAATCTTGATTAATGATAAGGCAGGACTTGAGATGTACAAGAATTTCAATATATGTGCAGCTGAAGCCGGTGGAGTGGAACACCTTACATATGATGAGAAAGACCTTAGAAACATGGTTGCAAAAGAGAAGCGTTTGAAACTTGGCGAAGGAGATGCTACCGCACTTATAAATCACTTTGAGAGAATGCAAAATTTGAACGAAGATTTCTTCTATAGAATAGACTTAGGCGACGATGGTCGCTTGAGGAATGTTTTTTGGGCAGATAAAAGGTGCAGAGAAGCATACAAAGAATTCGGCGAAGTGGTTACATTTGACACTACCTACTTAACTAATAAGTATGCGATGCCCTTCGCTCCCTTTGTTGGGGTAAATCACCATGGCCAGTCGACTCTATTTGGATGTGGATTGATTTCAAACGAGGAGATTGATACTTTTGTTTGGTTGTTCCAAGCATGGCTGGATTGCATGAAAGGAAGTGCTCCACCAGCTATACTTACGGACCAATTTAGTTCAATGAAGGCTCTTTGTGGAGAGGTATTTCCATGAGGCTAAACACAGATGGTGTTTATGGCATATCATGAAGAAGATACCCGAGAAGTTAAGTAGTCACAAGAAGTATCAAAACATAAAGTGTAGGTTGAAAAGATCAGTCTATGATACAACATCTCCAACTGAATTTGAACAAAGTTGGAGCGAGATGTTGGAAAAGTATCCAAAGTTGAGATCAAGTAGATGGTTGAATACATTGTATAAAGAAAAAGATCGTTGGGTGCCTTGTTATGTGAATACAACCTTCTGGGCTGGAATGTCGACTACGCAACGAAGTGAAAGCATGAATGCCTTCTTTGACGGGTATGTTCATTCAAGAACCACTTTGTCAGAGTTTGTTGAACAATATGATAATGCTTTAAGAAGCAAAGTTGAAAAGGAACTTAAGGAAGATGCTAGGTCGTTTTCAAAAGTTATTCCAACCACAACATCGTATGAAATAGAGGAACAAATGCAAAATGTGTACACTATAGAAAAGTTCCAAGAAATTCAAAAGGAATTGACGAAGAAGATATATTGTGAAATAATTGATGTTCAATATGAAATCCAAGATGGTATTCAAGTGACAAGATATGATGTACAACAAGAAATTTGGTATTACAGACTACCATTTGTAGAAGATGAGGACGGAAATTCAACAAATGAAGATGCTACATGCAAATGCGAGTTCAGATCAAGAAGATATTATTGAAGTAAATAATATACCGACGGTAGAAGAAGGGGAAGAAGACGAACATAATCCAAAAGCTAAAAAAGTTATGAAGCATGTTGTTTTTAAGGTTTGGTATGAAAAGTATGAATGCAAAGTGAAGTGCAGTTGTTGTATGTTTGAATTTCGAGGATTGCTTTGTACTCATGCGTTGTATGTGTTACTCCGTAACAAAGTAACCTCAATTCCAGAACGTTACATTTTAAGGAGATGGAGAAAAGATGTGAAATTAGCGCATTCTAAGGTTTCTTTGAGTTCTGATAGTTGGCAGCTAACTCCCGAGGAAAAGCGTTATAAGAAGTTATGTGATTACTTTGCAGAGCTTGCCGATATAGCATCTCGAGATGATGATGAATGCAATGATATAAAAAAATGGATAGGCGAACAGTTGAAACTGATAACTGAAAAAGTTCCAAAAACCATGGCGGAAGTGATTCATACAGAAGTGAACAAAGTTATAGAAGTACAAAACCCGCGTGTTGTTCCTACAAAAGGAAGGCCATGTAAAAACACATCGAAGCCTAAGGTATACAGAAAAAAAGCAAAAAAAGGGAAAGAAAATACTGAGGTACGGTTTTGCTGATCTATTTGCGCGCATACTTTTGTTATCACTCATTACTGAGTTATGTATGTTTGTTTTGTAGGTTTTGCAAGAAGTGCCGATGCAACAAAACATGGTGAGTACAGTTCAAACCAAAAATATGAACCCAATTCATGAACAATATCATCAGTATCTGGTAAGTATGTATGAATGTTGTTTACATCTTTCTGGTTTGTAAGGTTCAATCAGATGTTAAAATTTAGCTGAATTGGCTCTTATATTCATTGAAGAGTTGACTTATTCTTTGTTCTCAGTTATGCAAGGTTCATTGCGCGGCGATTTGTCCTTTTTGTTCTCTCTTTGTACTATTTTTTCATCTTGAAATGTTTTTGTCCTAGCAAGCTTGGTGCAGTATTAGAGGGTTTCATGTAAAATGCAGTATTAGAGTGGATTGAATGCAAGGGATGTTTATTCTTCTTTCTATCAACTAGTTATGCATAGCAAAAATCTTCACTAATGGAGTTAAATTTGCAGTTTCATACAGTTGGGCAGTTTCCAAATTCCCCAAATATGCAGTTAGGAGTATCGCAGAGTTATACAAGTGGACATTTGGGCGTACCTCGCATCTCACCTTACGGGCATGTTGTTAATATTGCACCTCAACAATGGGATAACAGAGGTTACGTACCAACATACAATGGATTTCAACTACATGAAGGAGCGCAAGATTTCAATGTGTATCACCTTACTTAGCATCCGGAGCACCATTACAGGCCACTCTAAGGAGAGGATTTTCACAGGCTTTTCACAGGGATAACTTTTAAATGAATGTTTTGTGTTTGAAGTTGACATCCACAGGAAACTCATACTACATGTTCCATCTTTTTGGATTTTTTGGGTTAACTTCCACAAGTCTGTGCTTGATAATTTTCATTACAAAGGGAAAATTTAGTTATCTATGATTCTCTGTAAACAGTTCATATCTTAGTATAAAGTATTATTACTGTATGTATTCCTATCTTAGTTGAAGTATTTTTGTTTAAAGCCTTCTGTTACTGATTAACTATTGTTGTTACTTGTTTTGCTGCTATTATGATGCATTCAGTGACCAAACCAAATATCATACTGACAACAATTGCGAAAGAAAATTCTTCTTCAATAGAAATAAAATTACAAGGAATATTATTTGATAACTGACAATCAAAAATTACATTCTTTCTTGTGAAAACTGACAGAGGGTAAATGGTATACTGAGAGTTTGTCGACTGGACAATTACATTCTTTGTTGTGATTACATTACCAACAAACTAAAAAATTCGCCAAAAATTCCTCCAAAATACTTCAGTTCTGCCGACGGTTTTGCTACTTTATCTATGTCTTGAGAAGTCCATATCCACCTTGCCTTCTTATTCCAGTAGCGCATAATGTGTTGCATTCCCTGAATAGGATTAGTAGATACCTGAAATTAAACACTACCACTTGTTAACAAAAAAATACCCAATAGTAAAACCGAAAATAACAATAGAAAATTATAAACACCCACGGTGATAAAACAAAGAAGTAAGATGCATTGTGACAATTGTGAAAAACTCAACTCACAAAAAGATGATCTTACAAGGATACTCAGTAGTTTATGGTATTGCACCATGAGAGGCAGGAATAACAATCTCAAACAAAATTACCATTTTGTCATTCGATCCAGACAAGGTTCAAGAGGCAAAGCGTAGCAAAACCATTGACGAAAGGCAGTTGACGATGTTATGAAGAAGAACTTCTAAGATTCAAAAATTAAATACTCCAACGATTTACATATATGCAAATGTATCTAGAAATAGACGAATATTAGGTGATCGAGGATATGTTTTACTAAGTAGCAAAGGCTTATTTCAGTAGTTCAATTTACAAAATCACATCAATAATGCTAATTTACAATGCGACATTGGGTTTCATCCCAAACAAATGAAAAACTATTTAGACCCAGTAATCCAAACAAGTAGTTGTGGTGGTGTCGTTGAATGAAGGTGGAGTGGGACACTATAGTTCGCATACAGTACACACGTATCAATTATTTACTCCCACCCAGTGCACTCACACATATCAATTCAGTACTGGGCTAACTCAATGCAGTAGTGGGCTATAACACCAAAAACTAAGTAAATACATATACTTCAAGGTTGATACATGAACTCCTAGACCCATATCACACATCAAAAACTCTAAATTGTAGAGTTAAAACTTTTAACAGTATCAATTGTTCCACCACATGTGTGCATAAACAATATATATGTAGAGTTAAATTGTTAAATTAAGATACTTGAGAACCATATATAGTTGTAGTCTTACCGGATCTTCCTTTGAAATTATTTCCTGTGTACCTTGATTTGAGATTCAAGGATTGAATCTGCAAAAATGGGAAAAAACAAAGAAATTAGGCAACTAATATATATTCCAACACAAAAAGATTATATTGCTCTAACTTATTTCAGAAAAAAGAAATCTAAGGGGATAAAAATACAATGAACCTGAAAGAGATGAGGGTGTTGAAGAACAGAATCCGAGTTGAAGAAAAATACAGCAAAATTTAAATCGAACGAGTCTACATCAACAAATAGTTTTAAAAGGACGAATTCTCTTCTTATTTCTTCGATTTCACTCTTAAGTACATAGATCTGGAGATTTGAAGCAAAAGTTTTGAAAAAAAATTCACAAAAACCACCGCTTGTATTCGATAAAAATGATTTTCCTCCAAAAATATTGAATCGAAACGAGAGTGAACCCTATTTTGCTTTCACTTTTCTGTATTTCTTCTAACTAGTTCTTCATCTGCATCAACATTTTTCTACTAGAGATAGAAATTTTTTGAGAAAATGAAAGAGACGAAATAGGATTTGTAAACTAGATTTGAGATCAATGGACATAACATAATTAGAATTAAAAAAATTAGATGAACGGCTCACAAGAGGCGACAAGTTTACTGATTTTTCTGACTAAAAACAGAGACACATTTTTCTTCTATCTCTCCTCCACGTCGTGTACACGTAGGCGACACGTCAGCCTCGGTTTTGGCCTGGTTCCCTTTCTCGGTCCGTTAAGAATTATTGACAAACTAATGAGGCACACCATGATATGGCAAGACAATTATTTCTACCAATTAAATTAAGGGAAAATATAGACGATGCCATTGTTGTCAGACTTGGTTACATCCTAGGATATGACCTGAGTCGTTACCGTTTGTTCACGTTAGAGTCACTATCTCACATCACAATAAGTACAATTTTTTTGCCATTTACGTTGCTTTCTCGTTAGTTAGAACATAAAATAGACAAATCCAAGAAATGCAAATTGCACTTTGATCCTATCATGGTAAATAAGAATTGCACATGCGTTCTAACATTGAAAAAAGAGAGATAGATGATCACAAAAGTCAATTTAGGACAGTGTTATTCATGTTACAAAGGACCACTATCCAAGGGTTATTGGAAGAAAACTTGTACTCAAGTTAAATATCACATATAACAGGACTCTTCGGTACATGCCAACTCCATTTCACCATGAAGTGACAAATATGTTTTTTATTTCCAAATATAATTTGGCACAAATTGCAAATAAAGCAAAAACAGAAAGACAGGCGGCTTTATCTCGTGTTCTTAGAGCCTAAATACCACACCAAAATCCCATCTTGAGTTTAAACTGCTACATCTCCAAAGAGATTCAATTCGAGATCATTTTTATCATCGTTCTTGTTCTGCAGAAGTGTGCATTCCCAAACTGTAAATAGAGAACCAATTATTAGATGTGAAGAACATAATACCATGCAAAAAGATATTGTTTCCATCACCATCTTTTTCGAATCTGAAATGTCTCTGACTTCAACGGTATTGAACTTATGATGATGTTTCAACCACAAACAGCAAGGCATCATTTTCTAACTAAATTCAAATGGAAGACCCTGCCATCTATATATCACCATTCTCTCTGGTTATGGTTGCTTAGAAAAGAATCCTACAGCCAAACTGCATAAATTTTTAAACATACAAATGCAGAAAGAGGTGGTAGCAACAAATTAATTTCTTATAAACTTGGATCCAGGGTGGAGGTTCAAGAACGCAGCTTTTAGAGAATAAAACAAAAAAATAGCCTATACCTGCAAGAACGTCGGAACTTCTTTTAATTCTGCTCAACCAAATCAACCTAATGCTTGATAATATTCACAGGCTGGAATAAAATAACCTGCAATAACCTCTACACCATGAGAAGGTTGACCTGCTGTATAGAATTCTATTTCACTGTGGCATCAAAATATTAATTCTCCAGCAACCTTCAACGACATTCATTAACTCTTTGAGTTGATGATGATCAAAGGCTTCCATGATTTAGGTTTATGAGAAAACTTTGTAATCCCACAGATGTAATATGATGCACATATATATATACATAACGATAGGCTAATTAGGGTGAATTACCTATTTCCTTCTTTAACACGAAATCCTCATTTCCTTAATAACCGATTTCCTTTTTTCGGTGAATCAAGGATTTCTTTTTTCACGTTTTTTTTTTCTTTTTTTTTATTTAATATTTTATTTATTTATTTTTATTTACTGTTTTGGAAGTAATTTTTGTCACCCTAATTAAAATACAGTTAAGTATAGGTGTAAACACGGTGTAACAAAATTATTTAAGCTCAAATTCTAACATAAGTATTGTCCACCTACTTTTTTTGTCTACACCGTTACTAACTAACAATTAAGTATTTGATGTATCCAAATTGTAACCAAATTTTAATTATTAGAACCAATAGAGTTGTGCCAAGTTTCATCACCATAGCTTCTGCATTAGAAAAGGCCTTTCTAGGCCAATAGGAAGCAAGGGTTTCATCACCGTTTAACGTGAGATCTTTATTTGTCAAGGCCTTTAAAGGGGAAGATACTCGCATTCTTGGTATGACGAGGATGCATTATTGTGTAAGACGTAGTTTCACCTCAAGCTTGTGAAGATCATTTTGGGACGCATTATAATGTTGATGCATCGCTTGGCTTGTGTCACGGAATCTGGATACACTCTTTGCAGAAATGACAGATCGTGTCCTTAGGTTTTTCATTAAATTGGAAATGACGCGGACTCCATGATACATTACTGGAAGAAATGCATCACCTTAAATTGGAAATGACGCGGACTCCATGATACATTACCGTGATATCTCACTTGCAATTTGCAGATGATACACTAATTTTCTTGAATGCGAATCAGGATGAAGTAACAAGGATTTTCATAATCCTTGCCATTTTTGAAGCTCTGATAGGTATGAGACTAAACCTTGAAAAGAGCATGATGGTCAGTGTTGGGGAAGATGAAACTATAGAGATTCTAGCTAAAGAATTAGGATGTAAAACAGAAAAACTTCCTATAAAATACCTAGGTCTTCCTATTGGTGTTAGCGCAAGATGTACTACTATATGGGACTCAATTTTAGAGAAGATGGGGTTGAAAGTAACAACTTGGAAAAGGAAGTACCTTAATAAAGCTGGGAGATTAGTGTTGATTAAACATTATTTGTCTAGCCTTCCAATGTACTACTTATCCTTGTTCAATCTTCCTGTGTGTGTGGAAAAGAAGATGGTGGCGCTGATGAGGAATTTCTTATGGGGTTCTACTGCGGATAAGAGAAAGATTGTTTGGGTGGGATGGCCTAAAATCTGCAAAACAAAGCAATATGGTGGTCTAGGTGTTCGAAGTCTAAGATTGACTAACAAAGCTTTGTTGGTGAAATGGGTGTGGAAATATTCAAGCCAAAATAAAGCATTTTGGAGAAGAATTGTGCAACAGAAGATGAATGCTGCTGAGGACGTGATGCTTCCAACAATTGTTGATAAAGTGCAAGGTAAGAGCTTATGGAAAAACGTCGCAAGAATGGTCCTAGAAATTCAAAATTTTATGACTTTTAAGATGAGAAATGGTAAAGGCATAAGATTCTGGCACGATAAATGGTTGGTGAATGGATGTATTAAAGATCTTTTCCCAGTTATCTTCAATGCCAGGTGAGTTTTCTCACTCCCTAAATGCTAATGAACAACTGGAATGGGATCTTTTAAAAAGATATTTGGGGAATGTACATACTCTGATTCAGGGTGAGGACGAAGTTCATTTTTGTGATAATTTCTCCACTAAAGCTTGCTATGATGCTCTGGCAGGTAGAATGGAGGAATGCAAATTTAGTAAGTTTTTGTGGAAAAACTTTATTCCCTCAAAGGTTTCCTTCATGTCGTGGGAAACTTTTAACAAATTTCTTCCTACAAAAGATATGTTGAGACATAAAGTGGTGGAAATTGAAAGCAATCTTTGTGTTATGTGCAATACGGTGGATGAATCCGCA
The DNA here is from genome assembly GCA_023529315.1 of Papaver bracteatum. Taxonomy (NCBI): domain Eukaryota; kingdom Viridiplantae; phylum Streptophyta; class Magnoliopsida; order Ranunculales; family Papaveraceae; genus Papaver; species Papaver bracteatum. The sequence goes on from JAJJWX010001955.1 coordinate 424,420, forward strand.
GACCATTTGTTTTTGCACTGTCAAACAACTTTAGAAGTTTGGGATTACTTTATAAAGGCATTTCATATCTCTTGGCCTTTGCCGGGCGGAATTCTGGAGTTGTTTGAAGCTTGGGCAAACAATGTGATGAATGGAAGATGTAAAGAATTGTGGTACATTTTCCACTATGCATTGCTTTGGATAGTTTGGGACGAAAGGAATAACCGAGTGTTCGGGGGAAGACATAAATCAGTTTACGAGCTCATTATTCACATCAAGCAAATTCTAATCTTGTGGTGTCATGAAAAGCCTACTTTCAAAAACATAGACATCATGCATATCTTGCACAACTGGGAGACTGTAATTCATTTGTAATTAGGTTGTTTCTTGGAGTAGATTGTTGTAATGGTTGGTTCTTCCTCTTTAATATAAAATTTCTCTTTTCAAAAAAAAAAAAGATGCATCAGCTTGGTATTATGTTACTAAGGTTGTATCTTGCTCGAGATGCAATGTTAACAAACGCTTCTTACCAAAGGAAGGATCTTGGTGTTCATGCACCAATATACCGTGATGGTTACCCAAGGAAACATCACTGTCCTTATGAAGCTAATGAGTGGAGTCAATAAGTTTGTCTCAAAAAGGGATGTATTTGGTACATGACCAACGACTCCTGAATTTGAATTTCTGTTTGTATAAATATCAAGGATGCTTACACAGCGGCTTGGAAACCGATGTCATAGTAGTTGACAACGGTTTCACAATGTTGTTACTGGGTGGTTTTTCTTGTAGTGACATGTTCATGTGTTTGATCGTTAAAACCTTCAAAATCCTTTCATGTAAAGGTATATTTGTGGTCATGCTCAAGTGTTAAATAAATGATTAAAACAAAAAAAAAAAAAAAAAAAAAAAAAAAAAAAAAAAAAAAACAAGGAGAAAGTTCTTCAATGAAATTTGACAAACCCCGGATCAAACTACAAATAGCCCTCATGATGCAGTTTCTCCTCCAAATCGTCTATTTCTACCTTGAAATGAGAGCAATGCCTTGACAAATTCTTTCTCACCAAAATCTGGCCAATGTGATAACTCAAAGTGAAGTTCGGTATAGGCTAATTCCCATATTAAGAAATTACTTATCCTTTGTTCACCGCTAGTTCTGATAAGTAAATCAGGGTAAGGAAATTCAGTGCAATTTGTACTAAGTTCTTGATTAAATAAGGTTTCGTCGATGTCTTCCGGTTTTATCACACCACCTTTTACTTTGTGAGAAACCTTTTGACATGCTTGTATAATGTCATGCCTCCCCCCATAGTTCATTGCTATAATCACATGTAATCTAGAGTTCTTCTTGGTGGTTTTTGTTGCCTTTGTTATCCATCTTTGTAGTGATCTCGGTAGCTTCGTCAAATCTCCAATTACAGATAATCGAACTCCCTCCCTGTTACAAATAAAAAAATTAATAACTGTCCTGATATTTGTATACATGTAGTCAAAATATGAAAATACCTTAAAAATAAAGAACTCATTACCTCATGCATTTTTCAAAGATTTGCTTTAGCGTTTTTTCGAACAATAGCATTAAGAAGGCCACTTCTACCTAAGAACAGAAATCATATATTCTAATTACTCAAGTAGCAAACAAACAAACAAACAAAAACCTAGAAAATGTGCTATTGAGCATGGAGAATAGATAGATATATAGAGAGAGATGACTAACTTGAGATCGTTTCCAATTCTCCGTCGAGAACGCAAATACCGTTAAAACCTTGATTCCATACTTACAACATAATGGAATAAGCTCTACAACTCTGTCAACACCAGCACTGTGACCATCCATAGTTGTCAATCCTTTCTGTTTTGCCCACCTACGGTTGCCATCCATTATCACTGCGACATGTTTTGGAATAAGTTCGCGAACTAAACCAGCAGGAAATTCATCAACCAGCTGCTCCTCCTCCTCTGACGAAACTTTCGAATTCCTTGCAGAATGAGATGATAATTTGAAAACAAAACATCTTCGACGAATGGTTTCTGACAACATGACTAAAACTAGTCCCACCACTATTAGGACAATAATATTGATCATCGGGAAAACTTTTAGTTGAACGTGTAATTATTTTCCAAAAGTGTTCTGTGACTGTGATCACCTGCTCTTCTTCATCGGTTTTATAGTTGTAATAGATTAGTAGGGGCAATCTTTCGCAAAAAAAAAAAAAACAAAAAAAATTCGGTCCATGATGGACTTAAGTGCGTGGATATGGTTGTAAACTAACCGTGCTGTCCCTCAGAATTCGTATGACCAAATTGGTTTTTAATTTTTACATAATTCTTTTTTAATTAATTGATTATGCATTTTACATATTTGATATATATTTTAGTTTTCAAGATTTCGATTTTGCCTGTTTCCAACTGCGAACCTAAAATTCCACAACTGTTTTATTTTATTTAGCCTATTTCCAGCTGCAAAAAGATGAAATTCATATATCTACCGGTCCTTCCAGTTTATGGAACAATAACATCTAATTAAACAGGATGCTAACTCCGGATGAAAAGTACTCTGAAGAACTAATAACGACTTAGAGCATCTATAATGGAAATGTATTGACTACGGAAGATAGTACAGAGCCGGCCCTGAGGGTGTGCAGGGTGTGCGACCGCACATGGCCTAGTTCTGTCAAGGGCCTTTTCCTCCCTAAAAATGTTTATTTCCACACCAAAAAAATAAAATAAAAAATCTTCTTTATCTTCAAAGATATTAGAACTCCTGAACTAAACCTAATAATAATCCGGTAGTGTTGGTTAATGCATTATCCACCGAGCTAGTCTCTTCATTGTTTTTTATTTTAGATGCGTTTTGTATTTATGATATTATTATTACCTCCCAAGACCTTAGATATAATACACACAACGATATCATTGAGTTTTTCTTGCGTATTCTTATTTCTGCAGGTGTATATCAACAAATAAAAACTTTCAGTTGATTTTTTTTAACTACATGTTAATAAACCATTAAGTGTAAAAAAAAATTCTAACGAATTCGTCTATGAAAAAAATATTGACCTTTTTTTTTTACAATTATTATAAAATATTCGACACTATAAAAGGCCCTACGAAAAAATCCGCACAAGGCCCTTCTAGACACACAACCGGCTTTGGAAGATAGAGTATAAAGCTAAAGTAGAAAGACATTGTAAGGATAAGTTGTCAAATAGTTAAAATCTTCCTCAAGTAAATCATTCAGTTTTAAAAGGTAAAAATTAGATATGTTTTTCTATCAAAAATATTTTTTAGATTAAAAGTTTAATTTGACAGACGGGATTTCCCAAATGGAGTCTCAATTGAGCTTAAGCTCTTATTGACTAGAAGTGAGCTTTAGAAATATTGAGGATTGAACTTGACATCACTTCGGTATATTTTTGACAAAAGGTATACAGGACATCCCCATTTTTCGTTCATATTTCGTTCATAAATATTAGGGGCTAAGCACCACTTTCTTTCTGGAACATCTCTAATTGAAGATATTTTTTTTCAAAAAGGGTTAGATCTAATTCCAGATTATACTTTTTTTTATACTTATTTCTCATACAAAAATCGGATATCTTTATGATATTTTAATCATTTTTTCCGCGATTTATATGTGATTGGTATCTATATTTGGATTTGGATTTTGATATTCTTGTATTTCGATATTCATTTTCTTGGAAGTCATGTAATCACCTTTTAGGTTGAATGAAAGGTGGTGTGATCTTCTAAGAAACTTCAACTTCCCCAAAATTAGGAATTTTGATCTCATTTTCTCGGAGTATCGTATTTAAATAACATCTACGTGTGAACCTCTAAAATAAATTAGGAACTTTACAACTAAATGTTCGTGCATTTCTCGTTTTTCTACAACACCCAAATGATACCATGCGGTAAGAGTTCCTTGCAAAAAAAAATTATTCCAGGCATGACAACTAGAATCTACATTTTCTTAAAATTTCGTGACCAGAAAGATTACGAGACGTGGATCCATATTCGTTAATACCATCCAAATTATTCTTAAAATATTTTTATCTTTAGGAGACCGATTATTAAAGAATCCGACATATAATCATAATATCTAAAAATGATGTAAACAGTAGATTTGCCAGTGCGGTTCCGGTGGGAATGAACGTCATTCGCTGTTGTATTTGAATATGCATATCTGATATTATATATGCACATTCTTTTAATGAATGTTATTCGACATTCCATTCTGATTAGCATTTCCAAATTATCGAACATGCATGCATGTTCTTTCACTTTCTTAAAAGTCCATGGCCGAGAATTGTGAAAATTACATTATCAAACTTAATTTTAGGTTTATTATTGTCACCTCATAGATTTTGCAAATTTGCTCCACCGTTGGTTGTTTAATTTTGTATGTAGATTTTACTTTCAAAAGTACTAGATGATCGTTCCCACGTCAAGAGGCCGAATATCTCAATGGCTTCAGTTTATTTCGCGGTGCACGTTTATCATTTGGAACCTGACATGACAGTTCATAAATGATTTTTTCTTACACCACACATTATTTTTTCGCTTTAATTTTTTTACTTTTCGTTTTTAATTTAAAGTTATTGAAGAAGAATCTAATCTTCTTAGATCGATTTTCTGGAATTCAACAATAATTGGGGACTTCCGATCTTTGATTATCATATCGATTAGGAGACTACGAAAAAATTTCGTTATCTAAATAGCCGGGGACTTCCAATCTATAAATAAAGAAATCAAATTTGATTGAATAGGATGAGACTAGAGGTGTAAGACGTGCCAGCCCATCCCATGAAATCACGTGTTTAGCGTGCTATGTGCCCTGTGCAGTGCCGGAGATTATGACGTGATGTGATGTGCCGTGCTGGGCTGGGCTGGGATGTGCCAGAAAAATAAACGTGATGTGCAGTGTTGTGCTGTGCCCGGCACACTTATTTTATATTTTCCAATGTTTTCCAAATATTTAGGTATTATATGTGTTACTAGCCCTTAACCCGTGCCATAACGGCGCGGGCCATGATGTTGGTTCATTTTTAATATATCGTAGAATTTGTGTCCCGAATACTTATCAACTCCTTATGATTTAATATGGGTTTGTCATAAAAATAGTTGGGATTTTCCTCTCTTTTTTATCTTGTTTTTTTCCTTCAATATTTTACCGCCGGAGATTTGCTCAAACGAAAGAAATATAATGTTAACTTCCAGACACTTTTTTTATTTAGGTTCATCGCTTATAATGAGATAATGCTCTACATGAACATGGAAGTTTAAATATTTTTTTGAAATATGTCATCAGCAGTGCTCATCTCAGTGAAATCAACTAATCAATACCGTCCATAAAAGTCTTCCCATGCTCATATTTCGCTCCAGCTGACTCATCTATCATGGTCATGTTGTCGATCCTCCAAATAGGCAGAGAGTATTATTTTTTTGCAACGAACGGATGTTATAAACTCTCCAATGTGACATGATTTTCCTGTAATTTTTCAACACCCATTAGATGACAATGTTTAAAATGTGTACCCATTAACTTTTTGAAGGGATTGTATATATGCGAACCTCTGCCATTAAATCTTCAACAAAGTATTGTGCTCAGCAATTCGTCTTAACGAAGGCTTTGGTAACTTCAAAAGTCTTGGACATTTTGTCACTTCTATATGTTCCTACCTTCACTTGGAATACGATCTGGTGACACATTACCTCATAAACAACCTTGATCCTATTTCAAATTAATAGGTTGTCAATAGATCCTTTACCAAAAGTTGACATCTTCTACGTTAAATATTTATAAAAAATAGTATGGTATTGTGGATTGATGCTTTCTAATATTGTAGTTTTCAAAATTGGCCTCTTCAAGTCCCACGGCTTTCTAAGTTTATATATTATGTTTGTTTTAACATTTTAGTTAGCCATATTATGTTTGTTACTAACTTCAAACTTGATGTCATCTTTTACAGTGAACTTTATGTGATTTCAGAAACGAAATAGTTATACCTCTTTCATTCGTATCAAGTAATCCGTTGTATATCCCAACAATTCCTTTCTTTTGCCGTTTCCGGACCATCAGTGGTCATTATTGTCAAACGCAATTTGTCTAATTTTTGTTGATATTATGTATTTGCAATATTCATTTTTCTTAAATAAATAGATTGTGGAAAAACTAAAAAAAAAAAAAAGTATTACATCGGGTCTAAGTTACTATATCCAAAATACTCCAGACACTGCTTATGGTGCCTTGTTTCATCAAATTCCTCATTGCATTCTAGATAGTACATGCAACACCAATCATTTGCGAAGTGAGCTATTTGCGCAAGTGTGGTCAATGTATCCCTTAATTGTAATAATAATAACAACATGTCAATTTTTTTCAAGGCGTCCAGTTGTAAATGGTATGAATCGAATAGATTTGAATTGTACCTCAATCTTAGATATCACCTTCTTCTCACATAACATATCAATTGAGGAAGGACAAATCTTGACCACTCTTTACATAGGCAGAGTAGCCAAACTATGTTTTCCAATTGTCTTACGTGGAAATTATTATTAATCCATATTTTAGTCGGCTGCTATCGAAGACGGTCTAATTAGTCATATAGAAAGTTACTCTTAAGTTTTTGACCTTATTTCTTGACTAAATTATTGAAGTATTCTCAGTCATGTTCTGATTTGTGTGATCTACCCATCTATATTTACTATACCTTCTAACCCAGTGAATGAAACCTATACATAACGATCCGTAATTTGATATTGTTGATTTGTAACCAAGAGGTCGCATGATTTGAGAATGTAAAATATAAAACATATTCTATAAACATCGGAGGTGAAATTTAGATTTATGATTTAGAATTTTTAATGATGATTTTGATGAACAAACATAATTTTAAAAAAAATATTTTAGAATGCAAATACAGTTTCCCGGTCAATAAGGTTTTATATCGGGAATTGAGTGAAAGTTGTTGTCTTTGTAGGTAGTTGTCGCGAAACAACTCGAAATTGATGGTGTTTCAGGAAAAAGAATGTAATAGTACTTGAGAGAGTGATAATGTTCTCTTACGCGGATACACCAATTGCGTTTATATAATACGTATACCATTTCGGTGATCCAACAATCATGATCATATTGTCTTATACAACCGGTATCATCCTCGAAATATTTGATTTTTGTCCTTATCAATCGTGCTAAAAACAACCAATTACATCTTTCACAATATAATGTTGCATGTTTTGTGAAGATTTTTTTTTACTCGGTCAATAAAACTCTCTAAAAAGCAAAAACTATTATTATCCACTACTATTACCAACACCCACCACCATAAAAACCATCCATCGCCACTATTTCTTCCACCAATAGTAATGTTACCACGTCCACCATTCACAAACACCCGCCACCGTTTATACTAACCCAACTTCCACCACCACCATTAGAATTAATAAGTTTTTAGTAAAATTATTTATTAATAAAATTATGTATTTATGTTACATTATTAAAGGGACATTTATAATAGAAATATAATTAATCATTGTGAACAATCAATAAGACGCTAATTACTAAAACATTTAAAAGTGGTTAAGTTGAACAAACCCCAGCGGTAAATTTATCTTTGCCAAGGACAAATCCTGACCACTCTTTACATAGAAAAATCGATAATAAATAATTTCATATGTTCAGATCTTGATTCGTGTCGTTCGTTTAGTTATTACATAACATGGAAATTGATTGCACCAATTTTTTTTTAAATGGACATGTATTTTATCGAGTTTCTTTTAACATTAGAATGATCAACCACGTTTTATACTTTATAATATAACGTTAAATATTTTGTGGCGTTACGAAATTAGCATAATTTGTTTTTGTTCACCGATACCCTCCACCACCATAAAACCATATGAATCCATTTTTTTATCCACCACCACCTAGCGGCAGAGCCAAGGGTTGACTAACCGGTCTCTAACCCCTTAAATTTTGGGATATCCTCAAGGAAATCCTAACGTTTGGGTCAAACGTTATGGACGGGTATGTTTTCAGTCAATGAATATTGACGGACTGGGTTGAATCGGTCAACCTAGTTGATACCAAAAATACATTTTAGCCTTCCAGTTAACTCAACCATACCCGTATTATTAATTGGGTACTTTTGAAATAAATTCGCATAATATAAATTGGGTACCTTGTTAACATTGTCACATAATATTAATTGGGTACATCTTTAAAGAGGTCGTATATTATTAATTGGGTACTTGTAAAAGAAATTCGCATAATTTAAATTGGGTACTTGTGTAACATGGTCGCATAAATTACAATAGTATCTTATTTTTCAGTGTACCATAATTAATCAGTATTGATTGTGAAACTACAAACTCAAGGATCTAAAGGTGCCTAGTAGTACTTCTGAAGGATGTTCTGATCGATTTTTTTCTAGATCTAGTTTGACATATAACATCCTATAATTGCTGCTGCATCTGATCCTTTTGAATTTTCAATTCCTATTTCTAACCAAGAATGAGCTTCTTCTGCCTTGCCTTGATAGAAGTCAATGCGGTCTAAGAAATGTATAGTTGTACTTGTATGCTTTATCTATTGATTCTATTCATCCTACAGAGCTAGAGAAATACAGTATAACCTACAAAAACTGGAACACTGAACTGAAGTAATACCCAAGACTAGACCAAAGGTCCATTTTTTTTTCTTGAAACATTATTGTACCAAAACATGTTCGGATCTTTAAAAATTAATAATTCAAAATTTCTACTAGTATTTAACCAAAACTAAATTCGATGGCTACAGAGGTACAAGCACCTAAAAGACACGGTTCTTGTTTCTGCTGATAAATGTGACGGAGTTCTTGTTTCTTCCTGACTCCCCTAAAAGACACGGTTCACCTTGCCCATTGTGCTCTTCAGGTACAAGCACCTTGCATGTATTTTCATTGCAATACAAAGTACTTAGTATTTGTAACCACAAAAACTTGAAATAATAAAAAATCATTGTTTTTAGCTTCTATTATCCTCCTAATATAGGAGTAATTGCAGAGGACTTGAAGAACATGAGAAAATTATTAACTCATATGATGATTGAAAAGCAATCCTTTTTATCTAGGACATTTCATGTGTGTCAGATGATCCTATAAAGATAGGAGACAACAACCTAGCCACATACATTGTTGTAATAATCACTAAAGAGTAAAATGGGAAAAAGCAAACTGTCAAACAAGTCATGAAAACCAACGTAATAACCATGCTAGGAACAGCGCTGCTAATCCATGGACCCCTCGAAATAAATCTAAATGGTTCTCTTCAGTTGCATCATACCAGCTACTATCATTTCGCTAGTTGGACTACTTACACTTTCACATATAGCCTAGTATGCTGGATCGTTTAAGTGTGTGAATGAGGTACCGGTGTTAAAAATTGAAGTAAAATCCAACAAGTCACTTAGATTTTCCCACACACTCAATTGTGTCACACTAATTTCATAATGTGTTCGCCTGGGAATAAGTTTTATGTAAACAAATACGGAACTATTCATTTAATGTATAAGACTAGAGAAGAAACATGAAGGTTACTCATTGCGAGAGAATGAATGGAGTTTCATCTTGGTGTGAGCTGCCTTTGTCCCTAGGTTCCATAACTATTTATAAGGTTCCGAACACAACTAGTACAGTCTCCTTTCTCTACTGCCTGCACAGAATAAAATAGCTTAGGACAAAATAGTCCCATAGGTACACACAGACAAAAGTTGAAGGGAACACCTAAACTGTCATCCTTCTTCGTAATCCTTGTCTTCCAATCTTACGATGTACATCAACAAAACCTCATGACCATACAAAAAAAGTTGGGTACAGAGAAACCACTAATTAGAGGAACCCATAGCTCTTATAAACCTCATGACCAGTCTCAACAAGAGCTTGGTGACACCATTTTCAAATGAGAAGGCAAACAACTTCATCTGTACATGGGACTTGTTTGTTGTAGGAGGAAGGAAGCAACAAGCTGCTACTTCACTAAATCAGGCAGATTCCATGGCCTTAATATTTTAGAAATGATTCTAACAAAAGCACCTAACAAGAATAGTGAAAAGAGGAACCAGTAATCTCTTGTAGTCTGATATCCTTTGACTTCTTCTCATTGTCGTCCTCATACGCATTTAAAGCCTTGGAGTCACCAAAAGCTGCAAATCCATGTTTGAGAACAAGTAGTTGGAATTAAGATTATGTTTACATTACATAGAAGGAGTACCAATGAAAATTAATGATAAATGGATGGCTTATGGATTAAATAAGTCTATGCAGGAAAGAATAACATATCTCTCTGCTTATAGAACACAGGGAGATTAACAACAGTCATACTGAGCTCAGCCACCCCGTTAAACATGACCTGAGTTAGACCGAAAAACAATGCTCTAAGATACTTTCCTCCACCTTCTATTTTACCCACTGCCATTCCAGTTCTCAAGAACACTGTCAACGCTATAATTGACATAAATGTTATCTGACAAGTTTTAATAATGTATAAGAACGAGTTGTGCTTCATCATCAACCATTCCCTGGAGAAACATGCTTTAAATAGTTCCCTGTTGGAGATACCATACTTGTAGTTGTTGAACTTTGTGGAAATTTTTGAAAGACTGCGCAAACTCGGATACTGAGATGTATCTGTAGGTTTCATTTTTATTATGCCAATATTGTTCTTGGTCCTTCAATGTTACCTCTTGCAGAAAATCTGCAACTCCTTTCGTCTCAGGGCATTTGAATCCCATTAAGTCGAAGAACTCGAGAACGTTTTCACGGGGACCATGGTAGACAATCTCACCCTCGGAAAGTAGGATAGCGTTAACAAAAAGCTCAAATGCTTCTGGATAAAATGGCCAACATCTCTACACTTTATACTAACCACATTCCAATCGGTTTCTCAAACCCGCCCATCTCTCCTAACTAATTCATACTCGCCTCTGAAATTGAATCCTCAGACTAGTATAACCATCTTCTTCTTCATATCATACTCTTAAAACCAACCCTCAATTATTCAATTTCATACTGAATTTATTGTGATAATCAGTATCAACTCACAACAAACCCTAACCCTTCAATTCTTCTTTGTGAATCGAAAATAAGATGCTAAATCTTCTCTATTACGGTCAATACACAAAACCCATCTTCAATTGATCTTTTAGATTATCAATTTCATCTTTTGAACCCTCTCTGCAATTCTAGTGAAACCCTAACTCTTCACAGAACCACTAACACCTCAGTTTTTCAAAACAATAATACAACTTCAATTTAGCAGCAACTTCAATTCGACACAAACCCTAAATTCTTTCATTCATTGATACAACAGCTTAGGAACATCGACTAAATATCAACATCACCATCGAACCTTCTTTGATTATAAACTAACAACATCATCACTAACGATCAATCCTTAACATAACCCCTACGATGATCGATCCCACGTACCCAGGAAATTCTCAGAATCGACGGAGAATAAAAGAAGAGGAGCAGAAGAAGAATGAAAAATAGTGAAGAGATTATCAATTCCAATCGGTTTCTCATACCCAACATCTCTCCTAACCCAAATAAATTATAACTATGGTTAGTTATTAACTTTGCTGGAGGGGTAAGGTTGGAAAAAAAATTCAAACCTTAACAAACAGATTCGGACAGACTCACTCGTCCTTCTATGAGGGTTGAATCAAATGTTGGATGGATCGGTTGGAAAACAGAAAACTTTGGATTTCGGTGAGGATATCTCTTAAATTTTTAATAACTACATAATTTTTTTAGTTTATTTTATAAATAGTACTTTGTCTGTATATATTTATGGTTTAGTCCACCAAAGTTTACATGTTTCTTTAAAAAAAAAATAGGCCTCCTCAATGTCAATTTTTGACTCCACCACTGCCACCATCACTGCCGCCCATCCCATGTAGGTTGTTGGACGCAATTCTAATTTTCAATCACAAATGCCATGTATGAGGTTTAGATTGAACAAAATTTCGTCAATTGATTAGTTTCATTATTTTTTTTCCGCGTATATATTCTTTTTTGTATTGCAATCAATTTTATTTTAACATTAAAAAATCATGATTTATACGATATACTACCAAAGATAACATGGGTACCATTTGGGTGATCCAACTACGATCATGAAAATATTATCTTGTATGATATCATCCCTGAAATATATGGTACCTTCATTTATCAAAAGTGTTAAAAACAACCAACCACATCTTCCACACTACGATATTATCGATGTTGTAACGACAACATAAAATTAATAATGTCCATCACTACTCACCAGCACTCACCGTCACTACTTCTTCCACCACAAACCATGAGCGGAGCCAGGATTTTGAGGAAAGAAGGAAAAAAAATTCTTGGAAAGTTGGATACATGTGAAAAGTGGACTTTATATCCCATTTTACGATAAATGAAAAAAAAAGTATAATTGTGCTTGGATCCTCCCTTAACCACCACTAATCTTTCAGCCTCCACCTCTTCTAATAATCATTGTCGCCAAAAATGTCTATTGATATTATTTATCAAAATTACTTATTAATAGAAATAAATATTATAATTAACTAAGAAAATATTTATAATTAAAAAATGATTAGTCATTTATTATGAGAAATTAGAGAAACACTAACTAAAGAACACTTTATAATGAATAGATTATTTATTACGTGCAATTAGTGAAACACTAATTAATAAAACAATTATGATGTTTAAGTTGAACAAACCACCATTGTTGATATATCTTTTCAATTCACTAGTGGATAATAGGTTTTTTACTACTTCCTGGGCTTTTCAAAAACTATTTTTATTGGGCTGTATTATTTATCCATGCGGTCACTAACAATTGTTTTATATAAAAAAAATTAAACTAGTTCCAATAACAGTTGTTTTATAAAGGGATATTTTCGTAAACACGATGTACTCTCTATTATCTTTTATCCGAGTGATAAAACAACTGTGAGGCCAAGATATTTTTATAGTCCCAGTTTTCAAGGTAAAGACGTGGTCTTCTTTCCGTGTCTCTTCATTTATCCATTTTTCTGAAAACAAAAAAAATAACGGAAACCAGATTGTTTTCCTCATCGAGCATGACTAAAGTTTACATCAAACAAAAACAAACCCATCAAAATTAAACCTTCAATTTTATACAGAACCCTAAATTGGGAATCGTTAAACCCTAAAAGTCTAATTTCCCAAATAATCTTCGATTGAACCACAAACTTCAACTGTAATTGAGAAGAAAATCATCCATAATCATTGATTTCACTTTGTCTTTCTTTAACTCTACTAAATCCCCAAACCCAATCGAATCAAACCCAAGATTTCAGTTCGTTTATTCATCCAATCTTGGAGAGAAGGGAGAAGAATTTTCGGCGGATCTGATTTCAGTTCGTTTATTCAACCCACCATTTTAGAGAGTTCCCTGTTGTTGATGTAAAGCACACAGTTCCCTGATGTTGATGAAAAGATTCTTATTAATGAAGATGTCGATCTATCATGATGCCGATCTGTAGATGAAAATCTTCTTATTTGAAGCTTTTGGTGAACGAAATGAAGATGCCGATCTATTTTTATATAATGTGTTAGTGGTGGATTTGATTTAATCATCTTTTTATTTAGTTTTTGTGTCTTCTCTTCTGATTTGATTGGTAAGTTTTTGTTCCTGGATTGGTTTTTTTTTTTAGATCCATTTATGTAGTTTTAGTTCTTTCACGAGGTATGTTTTTTTTAGATATTGTTTGGTGGTTTGATTGAAATTTCAAGTGATTAATATGGGTATAAAGTTATATGGATCTTAATCTCTGGTTGTTTGTAGGAATTTCGATACATCTGTTTGATTTTGTTGTTTATTATTATGAAATTGCTTTTAATTAGGATTTGGTTGTTTTCAATTGGGCAAGATTTCTGAATGGATCTTATCTTTTTATTAGATAATACCATCTCGGAATGATTCTCAAGATTTCTGAAATGGGGGTGACGATCTATTATTTTTTTTTATTTTTTTTTTCTCTCTAATTTTTCATTTTGAGCTCCGGTGAAAAATTTTGTGGATTGAAAACCAGGGATTTCAAGAGTGTGGAGCTACCATGTTTGTTGTTTGTAGAGAGCAATTGAAGAGGGTGCAGATTTCATAGAAGCAGATATTCTTTCCTCTACAGATGGTCATCTCGTTTGCTTTCGTGACTTCTTATGTTGAGCACACCTTTTGTTCTCTGCACCCTTCTTCTATTACAGAAATGAGTTCTCGATTATCATTCAAAAAATTGTTTCTTTTTTTTCAAATGTTTTTACCATTTGTGAGTTCTTCTATTGACCTTTTAATCTTTTCCAGTTGCCATTTAATTGTGATAATGTAGATGAGTTGGGGAAGTTTCATGTGACTTATTACCAATCTGTTCCTGTTTTCAAGTCTTGAACTTGTTCCTATTTGCTATATATACTTCTTAGATTCTTAAAGTTTCTAATGCTAAGGTGTATCTGTCTATGTAATTGCTCTATAAGCATTCAAGGAAACGAAAAATACTTGTTATAAAAAAATTCTTGTTCTAATTTTGTAATCTCTTTACAGTGGTATATTGCAAACTATGACCGTGCGAAACAATACATAGATCTGTACACTCATGAGCACATGCCATTCAGGTATACCATTTACTTTCATGCGATAGTTACTTATGAAATGTTTCCGAGACTTATCTTGTTGTGAAGACTTGTCTTCTTTTTGACAGAGAAAACACAAAACAAGTTGGTTATCACTAGTGGATTATTGGTTTTTTACAACTTCCTGGGTTTCATGAAAACAATTGCTACTCGGCTGACGTAATTATAGATGCTGTGAGAAACAATTGTTTTATAAAAACTTGTCTTTGAAATAGCAGTTCTTTTAGGGGATATTTTTGTAAAAAATACAGAGTTTAAAGAACCACTGTGATGGAAAATAGTTTCCATAGCCCTTAAAGAACAACTGTTAGATTAAATAGTTTTCATAGCCCAAGATTTATGTCCCACCGAAACTTCATCTTATCTTTTTATCTTTTTAAGCTAACCTCTGCGCCTCTCTCTTCCATCTTCGTTATCTCATCTCTTCCAACAAAAACAAATTGAAACTACCAAACCCTAACCCTGTAATCCCCCTTCTCTTTTCCATTCACTCACCACCACATCTACCAATCTACCACCTTCATCACCCCGAGCACACCATATTTTCTTCTTCTACATCTCCATTCACTCACCACCAGCACACGACCACCAACAACTTAATAATACCCAAAATCCCTAAACCCAAATCTCATCTCCAAAGTTTCATACTTTCATAACACCCAAAAAAAAAATTAAAAGAAAATCCACATTTCTGTGACAACCCTAGAATCTGCAGATCCGATTTTCTGGGTTCGTGAAGAACAAAAATAAAATCAAGTCTTGAAGAACAAAAATAAAAACGAATTGATTTTCTGGGTTCGTGAAAATCAGAGGAGAAAAATGAATTTTGGAATTGAATCCTGGGTTAGTATTTAGCAGTTGTTGCTGTTGAATTGATCAGATCGGAGAAATGGGTGGTGGTCACTGTAAATTGATAAGGTGATGGTTGAATTGAAGATGGAATGGAGATTAAATGGGTCGATGGTTAGATCGAGAAAAGAGTAGTCTGTTTGATACTTGTGTGGGTTAGTAATTAGCAGTTTTGTTGTTGTTAGATAATCTGTTATAATCAACCATTCTTCTATTTCGTTCTATAATCAAAGAAGAAATCATTGAAGAAGAGTACAAAAGAAATCAGTGATGAAGAAGATTTGGTTTAAAGCAGTTCTTCCACTAGGAATTATTAGTGGATTCTTTGTGTTGGGTAATTCAAAGTATCACATCTGCAAACGGCAGGGTAAGAAACATGAAACAAAACCCCTAATTTTTTTTTTTTTTTTTGATTAATACCTGATTCATTGACATTTTTTTGCAAAATTTGATTTTGTATTGATGGATTTTGCGATTCCGTGGTTGGTTGGCATATTCACTGTTTTTCTTCTTCTTTTTTTTGTTCTGAAATTCACCTTTGAGCAGAGTTTTTCTCACTTTCCATTGAGCATAAGTCAAATGAATCAAATTTCTAGCACTGATTTGGTGTTTTAATTATTTTGATTGACAACTAATTTTTAGGGTTACATAAATTATAATCATTTGATGCAAGTTCAGGTTGATTGCAATTTGTCTCAAATCCAGAAAATTTAGAGAACACGACTAAAATCACAAAAAAAAAGTAGTAATCTCTATGGAAAACCACACCTCGTTGCTGATAGAGTTCAGGTTGATTGAATAACAAATGGTGGATCTGGGTTTGAAGTAACATTTCTGAATTTGTGGCTTATTGGTTCAATTTGTGTGTTTTGCATTACCTAATTTAGATTTGGAAACTTTGAATTGGGGGTTCAATTTGGAAGCTTAAGATTTGAATGTGGCCAAATGGATATTTTTCCATCTCTACTGTGCATGAGTTTGTATGAGTAAAATTTCATAATTTGGTCACCATTTAGTTGCTTTAAAATGAGCATTGGGATCATATTTGATACTGTTGTTGTCTGATTACGATTGTGGGGTTTGTTAACTTTCAATCTTGGTAGTTTTGAGGTTTCAAGATTCTTAAACTGTTGTAGTTCATGTGTTAGATGAATTGCCAAAGTTTAGTAATGGAAGTGTGTCTACCATTACCAAAGTTCTGTATTGGCTTATGATTAACTTCTAATGGTTTAATGTTTGCTATCAAATGATTACCTAGACTGAATTGTGGTTCGAATTAGCTGCAATTTGTAATGGAAGTGTGTCTGAATGCTTGAACACTTTAATGGGTCTGTTCTAGAATTGCAATTAATGCAGGGAAGAAGTATATGGAGGTTCACAAAATCAGTTGCAACTTGCAAGTATATCCAGTCATCACCAGCAAAACGCACACCAGGTGCTTGTAAAAAGGCCCGAGTTAGTTTCGTTTCACATTTTTCTGTGTTTGACCAATGGCATCTCCAGCAAACTGCCTTGGCCGAGGCATGGCTTCCCTCGACAAGGTATCTCTAGGAAACTTCTAAATTATCATGCTAAGTATTTTCATGTTGTGCAATATCATCTTTAACTGTGTTGTCCTTTTGCATGTTTTCAGTGGGAATTATTTGGTATATATGTGTTAGTTTTTCTAAATGCAACAATTTTCTTATCTTATTCTCCTCACTTCTGTGGACTATCAGTCATGTCAGGTAGATTTGCTGGTGAGGTCATTAAAGATTGAGTTCATGAAGTGAACTAAAATTGACTACATAGGTTGTGACAGTGTTTTTGTAAACTTTTAACTACTCATGTTGGTTGACTTACATAGGTTGAACACAGCCAAAGTTTAAGTTCTAATTTCGTAGTAGTAAGTAGCAGGTTCTACAAAAGTAGAGTAAGAAAGCAGACGAGAAGTTGAGTTTTGACTATTCAGGAGCTGTGTACTTGACCACGGTGGATTGGTAAGGTTATCGTGCGTTTCTGCTATAGTTGAATCATTAATTCCTTTTTTTGCGCTGCTAAGACAAACGTTAGATTATAATTAGTATCTAATTATTATTTTTCAGCACCAAAATATTTCTTGCATGTGCATGTTCTAGCGGAAAATTTAACCGAGGTATAATAAGCTAGCGAAACAGTGTTTCCCCGGCAATAGAAGAAGAAAACTAATACTGTACAAAGAAAGGGAAAGAATTTTCAGACACAAAAGCCCAAAAACATTACAAATAACCATCCATTTCAAATGTAAATATAATCCAAGTGACTTGAATATCATGTAAGAAGCTGCAGCGCAAGCTAAGCTAAAATGCTGACTTGGCCAGTATCAACAGCATAAGCCTGCACTGCACCTTAGTGTTAGTGGGTCACCACTCAAGGTGCTGCTGAAATTCATTTCAAGCGGAATATTTCTACATTTTGTATTGACTTTTCCATTTTTTATAGTTCCTTGTGTGTACACATTCAATGTTGTTTTCTCAAGTTGTAATTAAAATTATTCTAATAATAATGTCCACTTGCAAAATACTATAGTTGACAATATATGTATAGATCTCATAAGGTCCAACGAATATTTTCGTTCCTGGTTGTTGATTCAGATTTTGAAGCCATTGGGGGTGTTCATAATGAGCTATCATCAGGTTTGATTCTCTCTTTCTCTAATACATTACAGGATTTTACGACAATCTTTGTAATTCTTGCTAGTTCTTGAAATTTTTGCTCTACATCTTTGTTGTATAATTGTATAGTTGTTTTCCAATTGTATTAATTGTTCTTAAAAAATTCATTTCTTAACCAATGTTTGCCACTGTAATCAATGGGTGGGAGTACTCGCAATCGTTTCATCTGTGAGATTACGGATGATCAGTTGCACGAATTTGGTGACTTTTTGGAGGTGCTCGATATGTGAATTTGCTGAAGACTTTGTAGTGGTAAAAAGTGCTTACTTCTTGAGGACGTTGATAGTAGTACCCATATTTAAATGGATCAAAATAGGTTTACATGAATCTTCTGGTTTTTTTTTTTTTGCATGTCCTTCTAACGGTTCTTAAAGATCAGTCATTGAATTCTTTTATAGTTTATACCCCAGTACTCAGTAAGATAAATTACTGAGATTTCTTTGTTGATTTTCAGGTCGCAAAAAAGTAAGCTTTACCAATGTATCTTAAGGTTGTCGAAAATTCCTAATTTAATAGCTAGCTCAAGTAAGGTAAATCTCTCCCCAAAAAATATCTAATATTGAAAGTGTATCTTAATCTGTCTTCATGAGTATGAGAATGGAAAATGTATTCCTATCTAGTTCATGAAGGTTGTTGATTACTTCGTGAGTACTGGTTTTTGGTTTTTAGTGCTGACTAGGTTGTTGATTTAGCTTACAATCAGGCTTAAGAGAGGCTTAAGAGTACTGGTTTTTTGGTTGAAAAACAGAAACTAAGGAATGTTAACCTAAAGATTGTTGCTCAATTAAACTAGAAATGTCCTCTTTTTCCTTTCTATAAGTTAAACTGTGATGGAGCTTCATTGTTTTACTCACGTTTTGCAGGAGAAGGTGGTGTAATACGACATTCATCTGGTTCTTTTGTAGCTGCCTTTGCCCACCATATTTTTTTGAACTCTTCTACAGTTGCTGAGCTATGGTTCCTTAGACTTAGCATAAGGAGCGTTCCGTTCAATTTTCTTGCAAGCATTTGGTCAGGTACTAAATTGCGCATCAAAGTTAATTTGTTTTCATCTGCGTATTTGTGTTTCTTTGTATTTTTATGCGATCCTTTGTGTTTGCAGTAAGCACATAAATCCACCTTCTTGTGTGTTGTTTTTTACATAATCCTTTAGTTGTGAATGTGTGTAGTGCTTGTTGCAAATTTTTGGTTCCTTCAACATGCACTTATCTTTAAGAAGTCAATAGTGGTGTTGAAATTGAAGTGCTCAAGAATATTTTTAGGTCATACTATGCTGTTAGGAATTTTTTATTAAACCTCTAATGCCAAACTTATTTTTTATGCAGGATAACATTCCGTTCAGTTGGGGAGCTCAGTTCATCTTTTGTCTGTAGGTTGGGTTTCAGTGATTGTAAGAAAATTAGCTTTTAAGAATGCTCAAGTATAATTATAACTTAGAATGCTGTGAATTCATTACCTGTGTAATTTTTTTTGGGGTTTTTGACATATCTGTCAGCTCAATTAATGTAAATCGAGTTAATGTTGTAAACAAATTTCGAATTTGGATTGAATGGTGAATGTTTTGTTATCAAATGAGCATCTATTAAAGTTCAGTTTAGTGAATTTCAAATTTTATGCCAGTTAGAAATAAGTTGTGAATCAGATTTTCTAAATTTTAATGAATTTCAAATTCCAGGCCAGTCAGATGAAAAACTAGTCAGACTGGGATTCAGATGAATCAGATTTTTAAAAAGTATACAACCAATATAAACCACTTCTCAAAACTGACGATTAATTTAAAACTTTAGAAACCACTGTGAATGTCAGTAATATAAATTGACTGTCAGAAAAAGTCGTATTTTTAAAGATTTCAACTTCTGTGAAAAACAGTCGTTTTGGAAAAAACTACTCCCAGATTCCAACTGATAAAAACAGTCGTTTTTGATAATAATACCTCTTGTCTTGACAGTGGTTTAACTTCCATTTTCCACTAGTGTATGTTTGTTATTCAAGTCACAACTCGCATCTTGAAGTTGGTGAGTGAAGCTTAAAGTCATTTAAATTAATTGAAGTTGGTCATTTGTGCTCAAATTTTCACACGTTTGATTTATTTAACCTAGCTGAACAAAGCAGGAGGGATGATTTGGAGTCCCTCGGTTACATGCTTGTGTACTTTATAAGAGGGAGGTACAACTGGAAAGCTTAAGCAACCCTTATTGTGACTATTCTTTTGTTTCTTGTTTCCGCTTGCTGGTGGCCATGCCTCATTCAAATTGTGGGAATTTATTATTTGCTCATGTTTGACTGTTTTGTTTTTTCGCTGATAATCAGACTTCCCTGGCAAGGATATAAATCTCCAATAGGGAGGCACACGTATGAAAAAATCAAGGACAAGAAGTTGTCAACTTCCATACAGGTATTGGTGTTATTTACTACTTTTAGGACCTTAAAGTTTCTGTACCATACTACCATGTATTGTTGTTACCACATCTGGAATATAGCATGCTTGACCTTCCTTTAACTCCTTGTCTTGGCATGTCAATAGTGATCAGTTAATCAGTCTAAACAAATTTCATGCCATTTTATTTTAATCAACATGTCCTTCGCCAATTGCTTCCTCCAGAGTTTGAAGCATACTTCTGTTACTGTCGGTCATTACGGTTTTCCGATAAACCAGATTATTCATATCTAAGAATGATGTTTCAAAATGCGGTGGTTCGCGAAGGTAAATTACCACAAGCTATATTCTTCCTCTCAGGACGCAGTTCATTTGGACATAAATAAGAACTCAGTGTTTAGGATGCTATTTAACCCTCAATGATACTATATATGTACCTTGGTAAACTTGCAGGTTATCAGTTCGACTTATTGTATGACTGGATTACACTGACGGATCCCCGCATTGGTAGTGGCAAATTTATGACTGGATTACCCTTACGGATCCCCGTATTGGTAAACTACCGGGTAACCGTCCGTTGACAAATGTATTCCTTGGCAAGGCCATAGTTTGCGATATGTGGCCATTCATAACACAATTTAATTATTTTAGTTCATTCATGTTGAGGTTCAATTTCAGCTGAAGATTAAAGAAGGCTGGAATGTTGTAAATGGCTTTATCTATTTGTTAGTATATTTTATGGATACTTGTTCAATCCTGGGGCTTATATCTAAACCTCAGATCTTCCAAGAGTTTGAGCGGTTCATCACTAATACTAAAGTAGTTGTGTTCAATGGTTTTTTTAGCATCAAGACCTACAGGGAATTACTAAAAAAAAGAATGTATCATGTTGAGTGCAACTTCCCATCAATTTTCACCCATTCTGGAATGTATCGGGAAGAAAGGTATACATTCTATTTTTCCTTAGATTTCATCTAATTACTTTCGGTCTTGTTACATTGATGTATATGCATAAAGATACAAGTACCTAGTGAATCTTCTAGTGATTTGGTTAATGCACAATTATACTACTGTAATTTATTTTAAAATAATCGTATGGTTCAGTTTTAACAAATGGACTTTTGGTTCCTAGCCGTCATACCATTTGGAATTGTTGTGTTATTTGACCTACCTAGAATATATCTTATCTTATCAACTTCCTTGTTGTTTCAGTGTTGGAGTCGAACAATGTATGAACTCTAAATGGAGAGTAGTTGCAATGAGGAAAAAAGATGTTGCAGAATCTTTGAACAACCAGTAATTCAAAGATAAGTTTTCATTTCTCTTTGTTCAACCCTTTACATAATATCTGTATGAAAACCTATACATTTGAGATCGACAAGAACTCAGGTAGATTTAACATAAAATTTGATCTGTGCGCTTTTGGTAAGCTACATTATACCTTCAGCTAAGCGTTAGCATCTAATTATTTTAAATCCCCTATGAGTTTTGATCTTTCTCCATGAACTGATATAGCTCATAAACATATATCTTGGATTATCTCATAAACATGTATCTATAAACACTTTGAAGTATTTAAACTCTGAAATTGTGTATGTTGTTCATAAATATTAAGCTGAAAATGTGCAGGTTTTGAAAATTTGCTGCAACTGAACTAAAGTTGTGGAGCAACAACAGAAAGAACGATACAATTGGTACAGTAGTCAAAGCTTGCTGCAATACAAGATAAAAAGAGTCATGGTGAATAGCTTTTGAGCATCTTGGCTATCAGAGGAAGATTCTAAATGATGAACTGATGGTAGAACCTTGCTCCTTAGTTGAGCCAATTCACTCTCTTGTGCTTGCATTGTGAAAATAGGATAAGGTTCTCCAACTTAGTATTAGAAGTTTTTCAGACTTGAAATTTGCAGTATTTTTGTTATTTGAAACTATAAACTGAATATATTTTTCAATGTAAATTGAGTTTTAAAGCCATTAACTATTTAATTTTGTTAAATTCACTTTTGAATGCTTTATTAATTATATTGTGATTCATCTTTTAGTTTTTGATTCAGTTGATTCAGCTTTGGATTCAGCTGAATCAATATCATTTTTTTTATAAAGTTTCTTCAATAAAAACTATTGTGTCTATCAGTAGTCATCAATCAACTGTTGAAGAAAGTAGTTTTTCTAAAGGATTTAACGAATCTCAGACACAGTCATTTTGAGAAAAACCACTCATATATTAGAGCTAATGATCACAGTCGTTTTTACCAATGTTACTTCTTGTCCAGACAGTGGTTTAACTTCCATTTTCCACTAGTGATTAATTCTAACCAAGTTGGAACAATGGTTAGAGGCCACTCTTATAACACAATAGGTCATGAGTTCGAACCTCCACGTTATAATTTTCGAAAATCCATATCTTGACTTGAATATTCATTTTTCATTCATAATATTGGAATTAACGCCACACATGCGTGTTGTATGGTGTGGCACAGAGCACCGCATCCCTTGATTTATCCTTGTCTGGACAAATCCTGACCACCACTAACAAAGGCAAACTTGCCCTAGATTTGTTTTGTACCAATGATTATGGAAATAAGTTAACATAACGATAGTAAAATGTTAATAATTGGCTATAATAAAGGGTTTATTTTGTGAAATAGACAAAAAGTGTGATTATTATGCCATGTTTTGTAGTATTTTATTCATATTATGACGTGCTTTCTTAACGTGTTGTGTTGTGCCGTGCCACGTGTTAATCCGTACCGTGTGCTGGGCTGGGCTATTGTGGCTGTTAGTCAAACCCAGCATATCCCATTTAACTAACGTGTTGTGCCGTGATGGGCTAAGTCACGTGCTGGGTTGGGTTGTGCTCAACCTTTAGCGTGTTGTGCTGGGTTATGCTCGTGCTGGCACAACCCAATTTACATCTCTAGATGAGACTATGAAAAAAATTAGTTATAGCATGGGTTTTTCCATTTATTTTAATTTGAAGCAATTAAAGATAAATAAAAAGAAATTGAATATTTTTGAAAAACAATCAAATCTAATTGGATGAAACTAAGAACAATTTGGAAAAATGTTATACTACGGGTTTCCACGCTCACTGCACTCTGCACTTAATTGCTCATATTTTCCGTTGAACCAATAAAAAAGTTTCCAATTCACTTTAGGGAACATTATTAAAATACCCCTCAAAATTCACCCCTTAAAATATATCCCTTGTTCAATTTTTGAAAATTACTCTACCCTCTGAAAAGTGGAAGCAACTAGCACAAGTTGACTCCGAATTTTTTTTTTTTTACCCCTCGGGGGTATTTGTGCAAGGTCAATAAAATGCGCAATTGGGAATACTTATATTAATTGGGGGATATAAATTATTTTCCCCAACCAATAATGTCTGCTAAGAGGTGTTTTTGTGGGGCAAAAATACTAAAATACCCTTCCCTCCAAATAAAAATCTTAAAACTTAAAATCAAAAAACAAAATCATATCCCCGATTTTCATCTTCATCGTCGGCATTCTTGTTAGGGTTAGGTCTTTGAAACCTAAATATTCCATGTTCCCTTTCAAATTCTAAATTTTCCCACTCCTTTTCAAATTCTAAATTTTCCCACTCCCTTTCAAATACTCTTTTCCTTCTCTGCCGGCTCCTCACTTTGAAAACGATTTTTCTTTTTTACATTCGAAAGTGATGAAGACCATGCCGGAAGTGATGAATACCATGCCGAAAAATGGTGACGGCATGCTTGGTAACTAGCATTCAATGACGTAACTAAGTGCCGGCAGGCTCGATAGAAATCTATCATTGCCGATAGTCAAGTGGAAAAAAAATCAATTTTCTGGGTACTTTAGATCATGTGCCGGCAAATAATTTACGAAACATACTATGCCGTTAATAGTACCAGTATGCTCGAGAATTAACTACCTGTGCCGGCAGTGGACAGCCGGGAGGGGGTAACCTTGGACCCCCCCCCCTCTCGGATAGCGGAAAACATTACGGATGTAAGTGTAATTCCGGCATGGATAGGCAACTAAGAACAACGCCTTCCCTGGTATGTAAAACTATGGTGTGCATGCATTGATATAACTATGAATACCATGCCGGTTTAGGTTGTTCCGGCATGATATTCATAGTTACATCAATGCCGGCAGGATGTTCTGCAGGTGCAGCCATGGTGAATCCAAAGTTACATCTAGAGAAGATTCAACATAAAAGACATATTACCGGCATGGTATTCATAGTTATATCAATGCCAGCAGGGTGTTCTGCTGGTGCAGCCATAGTGAATCCAAAGTTACCTCTGGAGAAGATTCAACATAAAAGACATATTTGTTGCTAACGTGAAGACTCAGAGACATCTCTCTGGTCACTTTGGTCACTCATCTCAACCAAAAATTTCGAACCTAACATTCATACTTCTAATCTCCCCAAAATGATAAAGATTTTTATTAATCAATTAACATAACTAATTATTATTAACCATTAAACCTGATTAATGAGGGGTAGATTAGGAATTTGTGAAAATACATGGATATGGGGTGCCCTTGATTTACTATTTAAATCCCATTTTTGTCTTTTTTCATATATCTCCCAATTACGTGTTCATAAAAATGGAGGTATTTATAACATTCCCTCTTTATTTTTATTTGAAGCAATTAAAAACAACTAAGAAGAAATTGAATGTTTTTGAAAAACAGTGGCTAAAAGTGTGTTCCGAAGAGTATTTATTTTTGGATCCTGTAGAAAGACCCGTGTGTCGGGCACCACCGATATCTCCTTCCGTACAAATTGCATTTTTATTTTATTTTACTTTTATAGTTTTGCTTTTCACCATTGTTTTTCAATTTTGTTTTATTTTGAAGCTGGTGAAAAAGAATTGGATCTATTTAAATCTAATTGATGGAGCTTAACAAGAATTGGGAGTGCCAATCAATTTAACAAATCAAAATTTGAAAAAGAATGATCAATTACTAACCAATTTGATTGAGTTTGGGTTATCTTTTGAAAATCCAAAATATAACGTACAATACACGTCCCTATCATTTTAAGGTTGCAGTGTATTCGAAAAATGGAGAGCGAAGGAGAGCAAAATCCGCTCTATCTCGATCGAAAGATTTTTTGGCTTTCCATGGAAACTTTAGGTAACACAGTAGGAATCATAGTGGAGGAAAAGAAGAGAAGAGGTTTTAGTTCTTGGATCCATCTGTCGGTGAAATCAACTTTTTGGATGGTTGATGTTTTGTAGGAAGCTATGGATTCTCATTGTGCAAAGAATATATGGCCGAGAAGGGATGGGGAAGCTTCGTACCTTTGTGAGGTTAAGGAAAATGATGTTGGTAGATATATGAGACTTTCAAGAGTTCGGATGTGTGATCAACCTAGATCGTATGCTCTATGCATTCCTTGTGGAGATGGAAGCGTCTACTGGTCAATTTTTTGTAAGGAGGTGCAGAAAGTTTTAAGGGAGAATAATATGGTACGGAGGCAGGTGCAGTTGGTTCCTTCACGATCTGATTTTCATCAGTCATTAACAAGTACGGATACTTATGTTTGGAGATACATGGGCGTAATCAAGGTTAATGGATTTATTAGATGGCGGCGTTTAGAAATGGAGATCCTTAGGCTGATGCAGTGGAATTCTTTTCACGATTTGGAGATTATTGATGAATAATCGGCTTACATAGAGCTGATCAAGCTATTACTGGTTGGATATTTGGAAGCCGAGGAAGATCATTGTTGATGATATAGTGGTTACTTTATCTCAAGATCAGATGGTCCCGGCGGAGATCAGTTATAAGGTGAAAAAAGATAAGTCCAAAAGTACGCAAGAGGTTATCATTCCTATACAGGCTATGTCTAGATATGGGAAATAGTTGAAGATTAGAGGTATTCCTCACCATCTCTGGAGTTACAAGTTGTTCAAATCGATTGGTGAATCGCTGGGAGGTTTAATCGATATAGATTCAAGCACTCTTAGAAAGGAAAGTTTGAATTTCTTTAAAATTTCTGTCAAAGGTAATTTTACGGAAATCCCGGCAATTCTTTTGGTAGGGGATAAAGGCCAAAAGTGGGTTGTTTCCATTGAATGGGACTACAAATTTAGTCTGAAGAAGAAGGCATCGCTGGAGAAATTTAACAGATTGTTAATTGAGTTTGAAAAGTTACATATTTCAAATTCAAGAATTTCAACTCCCGCTTATTCATGAACGAAATCGGTGTGAGTTATGGAATCGGACCCAGGTGACTTAGTGCATAAAATTTGTACGAATGAGTCGAGACAAGTCCTGACTTACAAACCAAAATTAACGGCAGGTGCAAGTTCTTCTAATAACTCATCTTCAAAGAGAGGAGTTAAAGAGGTTGATCTCTATATCTCTGATTCTCAAAGATTGAATGGTTCAGCAGTTGGAGTTCCAGCTCGGTCTGTTGAGAAAGGAGGTATTAATACTTCTTTTGAAGAGATAACTGGATGTGCAGGAGTAGTTCCCATCTCTCTACAGAGAGGTTTTTTACCCACTGTCAATAGGTTTCAGTCATTAGCTGATGTTGGTGGTGAAGGAGGTAACCCCACATTTGGGAGACATGAAGTAATTGATAGTTTATTGGAATCTGAGTCAACTGGAATGAAGAACGTGGTTGGAAGTGTAGCTGGTGTACCCAAGCATTCTGATTTGACCGCTCATAGTGCTTATTTATCTAATAACGACAGATGTGGAGATGCTTTTCTTGCTGTTGGGGTAGAGACTCACTCGACTGTGTTTACAGACAATATGTTTATTTTATCAGGTTTACCTGATGACCTTCAGATTTTTTTGCACGATGATATTTTGAATATTGAAGCATCCCCTTCAATCCTTGTTCAGGATATGCTGCCAGTTCAAGTCAATAATCCTAATCAACTCTTTAATGTGATTGAGGATCAAATTTTTATTAAACTTGGAGATATCCAGGGAGTAAACATTGACTCAAATGAGGATATCTTCTCAACTTCAAAACTGGTGTTTGAATTATGTTGTCGACTGGGTGGTATCACTGATAAGGATAAGACTAAGGTTAAAGAGGTAATCGAAGAGATTCTCTTTGAGTACATGGATCGATACAAGGATATGGCAGAAGGTAAGAAGGTTCAAGATAGTTGCGACTCTTCTAATTCAGGCGATTCCTTTGACAAAGGGGCAGACTTGGAGGAGGTGTCCTCAAGGGATAATATGGGTTGTGATGGGGTCTAAAATTCTTAACTGGAATATACGAGGGTTAAACGCTTATGATAAGAAGATAGCTGTTAAAAATCTCATTGCACTTCATAAATGCTTAATATGTATAATTCAAGAAATAAAAATGGTGCAAATGTCAAGCTGGTTTGTCAGACAATTGTGGTTTCATGATGACTTTGGTATGGAGTTTTTGCTATCTCAAGAAAGTGCTGGTAATAGTGGAGGACTGATTATAATTTTGGATGCTTCTACTTTGGAGCTTCTAGATAAAATAATGGGTGTTAACACAATAACTTGTCTTTTCCAATTCCGGAGTAATGGTTTTAAGTTCACGCTAACCAATGCTTACTCTCCTTGCGATTTCATCTTGAGGGAAGATTTCTAGAGAGATCTAACGGAAATTAGGCAATGGTCTGCTGGGTCGTGGTGTTTGGTGGGTGATATTAATTCTATCAGAAGCGATACAGAAAGGAATAAAGCTGGTGGAGATAAAATGAAATGGCTGTCCTCAATGATTTTATTCATGAACAGGAAATGACTGATTTACCTCTCAATGGTGGATCTTACACTTGGAGAAACAAATCAGCTGATCATTTGTTATGTAGGCTCGACAGATTTCTGTTTTGTTCCTCATTTGATGCTAAGTATAACACTGCAACACAAACTGTGCTGGTTAGAACGATTTCTGATCATAATGCTTTATTACTGGAGTTATTTTCTACTGTTAGAATTAATTCTAATTTTAAAATTGAAAATCATTGGCTCAAACATCCTGATTTTGTCAAGTTGGTGGAGCAGTGGTGGAACAATATGGTGTTTGTCGGTACACCAGACTATATTCTTTCTAGAAAGCTTCAAAACCTAAAGTTTTTCATTAAGAATTGGAGCAAATCAGAATTTGGCAATGTAAGACAAGAGGAGGATGATATAATGAGCAAGATTAAGGACTTAAATTTGTCCGAAGAAAGTGCGGATTTTATCTGTTGTTCACCTTCAAGAAAGAGCTACTTTCCTGGTGAAAATAAATAATGTCAAGGTAACTAGAGCAAGAATGGCTTACCAGAGAGTAAAAGTCAGGGGTTTTAAGGAAGGAGATAAGAACACAAGATTTTTCAATATGATTGCTAATACCAAAAGAAGAAGAAATTGTATTACAAAGTTGAAAGTGGCAGGAGTAGATGTTTTTAATCAGGAGGTTATTAAGAGGGAGATTCAGCAGTATTATTCTACTCTTTTTACTTTGGGTACTTCAGTGTCTCCTTCTTTTGAGAATATGTATTTCAAGAGTCTTGATTCTACACAACAAGGTTGGTTAGAAAGGTCTTTTGATGAGGTGATAGATTCTATTAGGAAGTGTGGAGCCAATAAATCCCCTGGTCCAGATGGGTGCAATCTTGAGTACTATAAGGCTTGTTAGGATACTTTAAAACATGACGTTATGGGAGATGTGAATACTTTTCACTGCAAAGGTAAGCTTGATTGGATCGAGACTCAATATGTCTTTCATTAAGTTAATTCCTAAGAAAGAGGACTCATTTACAGTTAAATACTTCAGGCCTTTGAGTGTTATTAGCAGCTTTTATAAGATAATTTCTAAGCTTCTTGCTAAAAGGATGAAGATTGTCATGCCAAGCCTCATATCTAATGCTCAAGGTGATTTTATTAAGTATAAGCAGATCCTAGATGGTATTCTAGTTGCTAATGAGTGCATTGATAGTAGGCTGAGGCAAAAGAAACCAGGAATTCTATGCAAGATAGATATGGAAAAGGCATTTGATAATGTCAACTGGCCATCACTTTTTTCTATTTTAAGAAAGAATGGCTTTGGTGACAAGTGGATTCAATGCATTCATTGGTGTGTCACAGGTGCTCAATTCTCAATTTTAGTCAATGGTGAAGCTACTAGTAGGATTAAGCCTACAAAAGGGATTAGACAAGGTGGCCCATTGTCTCCCTTTTTGTTTTTTTTTTGGTGGATGAAGTTCTCTCTATTTTGGTTAATGAGGCGGTAGAATAAAATAAAATTGGTGGCTTTCAGGTGAAGGAGGGAGGAACAACAGTTTCACATCTTCAATTTGCGGATGACACAACCATTTTTCTTAACGCTTCTAAGGAGGAGGTAAGAAGACTTCTGATTATTTTGTTAATGTTTGAACTCTTGACAGGTTTGAAGTTAAATTTGGAGAAAATCTCTATGAAAAGTATTGGTGTTGATGACTTGATTAATGAGCTAGCAATGGAATTTGGCTGTAAAATTCATATTACTTACTTGGGTATGCCAATTGGTGCTACTAAAAGGAATGCTTCTATTTGGGATGTGGTTATTGAGAGAATGAAGAAGAAGTTAGCTCCATGGAAGCGTAAATTTTTGAATAAAGCTGGTAGGGTGACGTTAATATATAAGAAGCTCTTTAGAAAGCATTGCAGTTTATTTCCTGTCTGTCCATTATCTTCTTGTAGCGGTCGAAAAGAAGTTAAATTCCATTACGAGGAAATTTTTACGGGGAGAAGATGAGAATAACAGGAAAATGAGTTGGGTCTCATGGAAGAAAGTGGCAAAATCAAAGAGGAATGGAGGATTAGGTATTCGGAATTTAAGACTCATCAACAGGTCTTTAATGGCTAAGTGGCATGGTAGATATTATAGAGAGAAAACTGCGTTATGGAGGAAGATAGTTTGCGAGAAATCTAATGCTGATGAGAATTGTTTGGTTCCCATGCAAGTTAATAAGGCGGCTGGAAGGAGTTTATGGTTTGAGATCCTAACAGCTAACTGTGATTTTTTTGGTTCTGTTAATATTCAGGTGAAGAATGGTTCAAATATTCGCTTCTGGGATGACTGGTGGATGGAGAGGAGATCTTTCAAAGAGAAATACCCTAGGTTGTATAAGATCAGTAGACAAAAATTTGGTACAGTGGAAGATATGAAGAATACCATTTGGAACTTCAGCTTTTCAAGAGAACTTGGACCTGCGAAAAGAATAGATCCGTTGGAGATAAAACACGACTTGTGTAATGTGGTACTCGTTCAGGATGAGGAGGATAACATTGAGGGGGATACTTCAACAAAAGCTATTTTCAATAAGTCAACAGATTATGATCAGGAATGGGATTTCTATAATGTGGCACACAATAAATTTGCTATGCCAAAGGTGATTTTTCTGATTTGGTCTCCTTTACATCAATTAGTTCCAACTAGTTTTATACTATAGAGTAGAGGAGTTGAAGTAAACACCATTATGTGTCCTTTCTATTTATTTGAGGTTGAGACACAAGAACACCTATTCATCCATTGCAGCGGGGCTAGGTTTATTTGGTCTCTACTTCTCGCGCATTTGAAAGTTTGATGGGTTATGACAAAGGACTTACAGAGCTTGTTTTTGAGATGGAGGTTGGAGAAGCTTTCTAAACGAATAAAGATGATATGGCATCTTATTCCCTTTGCACTCAGTTGGGAGATATGGCTCGAAAGGAATAGGCGTGTACATGGAGGAAGGGCTAAGGATAAGGATGAGCTAGTTATTGCTATTTTACTTCATATACATCTCTGAAGCTCTAATACAGACACTTTTAAGGATTTCTCAATGAACCAGATTATATACCACTAGGAAGAAATAATTCATATGTAATTGAGGTTTTTTTCTTAGTTTTTTTTTTTGGGTCTTTGATCTTTGTTGATCAATCTGTACATTCCTTGTAATTACCATCTTTTTTCTCTTTTAATTCATCCTTTTTTCCTCAAAAAAAATAAAAATACACGGCCCTATAGGGGGCCCAATAAACCATATGATCGTGTGTGAAGGGGCCCGACCGAATATTAGACTATTCACAACTTTTTTTTTTTAAACTACTTAAAACTTATTGGTTGTTTAAAGTTATTGTAATCAATTTTGATTAAACCGCAATGAGTTCGTAGTGCAATTGAAATATTTTGATTCCGATATGAAAATTTTTGTGCTAGATTAAATGAATTTTAAAAAGTCGATAAAAGTGAAAAACTTTTTATTTGTGCTTAAGGTGGATAGATTAAATGAATTTTAAAAAGTCATAGCAGTTGCTAAAAGTGTTTTAGCGACACTTACGGGACTTTTTATAACTGTTAGCTCTGCATTTTCTTAATATATTTGAAACTACATCGACTTTGAGCGAAACTTTGGAGTTCAATAGTAAATCAAATATTTAGTTTTGGCCGACCTTAAGGGAAGCCTTCTATGTGATGACAAATCTGCATTTTGTATGTCACAAAAAATGTCCCAAACTTTTAAAATTAAAATTTATTATTATTCTCCTCCAATTGGAAGGAATGTGGTTTAGACATGGAGATATTAACAAAAGAGCGAGATTGAAATAGGTACAGAAAGTATTTTCATTTTTGCTTCCCAAGTGAGCCATACAGAAGGTCTCCCATAGGCCGTTCAACCCTAGTTTGTAAGTTCGCGAATGATTCACGAATTATTCACGAATTTTTCCGTATCACGAATTTTACCGTTTTATTCGCGTACGTTTGCAATTCCGAACCCAAGTCGCGTATTATGTGGCATTCCCAGATTATTCGCGAACCGTTCACGAATTTTACGTATCCCGAATCCCGAATGATACGCCCGCTTAATTCGCCATAAATTCTTTAGCTTTTACGTTTCTAAAGGCCTCACTTTTTGGGGTTTACTGCCTCCCGGGCATACACGACCCAATATTAGACGTTGTTGTAATTTTTATGAAATAAAAATGACTTAAAAAAATTT
The DNA here is from genome assembly GCA_023529315.1 of Papaver bracteatum. Lineage (NCBI taxonomy): Eukaryota > Viridiplantae > Streptophyta > Magnoliopsida > Ranunculales > Papaveraceae > Papaver > Papaver bracteatum. The sequence continues at coordinate 456,944 of JAJJWX010001955.1, forward strand.
GAAGGTGATGGTGAGAGAGATCTCAAACTCACTGACCAAGCATCTAAACCACTGTACCACGTCCTCTTGGATGACTAATGTTGTATATATTATTAATATCATCATATTAATTTTATTTTTTCTTTAAATAACTCATATATATGCATAAAAATTGGTCTATGACCTTATAAATATAAATTATTTAGTATATATAGATACCGAATTTTCAGAGCCGAACTCACAATTATAAATCGAATTATACACGTCATATTTATGCCGTTCCAATTCAAATCGATTTTAATCACGTCCCGTTGACCGAATCTTGGACCAAATCTGAATTTTACAAAACCATATAATACTCATATGTTTACCGTTCCATACGTTATCCGAATTCCAAATTGCTAACTAGGCGTTCAACTAGATAACGGCTGAAAATTCGAATATATTCAATTTAAACTACAGTAATTGTATATTTAGTGTCTTATCTCGCAACGGTTATAAAATACTAGGTACGAAGGTAAGCGTGCACCACGTTGTTTAATTTGTATTGAATTTAACGCAATTGAAGATGAAATTGATCTCTTTAAAATGAATTGATTGAGTTAACCAACATTGGGTACTTCCAATCTTAAAAAAGAAGAAGATCAATGTCGCATCGGGTTGGATGAAATAAAATAGGCTGACTACGTTACAATTCTTTTTTTTCTTTTTCTTTTTGTGTTTCAATAATTCTTTTCATCTCACTTTTAGAAGAGTAATTCTACAGGGACCGTGGAAAAAATCGGGAGAAATCAGTGGCCTAATAGGGGGTGGGTCCCGCCACACCGGTGGGTCCCACCACTTATTAGGGCCACGGGATTTCTCTAGGTTTTTTCCACGGTCAACTAAGCATTATTGCTTTTAGAACCCACCGCTGATGTGGCTCATACATAGTGTTTACGTGGCTAACTCACTTGGCACAATTTGCCAATTATTATACCTGATCAACCCACCTCCCCCGATCTTCGAACATCTCTTCTGCTGTCTCTTTCTTCTTCACGCGGAAAAAATTCATTTTCTGTGTTTCTCCTTTTTATAGTTTTTTAGGGCATCAATTCAATAATGTAGCTTGAATATCAAATCAAGCACTACAACCACTTGAAAGTGTTATGCTACGTCACTTTTTAAGGTCTTTCTGATTTGGAGGTGTTTGAAAGGAGCTTCATTTATCTTCTTTATCATCCATGGAAGAATTAAATGGGAAGTTAAACTTGAGTCATTGTTGCAGAAAACCGTACTGTACTTAGCTTTCAGATTTCATGTCTATGGAATTATTCTACAAGTTTTCGTTCTGGAATTTACTAACTTTACGAATCGTGAGGGTTTATAAGGATTATCTACCTAACATACATACTTTTTATAAAGAGAAGAAAGGAATTATAAAATAAATCTATTTTTTGAATAAGAAAGGAATTATAAAATACATCTAATTTTTGAAGAAAAAGTGAATTGGAGAAAAGAGACAATCCCGGTGATTTGATTTTCAGATTTCAGTATATACTGAAATTGAAATCTTCATGTACATCCCACGTCACTGCCACATCGGTGGCGGGTTTCACCGTGGGTTTTAAGGGTGGGCCGAGCAGAACTACTGTTTCTTTTTTTTTAACTTCAAGTTCAATCTATTGAATACCGACTCAATCTGCTTTGATCTAATTGATGGATTCTAACAATAGTTGGGGACTGTCCATATCCGACTTACAAACAAATTTTTAAAAAGAACAACAATTTTTTCCCCGATCCAACCATGTTTGTTTACTCCTGACTCATATGAGTCGTCTGGATCTTAGTCATCTGGATCTAAGTGAAATCACCTGACTCATCTGGATTTGACTCAATATGTTTGTTTTGAGTCAGATCTGACTCAAAAAAGATGAGTCAGTAGTTTGATCTCGTGAGCAAGGTAGTTAATATCGTGTATCGGTATCATATCGGTCAGGTCATATACACCTATACAAATGATAATATCGGTTGTTATAGGCGATACATCATTAGGATTTTTTTAATATTTATTATTTATCAAATAAAAAATATATTGAAAGTAGTAATTGTAGTAAACATACTTCAACCTTACAAAATAAGAGGTGGTTGATTAGAGCCTTATACTATCAACAACAAAACTAAGCATTCAATGTCTGTTAGCCCATCAACATCATGTTTACAGTAACTACATCCACCATAATCATATATGAAGTTACCAAAATTAGTGGAGTTACTTTCTTGAACTAAAATTTCAAGAAACCATAACCAAAAGACAAAATATATTAGTGATATATCAGTGTACAAGTGATACCGATATATCGGTCCGTACATGACGATACACGCGTTTTTATCGTTTCTCCTTCGTATCGCCGATATTTTAAATATCGTAAAGATTTTTTGCGATATCCTATAAAAACCTTTAATATCGGCATGTACAACCGATATTGACTACCTTGCCCGTGAGTCAGAAGTATTTTGTTATCTGACTCAAATGGGTCTGAGTCAGGGTCGAGTCAAATCCGACTCAAAATGCAAAACAAACGGCCTGATTGTTGAATCGACCCGAATCAGGGGTTAACTCAGGTCCAGACGCCGAGTCAGTTGCAAACAAACAAGGTCAATTAAGAGGAAAAAATCAGTGGCCAGAAAGCCTCTCTGGGTGTTCCTAACATATTGCATTTCCTAATCCCATGGCCTTAAAAATAACAAAATGCAATCGGTTTTGCTAAATAATTTTATGCAGGGCTGGCAATAGATAACCAATTTTTTTTCTTTTTTTTTTCTTCTGATGGATAGATTACCAAATATTGGCTGTTGCTAGCTAGACATATATTGGCGTATTTTCAAAGATTCTAATCCCAGAAGCTAGATTCTCATATCTGATCCAGATATGATATTTGAACGTGAAGGCACCTACGATACACAATTTACAGCTTAATAACGAATCGTCTAATCCATGTTAGAAAACTTGGTTATGTCCATAAATACATGTGCCTCAAAAGCAAAGTCCGCAGTACTTAATACCCAATACAGAAAGATCCCAATATCCCATGTCCACAAATGATATGTTTGTCTGGACAGCCATTTTGCTTGCAGTGGCAGCTCTATTCGTCCACAGTTTTCTTAGTCGCAAAAATAAAACTAACTCGTGGCGATTACCACCGGGTCCTCCTGGTTGGCCACTGATCGGGAACCTGCTAGATTTAAGCTATAACTGTAAGGAGCCACACAAAAGATTGGTACAACTTCAAAAGAAATATGGACCAATTTTCATGATACGTATGGGTGCGATGAATACGCTAGTTATTGCTTCTGCAGATGCTGCTATGGAGTTATTCAAAAGTCATGATCAAGCTTTTATCAATCGTCATCCAATCCAGGCGCTGCAACCATCAAAAGATGATCATTATGCGACTCCATGGTCTCCATATGGACCAATCTGGCGAATGAATAGGCGCCTATATGCAACCATCTTCTCTCGTACGACAATGAAGAATACTTTAGGTAGACGAAGAGAATTTGTTGATCAGATAATACGGTGGATATCTGTAGAAGATAAGGAAGGTAGAAGTGTTGAGATAAAACACTTCACTCTGGTTGCCTTTGCTAATTTACTGGGAAATCTCTTCTTTTCTAAGGATGTTATGGATCTTAAATCTGCAACTGGGACAAAACTCTATCAACTGCTTGGAGAAATTGTAGTATTATCTACAACGCCTAATATAGCTGATTTCTTTCCATGGTTACGAAGTTTAGACCCACAGAATTTGTCAAAGAGAACGAAGAAGGCCGTCAATGCATGCGCAAACATTCTGGATGGCTTTGCAAAAGAGAGAAGGAGCACTGATCTTTTACACAATACCAACGAGGATAAGGATTATTGGGATTTGTTGATGGACTTCGAAGGCAATGGCAAAGATGAACCATGGAAACTGTCAGACCGACACATTAGTTCGTTTATAACAGTGAGTAAATTCATAAACTTGAACTATTTGATGATGTTCTTAATACGACTTACTTTATGAAACTGCTTAAATTTTTTCAAGGATGCACAAAGTGATAAAGATTGTTCTAGATCTGTCTCTAAGTTTGCTCGTGATCTCATCCTTATTAAGAGGCTAGCTCGCACTGCTTAATTTGTGTATATAGAGAGGGTCTGTATTCGAATTCGGGGCGGATCATAATTCTATTGCTCAATATTCTTTTATACCGTTGATAATAAACTTTTGTAATCTTATATATGTAGGAAATTTTTATCGGTGGAAGCGACTCACTGATCAATTCCGTAGAATGGGTAATGACAGAAGTTGTTCGCAATCCAGAGGTAATGAGGAAGGCCAAAGATGAGATTGCGCAAGTTGTTGGTTATAATAGAAAGATTGAAGAAAGTGATGTCGAGAGTTTACCTTATCTAGGTGCGGTGATTAAAGAAACATTGAGATTGCATCCAGCAGCTCCTTTGCTAATACCACGCACCACTGTTGAAGAAATGGAATTTATGGGATATATTATTCCAAAGGACACAGCAGTCTTGGTCAATGTTTGGGGTATTGGAAGGGATTCAGCTTTATGGGATGATCCGTTCTCGTTTAATCCTGAACGTTTCCTAGGAAACACCACGGATTACCGCGGACGTCATTATCAATTCTTACCCTTTGGAGCTGGAAGACGTATGTGTGCTGGCATCCCCATGGCTCACCAAATTCTTCACATTGTAGTTGGATCATTGCTCCAATCTTTCGATTGGACCCTTGAAAATGGCATGACACCAGAATCCATCGACATGAAGGAAAAGTTTCAGACATCATTGCAAAAGTCCACTCCTTTGAGGATAATACCAAAAGCATCGGCTCTTGCAGCGTGACTTCACGTACTCGACAACATTGGAATTTTATCCCGTGCATCCATGAACTTTAAAGTTTAATTTGTTCTTCGTACGACTCTCTATGGTCACGTTTATAAAAATAATGCATTTTGCAGCTGATATGTAGATCATGTTGTGTACCTGCAAGTTAACAGCCTCCTAGTTCTTGATATTCACTTTGATTTACGTTTCTTGCTATCTATTTTGTTTCATGACTGAATACATGTTACTCAGATTGCGTGTTCTTTGGCATTCTATAAGAAAGTTATTTTTTGGTGTTTCAAATATTTCTTCTCTGTTTTTGTAACTCACACAACAGTAATTAATGCAAAAGTGATACCTCAACAAATTTGATTTTCCAAGAGGAATAGAGGAAGTATTCAATTTGATATCCAAGAATTAATGTAAGGTCATCCACACTGCTGTAAGCAAATAGGCATCAAAAATATAGCAGCACTAAATGATAACGTGGTTAGCTAATCAGCAAAATGCGAACTGCCAAATCTTATGCAAATCCAATTGGCACCATGCATCTCTGTAACGAATACGCGTCACTCTTTCTGTCATGTTGTGATAATTCAGACTAAATATATAGACAGCTGAAGAATTCGAGATACCTTAATCATAACTTGTTAGAATACAGTCATCCAACTCAAAACCAATTGGCAACAAGTGGAGTAGCTCCACACTTTATATGGACTAACTATGGTTTCCCTACCTTCTTGGGTCTTACTGGGTTTCACGTCTCATACAGGGCCTGTTGTGATAACATATTAGAATACGGGCATCCAACTCACAACCAATTGGCAATGAGTGGAGTAGCCCTTCCATATTATATTTATGTTAATTACGGGGATATTAAGAGTGTGGGACTATTATCCTTCACACGTCCACTCACGTGTAGCCTCGTTGGGTCTAACACGTGGACCGTTGGGTCTACTCACATACGGGCCTAGCTCTGATACCAAATTAGAATACGGGCATCCAACTCAAAACCAATTGGCAACAAGTGGAGTAGCTCCACACTTTATATGGACCACTGTATGGTTGCCCTACCTTCTTGGGTCTTTCTGGGTCTCACATCTCATACAGGGCCTGACTGTGATAACATATTAGAATACGGGCATCCAACTCACAACCAATTGAAAATGAGTGGAGTGGCCCTTCCATATTATATTTAAGTTAATTACGGGGATACTAATAGTGTGGGACTATTATCCTTCACATAACTAGATGATCAATAACATCATAATGTGGCACTTAGGCCCTAGTTTATATTAAACTTTACTTTGAGGATTGCCTCTGGCCTGATTACCGTAAGAAAGAATTGTTAAAAGCATTACACTTGTTTCGGGAAAGACAGAGACAAGATGAAGCAGCAAATTTGGGAGTGGAAACTCAGAATTAATCTACCCCAATCGCTAAAATCTAAGATTTGTTTTCTAATTTTGTTAATAATACTGGGCAATTTAGGGGTGAGCATGGGCCCGGTATGGACCGGTTTTCGCCTCATCCGCATCCAATCCATTGCACTACGGATTTCGAATTTGGCATCCGCATACAATCCAAATCCAACGGATTTGCATCCAATGGATGCACGGATGGACAGATTGGATGCGGATAATCCAACAGATTTGTTTTTGTTAAAATTTATGGTAAAGAAAATTAAGTTAACACAAATGACTCCTTATAAAACCTACATATCTTATATATGTATACAAATATAAAAATGTCATGTAAAACATTCCAAACAAATATCTTAAAAATTCCCAAATAATCCATAGTTTTTCTAGAACTATATAAATGCCCTTAATTTAATGGATATGGATGTCCAACGGATTTTCAAGGTTACATCCAGGCCCGATCCATTATCCGTTGGATTTCAAAAGTTCCATCCGCATCCAACCCATTAATGAACGATCCGGGTATCCATCCGCAAAAGAACGATTGGTCCCGATTGAATCCGCGGATTACGGGTCAAATGCTCACCCCTAATGGGCATAATCTAATTAATGAATAACTTTGTCTTCAAATCAAATACAATGAAGAATATAGGCAACAAAAGCCCAATTAGTGTTAAAATCCAGTTTTAAAGCCCATCAACCTTTATAACTGTACTAGGGGTGAGCATGGGCTGGTATGGACCAATTTTCGCCTCATCCGCATCCAATCCATTGCACTACGGATTTCAAATTTAGCATCTGCATCCAATCCATATCCAATGGATTTGCATCCAATGGATGCACGGATGGACGGATTGGATGCGGATAATCCAACAGATTTGTTTTAGTTAAAATTTATAGTAAAGAAAATAAAGCTAACACAGATGACTCCTTATAAAACCTACATATCCTATATATGTATACAAATATAAATGCCATGTACAACACCCCAAGCAAACATCTTAAAAATTCCTAAATGATCCATAGTATTTTCTAGAACTACATAAATTCCCGTTATTTAATGGATATGGATGTCCAATGGATTTTCAAGGTTGCATCCGGGCCCGATCCGTTATCCGTTGGATTTCAAAAATTCCATCTGCATCCAACCCATTGAAGAACGGTCCGGACATCCATCCGCAAATGAACGTTTGATCCCGGTTAAATCCGCGGATTACGGGCCAAATGCTCACCCCTAACCGTATCATAAACTTATCTAGTAAAGGCCTAATTATGTTGACAACTAAATAGCAGAGTTACAATTACGGTTATATATTTTGTAGTGAGTCAATGGGCCTAACTAACTTCGAAAACCGATTTGCATTGTTAGGGCTGTCCAAGGCTTATAAACTGCACGATCATAAATAACCTACAACTCATAGGGCGTGGGAACAATCTCGGCATGTCCCCTCGTTAGGTCTAATACATGAACATAAAAATCAGGTGATGCACGGTTAAATGAGACTCGTTGTTCCTGCTACTTTGATAACATACGTAGCCTCGTTAGGTCTAATACGTGGACATTAAAAATCAGGTGACGCGCGGTTAAATGAGACTTGTTGTGCCTGCTTTGATAACATATTGAAACCCATGGACCTAACTAATCTCAAAAACCGGCTTTCCAATTTATAGATGTCCAAGACCAATAAATTGCACGATCATAGATAACTATTACAATGTGGAACTAATTTCAACACTTTGTGTAAGCGTTTTTTCTTTGTTAGAGATTAATGCAATAAAGGTCATAAAACAAGTCTAGGATCAACATAACCACAGTGAAAGTAATCCTTAACCACCGTAATCACGTACACCAAGATGACTTTGGTCCCAGTGTCTACCAAAAAAATATATAATCATATAGTCCATCCAGGGTTCAACATTGATTTTCATCAGCGGAGGACTTGAAAAGATTAGAAAAATGACTAACTACGTTATTCACGATTTCTTTTTCTTTCTCCATCTGGTCACCATTCTCACTCTTAAATCCAATAATTTCATTCGTTTCCTGCTAGTTGAAGAATTAAAAAAATATCTAGTATTAAGATCACCATCGTTAATCCAATTTACTCTAGACTTTTTGCTTCAAAAATATCTCAACCATTTTGAGAAGGCTGATGTATTCATAAAACAATAAATTAAATGACCTTTATTAGCCACAGCAAAATCTCTATCAAAATAAATTTCAGCCGAATCGAACTCGATGAGGACAGTTCTGGGTGGAACCAATGGTTGATTAAATGAGCTAAAAAAAATTTCTTTTACTAAGAAATGAGATTATGTTAAGAAAGAATTCCAAGTTCCGATGTTATCCTCCATCAAGCATTCTAAGTTTCTAACCATACTGGCCATGGGAACCAGAATACATAAACACACTAGAACTAATGTTATACACTTCTTTAACTAGCAAAGCAAACACACCGTAATATTGCTTCCTTTGAAACATGACTAAAACTTTAGGAATCAAAAGAAGATAACATAACTACACAATCACTAGTGACAGAATTCGTCGTCCATTTTATAGAAAAAACTTTCCCGTTTATAGCAGCCACCACATTGTTGTTATCACTCTCCAACTACAGATGTCGAATGTTGTTATCTTTTCCCCAAATAATAGCCTGCAAAGCCCTTAATGCTTCGGCTTGCCCCTCACTTGATGCCATGAATGGGATACTCGACGTTCCTTCACAATTACCTGTAGCGGATCTCAATATTAGTCTAATTCCACACTTATTAATTAACAGTACCATGAAAACTAGCATCAAAAATAGCTTTAACGAAAGGAAATAGAGGTTTACACCACCTCTACACTCCATTTCAAAATAAGATGTTGGTTTCATGTATAATTTGTACATAAAACCACCCTATTTGAAACCGAAGGAGCAACAACAAAACGAAAGTGACGTTTCTCCCGCTCTAAGCTAAATTGCTCGATTTGATTGATAAGTGGCTACTAGATGTACCATATAACTATTTCTGACGCGCCTATGATGCATGTTCATTTTGAATTATTTTACACCACTGGAAATGCTTTTAAACTACTTAATTTTATTCATGTGCATCATTAGTGATAATACATATTTATGATCCTTCCTTGAGATACACAACACTACCTGATCGTTGACAGATAAGCTTTTTGTGGTCGGAGGAAATCCTACAACTACACCCTTAGTGAAATCTATAGAGTAATCTAGGTGAATACTATAAGAATCATAAGAACTTTCATTGAAATCTCTAAATCTAACACAAAGTTATGACAAAACTCTAACTTAGGAAGCAAATAAACTTTCTCTCTCCTAAATAACTTGTCTAAACTCTCAAAAAAGGTTTCTCTCAATACAAAGTCGCTCGGCTCCTTATATAGGAGTTTACATAGTGGAGGACATCTAATAAAGACCCTAATTTCGGATCTGATGTGCGTCAATGTCGTGTGGACTTTATCATTGAAGAACGATTTATTTACTGCCTCATGACTCTTCACACTTTACTCGTGATTTGGTTGATATCATCTGATGCGTCATTTTATGTATGTTGTATGCGGTCGTCTTCGCTCAGTCTTGGTGATCGTCATTTCACATATCTGATAGGTGTGCGGTATTTTGTACCTACATTTTTCCTCTTCTCATATCGTTCTGTGGAAGAATGGGCGGTATGAGGAACCCTACTTTTTATTTTGCCGCACCCGTTCATCTTTTGATATTCTTATCTGCTGACATATTTCCGTGATTTCGGCATGATAGTCTCGCGTGTCTTTTCAACCACTGGCCGTTTGACACGTCTCTACTAACCGCTTCTTCTTATCCGTACGCTTTCAATCAACGCATTGATGAGGTAAAGCCTCTTGGGAATTGGGAGTAAATCTTTTATTTACTCTCGATCGTCTTCCTCATTCTTCTTTTTACTCTCTTCTCTTTCTCTGCAACTTTTATCTTCTTCTGCTGCGGTTTTTCTTTTTTCGTTGACGCTTAAATCTAATCATTACTTTGTACTTCGGTTTCTCTTTCTATCGTTCTTGTCATTCTTTTTATTTCATTCTGTTTCTCATTATCAATATCTTAATCATCCTGATCTTGATTGATTTGATCATCTTTGATTAATTTTTCATTATCTCTCATTCCCATACTGAAAAATGCCTCTTCAAGCTGGCTGGAAGAATGACAGAGAATTTAAAAGATTAAAGACTGATTTTGGTCATAGAGGCTTCTCATTATCCATCCCTACTAGATCAAAACCTTCTTCTATGCTCTCGGTCCTGAATGGTTTTCGCTTGATCAGAGGGATGATCAGAAGATTATTATTTCAGTAGGACAACTTCTTGATGGTCTCCTATTCCCCTCTATAATCCTCAAATTCCTCTATTTTATGAGATTCTTTCCGACGCGAGATTTTCGCGTGGTCTATTCCATCTGAGCGGTGACTGTATCAGGATAGTTATAGGATATTCTCGCCGTTCGGCTGGATTAGAATCTCTTTATCTAGTAGAAGTAAGAAATCCAAAATACGCCCATAAGGAGATCAACCCTGCAGATTACACGATTGAGAATTTCTTCAATCAATATGGCGTTGCCATTATAAAGAATGAATCATCGCAATGGGGCATTCGCTTGACAAGGAAGGACGGTGTCGCGGAAGATGAAAGAATCATGCGTGATGTTGATTTTCATGACTCTACTAATAATTTAGCTCGTAAATCAAAAGATACTCGTTGGTTGGAGTATCCTATCATTTTGGCATGTCCCTATATAACTGGTAGAAGCGAAGATGGTTCAACTCTTCCCCTACCTGTGATGTTCCCCGCTTACAATCCTTGGGTGTTCAGATGTCCTGAAGAACTTGATGTGGTACACTACTTTTATCTTTGTCTTTCTATCCATTTTCCTTTTATTGTAGTTTCTTTCCTTCATTATTTCTTTTGATTTCAGGCTGCGAAACTGAAAGTTGATGTTATAACCAAAATCAAGTATGAAAATCACGTTTCTCATTAATCTCGAGTGTGAAAATTGTTATTATCATGGAACCGTGAAAATTAAGATCTTTGGTGTACCAATTTTTGACAAAACCCAAAATGAGATATTTTAGGACAACCAAAAAATAAGTAAAACGGAGTTATTTTTGAGCGCATTTTAAGGTATTATTATTTCCCTTTTCTAAAAAAAGGTATTATTTTTTTGATTTTTTGATTTTTTTTGGTGCACTTTAAGATTTATTATTAGTCAAAAGGATTTTTTTTTTTATTTTTTTTTGAAAGAAATAGGAGTAACACTCCAAAATTCATATATTAGATAATAAGATTGTATACATCAATCAAGTACATCCAAACTAAAATACATGAAAAAATACAAAAATACAAAGGTATTAAATACATGTATTTTACTGAGGAAATTAATTTAGGGATGGTGTTTGAATACAAATTCCACCAGTTGAAATTTTCATCAAACTTCTTCACTGAAAGATATTTGTCTTCTTCATTAAGACTGGACTCCTAAGGAGGAGTAATCTGCACTATGCATCGAAATTACGATCCAATCAGGTAGCCATGGATCTACATGGATATGTAGATATACGTCAAGCCTTTGTAGATCGCCCTCGGAGATATAATTAAACCGATTAATACAATCGACATAAACACCTTCAATCAGGCTATATGAAATTATTATGATAAAATATAATAAGCAATCAGATTGTCTAGAATAGATCATCAAATATATGAAAATAATATACATTACTGTAAATAAAAACCCGGACAATCACCTAAATGGGGATTGTAAACTATTATAGATAATAATTCACAGATACCTAGATCTACCCGGTGAATCCGAGCAAACCTAGGTTGAGGATGAAATAGATAGAGGAGAAAGTTTTCAGGAAGTTTTTTTTTGTTTTGGAAAAAGGTTATTTGTCATCCTATATCTTCAAAAGGGATTATTTTAGGAAGTTTTTTTAGGGATTGTCATTTATCAACTAATTAACATAGATTCTTTTATATGAAATAAAAAGGAAACAAGAAAGGATTCTTTATTTACATGGAAGGCTATTTTTGTATTTCTAAGCAATCTTTTAACTAATTATGGGTTTCTAATATAGAAAAAAAAAATGGGCTAGAAGAAAAAAATCCCCAATAATTAATTATGGGTGATAAAGTCCGACTATATGCACCCCTCTAAACCAAGGGTGCACATTCCACCCTTTCTTATTGGTATAGTTCACGTTTGTTTTATTATTATAAATTTTGTATAGTTTGAAAATAAATATACGGGGAATTGGTGAAATCGGCTTCTTGAAACTTGAATTTTTTTATTTTTATCATCGTCAAGAAAACAGATTAAGAAGTTAGGAAGAGTCTGACTTGCTTGGATCTTCTATACTAGATGACCGATGCCACGGTGGAAAGGGTCGACTGGAGAAAAATGGTAACACTAGTGCAATTGGACTGTAGAAGAAATTTTGAGCCTAAAGTGAAAGTATCTCTTTTCCGAAAACGAAGGGTGTACATCTATTTATTAGTTGCAATGGAAAATTAATTGACGCATAAATCAAAATATGGCTTCATAATCTATTAGACAAATGCTATAGCATGATCTAACGGTAAAGAAGCTGCTTGAGCGGGATAACTTTCCGCAAGGTCGTGCAGGATAGCACTGCCCAATGTATTATGCATCATTTGTTGTGGTTTGCATAATGGCTATGAAATCAATTTTTGAAAATTGTGCCCAAAACTTAGACCTTGTTGCACCTTACTGGGCGTCTGGGTCTGAGTCAACCCCTGACTCGCACTGGGTCAGTAGTCAGACCGTTTGTTTTCTATTTGTAGTCAGATCGGACTCGACCGATTACTCAAACCTAACCCATGACTCGGACCCGTTTGAGTTAGGTAACAAATTAAATACCCTTACTCATGGGAATAAACCACTGACTCACATCACATATTTTTGAGTCAGATGAGTCAGATCTGACTCACAAACATATCAAGTCAGATCCAGACGACTCAGATGAGTCAGGAGTAAACAAACATGGTGTTAATATCCTTATTATTTTGATTGCAACTTCAAATATTTAAGTAATTTAAAAACTCTCTTTATATTAGTTGGCTTGGAGAAATCTTGTTCTCGAATTGATTCAAAACGGAAGTAGCCAAAGCTGCATTTCTTTCCATCAGCTAGCTCCTGCCATCTTCTCAACAGACAACCAATCAATTTAATTAGCACCATCAAGCTACAACATTAGTTATTCAACCTCGAGGTTAACCATCTCTAATTCTCTATAAAAACCCTTCAATCCTTCAAAATCCCACAAATTGTATTTCAATATTCTTCTGGAGTGATTTCTTTGCTGCTAAAGTTGCTTCTTGATCTCTAGTGAACCATTAAATACACAGCAAGAGTCTCCGTTACAACTCATCACTTAGATTATGAGCACGATAAACTGAGATTTAACCCTAGCTAATTGCAATGATACACCCATATGTTGATTTAAAAAAGAATACAGGAAATGAAGCATATGTATCGGATCAGTAAAAAGTGGGTCATGTTATATCCAGTTAAGTTTTTAACTGAGATTAGGATATAATGTTATTTAGATATTTCATAAGGGCGTTCAGGTAAGAAGCCTGACAGGCAAAGTTAGACTCCGACTCAAATGCACCAACTGCATCGTTTACGACCCAGATCCTAGTTAGGTTGTACATTTACGACCCTTTTAAAAATAATTCTTATTTGAAACTTTTTTATCGGACGACAAGAAAACACAATCTGATTGACATACATTGGGTGGGTCATGAAACAAATTACTGACCAGAAACGTAATAATCATTGGTAAACATCAATAATTAATCAGCTATTACTTGCAGGGTGACTTCAATATGTGATGCAAAATGCATTATTCTTATGAACACCGTCGAGCCCAAAGAGAGTCGTGCCTCGATGAAATAAGGAGAAACTAAACTTCAAATTTCAATGGTTATGGGCTGAAATTCCAGAGTTGTCAATTTTCTGAAGTCACGCTGCAAGAGTTGATGCCCTTGGTATTATTCTTAAAGGAGTGGACTTTTTCCAGTGACGTCTCTATTTTTTCATTCATATCTATGGATTCAGGCGTGACGCCATTTTCAAGGGGCAATCACCTGCATATTCTTCGAACCTACACGTATCATGAAAATCAGTCCATATTTCTTTTGATATCGACCAATCTTTTGTGTAGGGACTCATATTCAAAGCCCACATCAAAGAGGTTTCCGGTCAATGGCCAAACCTGGAGGACCCGGTGGTAACCGCCTTGAGTTGGTCTTATTTTTCCGGCTAAGAAAACTGTGGAGGAGTAAGAGTAAGAGCGGAGCTGCCACGGAAACGGAAATGGTGATTGTCCAGACAAACATATATATCATCATTTGAGGACATCGGATCTTTCATGTTCAAGGGTTTGTGACCGTGGTCTAGAGATCCATGGCAACTGAATCTTTTCAGGGGTGGTTTCAGGTAGGTATCACAGTGGAGTAGTGGCGGCGGTTTGTGACCGTTATTGTACTTGAGGTTATATTAGGGGTTTTATAGGGTTATGCAAATGGGTATATTATTTATATGTCCCTACTTTTGACACCCAATAAATATGTCTTTATACAACAATAAATATGTCCCTCCTTTTTTTATAACCTTATCCATTTAATATTAGATTACCTTAATACCCTCTCTCATATAATATTTTTCTTTATTTCAAAATATAACAAATTTCTTCCTCTACCACTTCACCACCACCACTAGCACCACCACCACCAACATTCAACTACCATTCCACCACCACCACCGTTCAACAACCACCACCTACCAACCACCACCACCACCAATATTCCACCACCACTCCTTCACCGCCACCACCACAAATTCGTCGTCGCCGCCACCACCACCATCGCCACCACCACCGTCACAGCCGCCGCCACCACCACCGTCACCACCGCCGCCGGTTCAATTTTTTTTGTATCAACAAAAAGTAGTTGATCCATTTCAGTTGGATCAAACAATGGATGTTTATACATTGCAGTTGGATCAACAATAGAAATTTATCCATTGCAGTTGGATCAACAATGGATGTTTATCCATGCTGATGGAAAAATGCTACCACTTCATCAGCTGCAGTTTCAGATCCACCAACAAAACCATCAACAGTAAAAGTTTATCTAGTTTATCCAAGAAAAAAGGATCAACAGTAGAAGTTGATCCAATTTTAGTGGATCAACAATGGAAGTTGATCCATGTAAAATTGGATCAATAATGATAGTTTATCCATGTAAAATGGAGTGAACTTGGCGTGAGTCGAACACGCATCATCTGACATGGAGTCAGTCATGCTACCATTGCACCACAAGTTCAACATTAGAAAAAATTTACATGATTTAAATTACAAAACATGAGTTCAAAGGATTAACAACAGTAGTTGATCCCATATAGATGGATCAACAACCATAGTTGATCCAAAAAATATGGATAAACAACCATAGTTGATCCAATATCACTGCCTTCTTCAACCCAAAATACCCACCATATTGCATTACTTGTAGCTTCATAAACACCAACATCTTCAAGACCAGCTTCAAAACCAATCTCAGTTGAATCAACAATGGATGTTTATCCATTTAAGTTGGATCAACAGTGGATGTTTATCCATTGCAGTTGGATCAACAACCGTAGTTGATCCAATATCACTACCTTCTTCAACCTAGATAACCACCATTTTTCATTTAGCAACAAGCTTCAATCTCTTTAACAACAACCCATACGAACACTGCAACCAACAAATCACACATCTCCAACACCACCACCAAAACCGAAATCCAACACCAATTTTATCGACGGAGTATAACAAAAATGAAAAATCGAAAGGAGATAAACATGATTATTACCTCTAATTAAGTAAATATCCTTAATCAACAGTACCACCACAGCCACCAAAACAACCAAACCCAAAACCAAGGGAGCTGCAAACACCTTCTTCTCATATTTGAACAACATCATATCTCCCTTGTACCTTCTGTCAATAGTAGCACCACCATCTTCATTCTCCATTTCGAATCAACCCACTGAAAACCCTTGATGTTTCTTCCACTAATCACCAAAATTCATATCAAACCATCACAGGCAACTCCATCTCAAAGTGCACCACCATTTTCATTCTTAAAACTAATAGCAGTGGCACCTTATTCATAGTCTCGGATTCATCAGTTCTTCAGAAGTTCTCGATTCCAAAATCTCTTTCCCGATCTGATTCAAACCCTCTCAAATTTCAGATCTCGAATTTCATTCTCCATCGAACTTACAAATCAATATCAACAACCACCACCAATTCTAACAGCAACATGCAAAGATCGATCTCTCTGAAGCTTCAATTTGGAATTCTGAAATTGAAAACCTAAAAATCGAATGGATTTGGTTTCAAAAATCAGTGTTTAACATAAAAAAAAAACTCGAACATAAAACTCGTGATAGATCCTTTTGATTGTAGCGGTGAATGTGGCGGGGGTGTTTGTGGTGGCGACGATATAGATGGAGGTGGTTGAATCGATGGATATGGTGGTTGGGTTTGATTGATTTAGCGGCAGAGAAGATGGTGAAGGTGGTGAAGCGACGAAATTGAAACAAAGAAGAATGAAATGAAGATGGTTACGATGGAGATGTTGCTGGTGGTGGTGCAGTGATGGAGATGCTGGTGGTGGTGGCGACGGAGATGAAGATGGTGAGCTCAATCGTTTTCTGCGTATGAGAAATGAAGGAGATAAGAAGAAGCAGAAGTCTATAAGGTATAAAGATTAAAAACTGGGGTATATTTGGAAGTCCCTAAATTATTGATGGGCTTATACATAAAGAGGGACAAAATTATTATGTGATAAGGATATTTGTATAGACCATCAAAAGTAGGGACAAAAGTTCAATTACCACTATGCAAATTAGGTTGGTTTTCGTTTAAGTTATTTTTCTGCACCTGGGTTTTTTTTTTTTTTTTTAGGGTTATGCAAATTAGGTTGGTTTTCGTTTAAGTTATTTTTCTGCACCAGGGTTGGGCTTTTGTGCTCGAGAGTTTGGGGACTTATCAACTCTTGATAGGTTATTTGGGGAAGTTATTTGGGGACTATCATTTACAACTACATTGTAGTTTTGCATTGTCGTATGGTTTTTTTTAATTCGCGTTTGTATATTCTTCAATCTTAATAATAAAATCTTCTCTTCCAATCAAAAAAAAATAAAAAAATGTTCAAGGGTTTGGTTTCTGTATCAGCTAATAATGCTAAGTACCTTGCTTTTAAGGAACAAATATATATCAGACATGCGACAAACTTTTTCTAATATAAATCGTACCGATTCCTTTTAAAGCTGTCAATGAACATTGCCAAGTTTGTGTCTTCACGTTATAAGATCGAGCTTCGGGGATTAAAATCTTTGGAAATACGCAAATATGCTAATGTCTAGCTAGCATCTGAATTATTATTAAGGATGTCAACGATTTAGATACGGACGATACTCGGTTCTTAAATGTAAAGTAGTTAAGAAAATTGAATTAAAAACTATATATTTTAATTATTTTGGCAACATATATGGAACAAATGGATGTCACGGAACTGAAAGATATTCTGGGTCTGACAATAAGAAAAACACTTTTCTTTGAAACCTTAGCCGAGTGGGGAAATTAGGCTAAGGCCAAAACAAAAAAAAAAAAAAAAATCTTATTGTCAGGCATAAGATTAATTTTAGTTTTTATGACAAGCAAACTAGAATGTCTGCATAACGGGTTATGCATCTTAATTTTCAGGGGTATAATTGGTAATCCAAATGGAATATAACACATCTAAAAAACCGCTCATTGAAATTTACAAATTTTATATCGTTGGAAAGCTTTTTAAGAGAGCTACACAACGAGTACAAACAACAATATCAATTTTTTGTTTTTCACGAAAAAAACCCGGAGGTGATCTTCATTTTAGGCGAAATTTTCGAAAACTTGATACATAACCATTATGCAGCCACCAAAAAAGATGCATAACACGCAACAAAAGATGCATAAAAAGTTATGTAACCATATTTTAATTAATGTAATTAGTAATTTAGTTATGCAGCCACTAAAACGATATATACGCCTAAAAAAATAACATCACAAAAAAGAAGAAGATGCATAATGAATTGTGCCAATAATTTTCTCAACTACATAACAAGTTATGCATCCATTTTTTTGGTAAGTTTTAGTGCTTACAAAAAAGTTGATGCATGATGCGTTATGCAGCCATAATTTTGGATGCATATCAAGTTATGCATCATTTTTTATTTTTTTTCAGTGCTTACAAAAAAATGGTTGCATATGCATCCATTTTCTCGGTTGTATAACATGTTATGCATAAATTATTGTAGGTGCATGAAATGTTATGCAGTCTTTTTTTATTGATGGTTCCGATACTAACAAATAAGTTGATGTGTAACGTGTCATGCAACCATTTTCTAGACTGCATAACAAGTTATGCAATAACTTTTTTAGATGCATAACAGGTTGTGCAACCAATTCCATAGCTGCATAACAAATTATTCAACCACACATATTTACTTCTATCACCAGAAATCACACAAACCACTCACTCCAACAGCTACAGCTTTCAACACCAAATTATCCATTTCATCTCTCAGTCACCAACAACAAACCAAGATCAATATCAACTCCAATTTTTAACTCACCAGTAAGAATATCTGGAAGAGTTCTGTTTGTTTTCTAGTGCTATTCTAGCCGAATTCAGGTCTTCACTTGTAAGAATTCCTAACATTCACCTAGTTAATTTCAATTTATACACCAGCAGAGCTTCAACCAACATCAATTCTTCTTAGTTGCTACATCAATTCAACTAGCGACCACTGTTTATGCAATTCGAGCAAAGACTCACCACTAGATTAGAAGTTGAACCCAGTGTTCAATATCCCCTTCATACTCTGAATCATCTTTTCTTTCTCTTCAAATCTTAGATCGAACTTCTCCACAGCTCGTACTTCAAACTCAAAGTAGCAACAATTCAATCAACAACAACAACAGTTCCATCACAGACTCGAGTCCATCTCCTTCTTCTTTCTGATTCATTACTATCTTCAATTAACAGATTTAATTCGAATCGCCAAATTCAATCCTTCCTTTATCTGTTCTTGACCCAATACATCACCACCAGATTCTACCACTTCCAGATCTTCTCAAATTCTATTTCTCAAGTTTAATTCTTTGTTGGAAAACCAAATTCATCACAACCCACATCTTCGGTTCCATTACAGCCATCTCTTCTCCGTGTTCTTCAATTAATGGTCACCAGTAAAACCTATTCTTCTTCGTGTGAATTTGATAACAGCTTCACCTATTTCTTGAAACAACACCAAATTTAAACCCCTTAATTAGCAGTAACTTGCGATTTTTGATGTGAATCCGATTACAACAGCCATAATTATCTTCTCAACCACATCAACAGTTTCTCGATCTGATTTCACATCAATAGTTTTGGATTGTGGAAACCGAAATTAGAAATTCGGTGCGTGAAGAAATTCACAGTAGAGAAGAAGAAGAAGAAAAGCAATCGAAGAATAAATTCATAGTAGATATGAAAAATAATTTTTTTTTCAGAAACTATGGGTGTGACGGAAATTTTAACCCAGAAAATGGGTGCGCGCCTGAACGTTTTTGGGCGTTGGTTTCTTAAGGTAAAAAATCTGAAAAATGAGTGTGGTAATAGTTTTCACTAGCCTAATTTCCCGTTTTTTTTTTACACAATTTCCTTTTCTTTTTTTTAAGAAATTTTTTTTGCATCCACCCGATCCAGTCCCTCCGTTGGTAATGGACTAGACGCTAATGGACTAGACGCTAATGAAAATCTAGCATCGACCATATAGATGGTCCATATACGGTGACACTAGGATTTCACCACCCTTGGGGTGAGAAAAATGTCCGTAACCGCGTATTTCACCCGTATCCGTCCGTAAAATTGCGGGTGAAACCCAATCCGCAAGATCTATGGGCCGGACACGGGTGAGATTCTCAAATCCACACTTTTAACGGTTTCGTTGCGGTTGAACTTTGAAATCCGCGGATTCACCCGCACCGGCTAATACAATTTTTAATTTGTTTTGCTGGATTGCTTAGTGTAGACGTCCAATTTGGCTAACTATAAGGAGACCCGGCCCAATCCATGTCGTGAACCCCAGGACACGAAACCCACGTACTTTCCTAAAATTTCTAGTTTTGGCTGACCAAAACATTGATGGACCCCCATTTCTAGTTTCACCCAACTTCCTTTTTTTTCATTGCTTTATTCAGGAAAACTTCATATTGCTTGGTAAACAAAGTACAGATCATCTCAAACTTATTTACTGATGGAAGAATGCTACGGGACAAATTAGAAAAGGCTAATTCGCATTGCATTTGATCTGTGGAAGGTGCGAATTCTTGGGAAGGAGGTAGGAGGTTCAACAAATTTCAAGTGAAACTGTTAATGCTTATTGTTGTTATTCAGCTGCATTCAAACTGTTAATACTCCAACGATAAGATCATCAAGTAGCTACTGCTTCGGCTTTAGCTTCATTGGAGATCCAAACATGCTGACATACAAACTGAACTTTACCTGCACTAGGCACTGGAAAAATTGTACGATAGAAAGTGGGGAATAAAAGAAAAGGGAAAATTAGGCTAAGGCCCAACCCATGGATAACCCATAATATGAGACCCTTACTTAAAAGAAATTTAAATATATGCCCCAAATTATTAAAAGACCTTGATACCCTTATGCATATTGTCAAGCCCATAATTAAATAAAATTTAAATTTAGGCCCAAAATTATTAAAATATTATGTGATGATGTTCCAACCACCGCCAACCACCTCCGACCACCACAGCCATCGCCAACCACCTCTGACCACCACTGCCGGCAACCACCTCCGACCACCACCTCCGACCACCACCTCCGACAACCACCTCCGACCACCACCGCCACCAACCACCTCCGACCACCACAGACACCGCCAACCACCTCCGACCACCACCAATACAAACCACCTCCGACCACTACCGCCGGCAACCACCACAGACATCGCCAACCACCTCCGACCACTGCCGGCAACCACCACCGACCACCACCGCCGCCGCCGGCAACCACCACCGTCGACCGACCACCGCTCACCACCACCTACGACCACATTGATATTGCAAGTGTAACTGGAAGTTGCACATGTATAAAAGTTACACATTCATGTTGTGTATTCAATAGTGTGTAACTAAAAGTTACACATCCATATGACATGTGTAATAAGAAGTTACACATACATATGACAAGTGTATCCACAAGTTACACATGCATATGGCATGTGTAGTCAACAGTTACACAACAGAAGAAAAAAAAATACAAAAATACATCTATCGCATTAATATTCATTTACAATAATATCTCTGTTTACCATCTATAATAATCGGTTGTTACTGGACACAATAAATGAGTTAAAACACTAGAAATAAGCCCCTGAAACCGATACTAGAAGTTTTGCCTTTTTTTTTTGTCTTCCTCACTCCAAAATGCTTGCATATCTGCAACGAAATAAACATCCATGGATTAGGTTGGATGAATAAAATGAAAAAAATAATAATATTATAGGACAATTGTAAGGAAAATTTATAGAACAAAGATCACATAAAAGACGCATGATAACCCATCTTAGCATGTATAACTTGGAGTTACACATGCATCTGTCATGTGTAATTGACAGTTACACATGCATATGACTTGGATACCTAGCATGTGGAATTTTTTGGTTGCAAGTTTGTTCATTTTAGTATGTGTAACTAGGAGTTACACATGCATCTGTCTAGTGTAAAGAGGAGTTACACATGCATATAATATGTGTAACTAAGAGTTACACATCCTTATAAAGAACACATTTTCAACTATAAAAGAGCTAAGAATCATCACTTCTCACCTGGACATTAGCCAACATCCTTATCTATCCATCCATAAACTGCAAGAATATACCAAAGTTACGATCAGCAAAAAAAAAAAAAAGTATCAAATTTCATTTTAGAAATGACACTGACCTGGAGTATATTGGCTTTCCAGAATTACTCAAAACAAAATAGTGCTTCTTCAGTTTCTCCAAGACATTAAGCCATCATCATGCACTTCGAAAATAAACCGAAATGTCCCAATAAATTCTTTTAATCACAGTACAAGAAAAGAATGTCATACTTCCACATATAAACAATGCTTACAGATTCTTAGTAGGTATACATGCATATGGATTGTGTAACCGGAAGTTAGAAACACAAAGGACTTGTGTAACCTGTAGTTACACATGCATATACTTGTGTAACCTGGAGTTACACATCCATATGGATTGTGTAACCTGCAGTTAGAAACACAAAGGACTTGTGTAACATGTAGTTACACATGCATAAGCTTGTGTAACCTGCAGTTACACATCCATATGGCTTGTGTAACCTGCAGTTAGAAACACAAAGAACTTGTGTAACCTGCAGTTAGAAACACAAAAGGACTTGTGTAACCTGTAGTTACACATCCATATGCTTGTGTAACCTGCAGTTACACATCCATATATGTTATCAAAAACTAAAAGTGAATAAAACATCAAAAAGAATTTGAGTGCATTGAATAGTTTTTTTCCCTTTCAAGGAAGAGTTGAGGGAGAGAGTTTTAGGATAAAGAATTGACCTGCTTTACTCGTTTATTTATCTAGATCATCATCCAAACCGAATGCTGGTCCTTTACTGAGAACAAGTTGTCCATAAAGCAACTGCCAACAAATGTTGTCTAGTCATTTCAATATGATATACCTTTTCATAAGAACCTGCAATATATGGAACATAATCTTTATATCCCAGGATGTGTAACTAGCAGTTACACATACATATATCTTGTGTAACTACTAGTTACACATCCATATAAATACTAGATCATCATCCAAACCGAATGATGGTCCTTTACTGAGAACAAGATGTCCATAAAGCTACTGCCAACCAATGTTGTCTAGTCATTCAAATATGCATGATATACCTTTTCATAAGAACCTGCAATATATAGAACATAAACTTGATATCCCATGATGTGTAACTAGCAGTTACACATCCATATAACTACTAGTTACACATCCATATAGCTTGTGTAACAATAAGGGTTGCACCTTGACATCTAATGATAGAAAACAAAACTACAACAAGAAGAAGGCACTCATTTCACGTTGCAAACTCGACTCAAAAAAGAAGTAATTACTAGTTTTAGACAGTTCTGCTATTGATTAGACAACTTCTGAGAAAAGACAACGTACTAGAAATGGTAAAGACAATAGTGAATGAGACACACAGTAGCACAATTGTTTGATGCTTCCATTAAGTAGTACTTATTTCAAAACCTCCACTCTACTTACTTAGAACGGAGACATGGTAAAGGTAATATCAGAATGACACATCATGCAAGAAGAAAGTTCAAAAACATCAACATAGATCAAAAGTAAATAAGTTAGAATTATTTAACCTTTCCAATAAGAACAGTCGTATCCTTCTTAAAGTTTCCACCAAGCTTCTCATACTCTGGTGCAAGCTTCTTAAAGTTTCCACCAAGAAAAATATATCCTATGCAACAAGCTAAACATAAAATGAGTCATCAACATACTCAACGTGAGAAATATATTATATGCAGAAAGCAATAGATACAATGTGTCTTAAAGATACAAATTCTATAATTGTTTACAAATACACATGCAAATATATATGTGTAACCTCAAGTTACACATACTGTAAAACAAAAAATAGCATGTCTACATCATCAATTTGAAGTTGTTCATCTGACACAACATTGTTTCTTCATCCTCTTCTCAGTATAAAACAAAAAAACTCACAACAAAAAAATAAAAAACAACAGAAAAATACAAATTCCATGCTAAAAATACAATACGACATATATGTGTAACCTCAAGTTACACATACTGTAAAACAAAAAACAGCATGTCTACATCATCAATTTGAAGTTGTTCTTACGAAACAACATTGTTTATTCATCCTCTTCTCAGTATAAAACAAAAAACTAAAAACAAATTCACAAAAAACAACAGAAAAATACAAATTCCATGCTAAAAATACAATAAGATATATATGTGTAACCTCAAGTTACACATACTGTAAAACAAAAAACAACATGTCTACATCATCAATTTGAAGTTGTTCTTCTGAAACAACATTGTTTCTTCATCCTATTCTCAGTATCAAACAAAAAAACACGCAATAAATTCACAAAAAAAAACAAAAAACAACAGAAAAATACAAATTCCATGCTAAAATACAACAGGATATATATGTGTAACCTCAAGTTACACATACTGTAACAAAAAACAGCGCATGTCTACATCGATTTGAAGTTGTTCTTCTGAAACAAAATTGTTTCTTCATCCTCCTCTCAGTATCAACAATATATAAACAACAAATTCTCGGATCGGACAAGCAAGAACAACAAATAATCGAAAAAAAATTTGAAAAACGTTTTGAAATCAAACCAAAATAAGATTCATACCTAGATTTGTTGTTTTCCTTCTTCTGAAACAATGTTATTTCTCTTCTTGTTCTCAATATCAACCAAATAATGTTCTCAGTATCAACCAAATGAAAAAATAAAATAACGAAATAAGAAAGATCCAAATCATAAAAATAAAAATCAATAGAATTCAAGACTAGATGGAAAACATACCTATGTTGATTTCTCTATTCCAACCTGTCTTCTTCCTCTTCTCAGATTCAACAAAATCCAAGCAAAAGAAAAAACGATAATCAGTAGAAAATCGAATTAGATTGAAGATAGAAATATAGGTATACAACGATTTTGACGATGAATAGATCAGAAATATTTGTTCAATTTTTTTCTTCAAAACCTCTACATCAAAACAACCAGAGTAAGTAGATGATTGTGAATCTAAGCTCTGATTTCAATTCAGATAAGTCAATTGAAAAGCATCTGAAGATTTAGGTTTTGAAATTCTTTTCTGAAATTTGAATCCAAAATAAATCAACTAAAATCTCTAAACCGAAGCATCATCACAAAGAGAAGAGGATACTTACCTGTATAATTAGCTTGTTGATGAACCTGAGTTGAATCTGCAGATTAGTTGATTGAAATCTTCTATCGGATTCGTTTTTTCTACTACAAAATCATACAATAAAAACTAGAAGAAACGTTGAATTAAACGTCATCACCGGATATCGATGGAGCGAGAATCGTTTTCTTTCGGTATGATCAAATAACCATAATTTTCTTCAGAGCAGAGACAAGAGAGAAGTGAGAGAAAGTGAAAATGAAAATGAATCTGAAAATGAAACCTATAGCCTATTTCATTAGGTATATATAGTAAAGGGTATTTTTGGTATTACGAATTTTCCCCAAACCCTAAACTTTATTACCAAGCCCTGAAATCTAAAGTTCTGGGCCTAAAAATATTAAAAAGTGAAAATATGGAGTTGATAGGGGAGGATCCATTTAATGGGGCTTCTATATATTGAACCCATATAGTAGGGAGGTTCTAGTATTTTTCACAAAAGAAAAATCTTTGATGAAACATCCGCGGTTAATCCGCATCCGGCCCGTATCATCCGCTAATCCACGGATGTTAAATCCGCGGGTGGTTGGTCCGGACACGGTTGAATTTCTCAAATCCGCAACTTTGACGGATTGGACACGGGTAACCCCTAATCCGCAACCGTCCGTCCGTTGCACACCCCTACGCCTCCACTGTGTTCTTGAATTATTCCGTTAGCTCCATTCACCAACCCAATAGGCCCATACTATTAGCCACCATCAAAGTATTACCAAGCCCATATTTTTTTTCGACTAGCTTTCAAATCAAATATAAAATATAAAACAACCGCATCAGATTACTATACTTCTTGTTGCTTGAAAATAATGAAAATGCTTAGTATACCTGGAATAAATCCCGTGATAATCCCGACAGATAGAGATTTATCCCAATGATAAAGGTTTAAGCAGACTGTTATAGGATCCCCTCTCAGGATTTATACCGGTTTGTCTAGAGTCATTGTAGAAAATAATAGTCGCTTGATTTTAACACATAAAGCATTTCCAACGATAGAGAAGAGCTGGCTAAGAGAGGACTAAAAAAAAAAAAAAAAGTTAATTTTTCTGACCCTAGGATATATAGGTCTCACTCTCTTGGCCCAAGTGTCATATAAATAATGCAAATTATTGTCGTGACCCTGAAAGAATTCTGCACAGATTTTAGTGATGGAGATTTTCTCTATATATGCTAGTTATGGATATTTTCTTTGCATTTTCATATTAATGTGCTTGTTCATGTTTAAAAAACGGTTTTCTAAACTCATTTCCTTGATTTGATTGATTACAAATATTTTATGTGCGTATATATTTCATACAAATTACAAAATCAAAACAGAGCTTAAAGAACCAAAAGAGAGATTTTTAGCTCTTATAGTGATCTACATACTACAATTTAAACGATTATGGAATGTTTATTAACATTGTAGATAATAACTACACTATAAAGAACAATGTGGATAATATATGATCTTCCATCCCATTCAATTTTTTGATAGTTGCTTTGGCCTCATAAATTGTAGACAAGTGAAGAAAGGTTATGCGGGTCATCCCTCTTGAACTTACTAAGGAGCTTACTTGGTTTAATTCCACAACTTGTTCGAACTCGTGCGGTTTCAACTTGGCGACTTGGGAGTGTCCACCAACACTTTGTGGATCTTTATGGTTATGCCAACCAACATCAACTCTATTCATTCTCCACATGTTATCGGTGTCTTTGTTCCTCCAAAAAATAATCTTGAATGGGCATCCATGTTACTTTGACTTCGTCTTGTACACCCTAGTCGTCTTCTTATCATACACATAACCCTTTCTCTTGTGACTTACGTTCGACTCACTACAATCGCATACCATTTCATACCGCGAATCTTTTTGTTGGGTTTTTTCACTAGAACGCACATCTTCTCTTTTGCTTTCTCAATAAACCTATTGACTGTGTCTCCTTTTTCCTTCCATTCCAAATCATTAGCATAATGTGTGGAAGTATCAGGACCCCTAACATTGTGAGCTTAAGGTTGATCCATCATCGGTACCAATGCAATCTACAAAGCATCACAAGTTAGTTAATATGTACTACAATAGTCGGCAGGGTTGATATATAAAACAACAACGACCAAAGAACAACCGGCAGGGTCGAAGAATAAAACAGTGTCGACCAAATAATATTCGGCTGGATCAATGTATCCAAAACAATGTCGGCTGAAGCATGTTTTACAACTCGTAACCTGCGCTGTAAAAATTTAATAGTTGGCAGGGTTCAAATTTTAAACCTTGTCGACTACAATACTGCTCATGAAAAGTCGTAGCATTGGCTAAAAAAAGCATGCCGAAGATTACAGTCGGCAGGGTCAATAATCGTCGACCTTGCCAATACTGGGCAGCAAAAGTGAAAAAACAAAAAACAAAATCTATCATTTGCATGGAAAAATCACAATCTTTACCACATAAGTTGTGTACCTGATTACTTGCAGCTCTCTTATCTTCTTATGGGTCATTCGATTCTACGTTCGGCTCAAGACATTCATCACTTCCATATCCATCTTGAGTTTGAGGAAAATAAAAGTGAGGATCATGCATATAATCCATTTGATCCTGATTTGGTAGATCATCATACTAGTACTCATCTGTAGGAGAAAAATTAGAAGACTCCCCCACTTCAAAATCAAGATTAAAATCACTCATCTCACTCATATGAAAAATCCCCCACACACACACACAAAAAAAAAAAAAATCCTCTACTACTTCATTCTCTTTGTTACTTTCAATTATTTCCAAATCTACTCATATGAATCAATTAACTAATCTAACTAATCTAATCATTTCAATTAAATTAGTGTTAATCATTGCTGAGGCAATTTAGCCATTTAGAAAATACATGGTTAAGGGGCCGCGACGGAACCAGGATTTCATGTTCGGGTGGGCTAAAAAAAATTTTCCGCGGATTCATTAATCTCAACTGTGATAAGGAAAAAGCGGTAAAATACATGAAGTGAGCAATCCTCTGTTTCAGGCTCTTATTATAGAGATCCATCCAGACGCATCCTGTTTTCCGCCACAACTAGTGGACAACAATCACAAAGACATGCAAATGTATCCTGTTTTTCGCCACAACTCTGGATTATTTATTAAATATCGTTGCAAGATGTTTACGTAGATTCATTAAGTCATTATCCCGCCCCATTGCTGTAGAATGTGGGGATTTAAATGTACCCTCATGCCTATAAATGAACAATCAGCACCACAATTAGATCTTTTCCAATTTTCTGAACTAAGCAGCAGTAAAAGCATCATGTATTGTTGAGCTCTTTGAACTATAAGCTCCCATATTCGAATAACAATAAGATCTTCGAATGTCATCATAGTAATGTACGGAGTACTCCAGTATTGAGATTCTTAATCCCGGGTCACACTGCAAATTAAAAACCTCAACTTTATCAGAACCAGGTTGCTGTAAATTAACTTGTTGAACCTCGGTGTTTTGATGTTCCGCTCTTTGGAAAAAAAAGTTTCTTCTTGTTTAACTCTTGCACCATTGGCTTCCTCACCTTCTACATTTTGTTCTCCTTCAATATTGATATCTTCACTGCTAATCCTATGAGGGTTAGGTACAACTTCAATTGGCAAAGTTTATCAAAATTAGATGAAAAAGAAATACTTTTTGCTGGTAAGAAAAATTCAAAGATATGAATAATCATAGTACAATTTTGACTTGTTTTCTTTCCGTATAGAGAGGGAACGAAAACAATCACGCGCTAAAGTCAATTCACGTGAGTGTAGTATGTCAACTAATGGGTTGACTTCAATTTCGACCTGGGCTATTTATTTTTTGGTTGGCAATTATGCTAGGCAAGATGAGGTTTTCTACATTTTTTGGAATTTTAATCACATGTTATAGGGGTGTCCTGTTTTATTTCAAAATGACTCAGGTTTTTTCTCATTAGGTATACCCCAATCTCGCCAGGTTAATTTAGTCATGTTAAAAAATTTAAAATATAATTTTAATCTAAAACTATTAATCTTTATCGTACATCTTTTATTTTGGGCTAGAGATTTATATCATTTTATTAATGGGTTTATAGAAGAGAGATGATTCAAACTTGGGTTCCTCAGAAATATCCACCAGTCCAAAATCTACCTATTTTTCGTCTAGCTAATTTCATCGAATTAGCTAATTTCTTTTTTTTTTGGTCAATCAACAAATCTCAATTCATTCAAATCAAAATAGTGATTACATGTTCGTTTACAAGATTAACAAAAACATCAAAAAATATCAAGATAATCAAAACCCTAATACAAATAAGGATATCAACTACAAGTAGATCGCGAAGAGAAAGAGCGATAAACCGCAGAGATACCCGATTTTTGATTATGTAGAAGGGAAAGATGATGGTATAATCCGGAAATAATTCCGACCATTTGATTTGATTGTATTCTTCTATGATAAGATATGCTCCCGAAAGGAAGGAGTGTTAAATCATTGATGTTTTTGAATCGAGAGAAGCAAGCCACGAACCAGCCATCAAAGATTGAAGAACTCGCCCCACAACGACGAAGAAAAATCGCCCCAAAACGGCGAAGAAATATGTCGAAAGACACAAGAAATGATGTAGATACATCTTATTCGATAACTATTACCTAAAACTATAAAAGAAAAAGAAATCCTTGCTCAGATCTGGTCTAAAAAGACCAAATCTGAGCAAGAAAGATGAAACAACTCTTGGGTTTTTTTTTTTTGAGAAGGGAGGAGAAAAGGAAGAAGAAAGAATTTGGGTTTTTGAATTAGCTAATTTCTATATAAGTGACAAACGACCTTGTCGTTTTTTTTTTTTTACACCTTATTTTTTTGGACAATGTGAGTCACAAACACTCTGTCACGAAACATAAATTGGAAAGTAATGGCAGTGAATATCAAAACTAAGGGTCTTCTAAGGGAGTAATTAATTTTATGTATTGATTTTTTAAACTTGTACCGGAAATTGGGGTAATTAGTTGAAAGTAAATTTTTTGTATTTTTTTCCGTTACTACCCTTAAAGCTTTATATTAATGGGGGATTAGTCACTAACTACAGTGGGATCCGGAGTCTTGGTTAACTAAAACTACAGTAAAACTTCGATAAATTAATAGCGTTGGGACCAAAGAAAATTATTGTTTTAGCGAAGTTATTAATTTATCGAGTTAAAATTTAGTTTATCTAAGCCTAGTTAGGACCAGAGAAATTTATTATTTTAGCGAAATAATTAATTTATCGAAGTTCCACTATATAAATAATCCTTGGTACCAAAAACGGATTTAATCACTATCTTTAATTAGTGTCTAATCCAACGGTAAATACTTATTCATAAGATTTCAGAATCCTAACTAGCCGGATGGATTTAACCACTACTTTCTACTGTTTTTTTCCTTAGTAGTTCTCTAAATCCATTATTGATATGGTATTACACTGTGGATTAACATTACCACAAAAGAAGAAGAAAAATCTCCGTACAGTGAAAATACAAATACAAATTTTGATTTTGTATAAGGCTCATTATTAATCTCTAATGTCCCGTCCAAGCTCACCTGTATGTTTTGATAAGTTTAATTTCTTGGGCAACGACTTCGAATTACCATTGAGTACTTTAATCAATAAGGAAAAGAAATGTCAACAGGTCAGGAATGGAAAGATTGGATTTTGCATCTAAGAATATCCTGGCATTTTTAGGGGCGACCCCAACAGAATTAGGGGCGACACAAAAAGACAAAAAAGGTCACCCAAACGTAAAACTAAGCTACCCCTTATCCGCGATTTTTCGAAATGGCAACTATTCCCTTACATAATCGGTAGCCAAAACAACAATCGGTAGGTTAGAAACAATCGGTAATTTAAAATTAATAATTATCTACCGATTATTGTATGAATATTTCGGCTAATGTTCCCTTTTATAATTGGTAGTTAATTGGACCTGTAAAACTGCCGATTGTCAGTAGCCCCAGATTCAACCTTGACCAAATTCCACCGAACAATAACCACTTGGTTTGTGTTTTGGATGCAACAATAATCGGAATAAAATTTCGTTCCAAAACCGTACGATTAGGTTTCCCCAAAAATGGATTTTTGATAAATCCTTCATCTGGTGAATTTTGAAATCTGTTATATTCGGTAGATGATCCAACTTAACTACCTATTGATTATACATAGCAAACCTTTCGTTATGAGGGTGCAGAGCCAAGCATGACCACTCGGGTCAGGGTGCGGAGCCAACCATAACCACTTGGGATGTGTTTTGGATGCACCCATAATCGTAGGAACAATATGTTATGAAACCTTACGATTATAGGTTACAGGTACTTCGAGTGTTATAATCGGAAGTCTAGGAATAATATTAGTTACCGATTATAGGTAGCCCCAAAAAGAGTTTTTTCTAAAATCCTTTTTTTCCAAAATTCTGAAATCTTCCATATTCGGTAGCATATTTGGCTACCGATTATAAGAAGCCCCACATCGAAGCTTTGCCAAATTTTCATAGGTTTTAGGGTGTAGAGCCAACACTAACCATTTGGTTCGTGTTTGAGACGTAGCCATAATCGGAAGTTTAACTGGTTACATTAACTTACGATTATAGGTTGCCCCAAAAACAGATTTTTGATAAATCCTTCAGCTGGTGAGTTTTGAAATATTTTATATTCGGTAGATAATCCAACTTAAAAACCTACCGATTATATGTTCCATAATACAAGTGATTTTCGAGTGTTATAATCGGAAGTCTAGGAATAATATTAGTTCCGATTATAGTGTTGTTTGGATACAGGAAACAAAGTTTTCTTCACATAGAATAATCGGAGGGATAATCTAAAAAAACACTACCGATTATAAAAAGCGAAAGTTTAAGAAGTTAAATTAGTTACCGATTATAGTGTTGTTTGGATACAGGAGACAAATTTCTATTCACATACAATAATCGGAAGAACAATAAAAACTAACCCTACCGATGGTAAAATCGAAAATTTAAGAAGTTAACTTTCTTACCGATTATAGTGTTGTTTGGATACAGGAGACAAAATTTTCTTCACATAGCATAATCGGAGGAAAAAATATAAACTAACAGTACCGATGATAATAATCGGTAGATGCATAATATAAATAGCTTCCGAAATTGACAAAAATTTTGGAAAATCCCCAGAATCGGAAGCTAAGTATATAAACTAATCTTCCAATTGTCTGTATGAAATTCAATAGATTTACACTCTGTGCATGTGATTCTCTTGCGAGTCATCATTAAATGCATAAAGATACAATAAAAGCATTCATAATCCATAAAACTATCCATTGACAAACCATAAACACAACGTACCAACTTATAATCCGACACAAACTTTGAAAACGACATAATCCGACAAAATCCGACATAAACAAAGTTATCCATAAAGTTAACAAAACATCAAGAGTTTAGTCGTTCCTCTTTGCTTTGACTTTGCAACCTTTACGACCTCCCCGACTTGGTCCCGTACCATCATTGGTTTCATTATTTGAGCCTTCAACTCGAGTGCTCGATGACGCCCGAGTTCTTTTGTTCACCTTCGGTGTAGGTTTCTTGCCTTTTCCCCGAACTGAGATGCATATTCCTCATTGTCAACATTATCAATTAACTCTTGGTTCTTTTTTATCTTATCAATTGGCACCGGCTCTCCGGAATTTATGTAATTAGTGCACGATTTGGACAAACCTCTTAACCTGTTCATTTGTTTTAAAACATAGCATACCATCAAACGGTTACTAGTTTGATTTTGACCCATAAAATTAAACTAAATTAAGAAACCAATACATACCAATCTATCAAAATCCGGAGGTGTCTCTTTGAGGATACTCTTATACGGTGCGGGCTTTTCTTTAAGATCACGGATTACACGAAAATGAGAAACATCCCGATACCAATCCATATAGTTGGGAGCATTTTAAAAACTTTGGTTGGCTTGCCTTCCACCATTGATCAAGTAATCCATCCTTCTATCCCAATGGTTTTTGCAGGATGGGTTACCCTTGTAAACCACCGTGATAGAATCTTTATCAGACTTGTATTGTTCCTCATCCAAAATGAAATTCCCATGGATGTGCCACTTTGGTAAACCTTGTACAACTTTAAAAACAAATGCATGTTTTTCTAAAAATATTCTTGTTAATGTTTTTTTATCATTTTCTATATTTTTCACTTTTAAAAATCTATTTCGGTATTTATTGTAAGATACTTTTAATATGAAAATTCTCGTTTTTTCCAAAGAATTTTTTTAAATTAAGAATTATTTTTTAAATTAATATTTTATTATTATATGTATAAAATAATAAATTATTATTTTATCGATTAAGTAATATCTCTTTAAAATAATAGGATTTGGGTGGTCCCAAGCCTATTATTTTATAGATGTTTTACTGTACATAACCGTTTTGTCGCATCACCCTTGAGGCATTGTACATCACATATCATGTTGGGTGCCACAATGGTCCAAAATAAAGGGACAAATCTGACCGACCTGCGATATGTCCATTATCTCGGTCTTCCTTGTATGGATCAAAAATAAAAAAACAACCAAGTATGTAGATTTAATAAAAATACCTATAGTAGACTCACATTCCCGGCCAATTGGATAATTCCAAGCCTCGATTCCTTTATCAACTCTTCCATCAACTACGCATGGCATACCGTGCCCCAAGAGTACTCATGCACTTTATCGAGGGGATCCAGAAGTTGTAAAAGGTTGGCGTCGACCCGATTGCCACTAGTATTGGGGAAAATAACACATCCGAATACACATAGGAGATAGGCGTTGGCCGCATGGTTCACTTGCTCATCAATTAAAGTTCCTTTCTCTTCTTTTTCCTTGGTGCCCCTGAACATATCCATCAGAGTACTAATGTTGAAATGTCTAGTTCTATACTTCATGCATCTCTTGAACTCAGTTTTTGATGTTTCTTCATCCCAAACAAAACACTTGTTAGTTAGAGCATAAAGTTTGGCCCACTTCAACTGCTTTGTGAACTCAGCCCTGACACCTTTTCCATGATCAGAGAGTCTAAGAATCTGCACAACATCATCTAGGGTAATCGTCATCTCTCCAAACGTCATATGGAAGGTGTCGGTCTCAGGATAAAGTCTCTCCACAAACGCTGATATAGCCACCCGGTCATGTTGCAACATAGAATTTTTAGCAACATCAGCCAACCCCGAATTTGCAATAATTGTCTCGAACCTTTCATATTCACCGGATAAAGGCCATTCCAGCATTTTAGGTGGTGCGGCGGTGGGTTTGAGTAAACGAACCGCATCAGAATGATACTATTATACACATGACAAGTTAAAAAACAATTAGAATTACCTAAACATATAACCCTTAAAACTATTACGAACCAAAAGAAAATACGTAAATAAAATGGATACGATTATTACCTCGGTTTCATATATTTCTCTTGCCCGGGAGTCTTTGTATCCAAATAACAAATCTCCTCCATCGTTCGGCGTCCCAAGGATTACACCTTCTGGAATATCCTTCACCTTAAGTTCTTTTGGGATAAGGTGTTTCGCCTTCTTTCGAGGGGGATTTTTCTTTTCAGCTTCTCCTTTTTCTTTCGAACCACTGGGTTGTCCTAATTCCATAACTCTATCTTCTGGTGCTTATGGTTGAACAGTAGGTTGAATTTTAGGTTGTGATTGTGGAGCAGTTGGTTCTACACCTTATTGAACTGGCTCTGATTGTGGGGAATCTTGTTGAGTTCCATCTTGAACTGGCTCTGATTGCGTGGAAGCTTGTTGAGTTCCATCTTGCGCACTTGAAGTGTATTTAGTGGCCCTAGCTCTCCTTGGACTAGATGTCAAGTTCTTACGCATTTCCAGCCTTGCACTATCCGAGACGATTGCGTCTTCGGTTTTTTTTACCTCGCTTATCCCTAAATAGCAAAACAAGGTACAATAGGTTAATAATCGGAAGTTTTATTTCAACGTAATCGTCCGAATATAAATAATCGGAAGACATATTTCAACCTAATCTAACGAATACACACAATTGGTAGCAAAAAGAAAAGGATACTTACCGAATATGCATGAGTTTGTGTCCAGGAGATACAAAAGCCTATTATATTCGGAAGGCAAAAACACGTTTAACTTCCGATTATGGTCGATTTAGGGTTCAGTAGTGAAAAACTAAGGAAATCGGTAGGATACCTAGCGGAGGGGTCTCATGGACGGTTAAAGAAAATACTTCTAGGTAGTCAAAATGGAGTTGTGTCGATCCAAGAAGCAATCCATGAATTCACCAATCGTGATCTCGATAAGATTAAGGGTTCTATGCAATTTAGTGTACATAAATTCCATACGGAACATGAAAGGGGAAGATTGCTTTATAAGGGGCATTGTTCATAAAGTTTCAAGATGGGAAATAAATCACATGATGAAACAATTGAAGTTATGTAAAGATTACGATGACGATAATACAGTTTGTGTTTGCAAGGATATGATAGGTATTGGTCTCCCATGTCGTCATGAAATGGGTAGCTACGTCGATGTGATTGACATCAATTATATTCATCCATTTTGGAAGAAATTAAATTTTACTCCAAGCACCCCCGTAGTTGATGGTCCGTCGTTCTTGGAGTCGAAATTGTGTGCAAGAATAACCGAGAGTTATGCTACAACAAATGGCGCCAAGAAGCAAATATTTATGCATGATTTGGAGGAATCTCTTCACACTCGTTTAAGGGAGGTTGATGAACCTATTAAGTAAAAGGATGCGGGTAGGCCACACACCGAAGTATCTAGGACCATTGGAAGAAAAGAATTAAAAGAGTATTTGTCTAATAAAAGAATATTGTGTAGGCATGAGCATTCGGAAGCCAAATTTGAAGATGAGCCGCAATCCAAGAAAAGAGGTCGTCTAAGAAAAGATCAAAGTGGACCAACCCACCGACAAGTTAGGCCAAATGTCTCTACAAAGACTTCTCAAGTAAGTCAAGCCGAGGAGGTGGAAGAAGTTGTGTTAGTGGAGACCCAAACTAGCTCCGTAGTTATAGATTAAATGAGGTACTCGCAACAAACACAATCAACGGAAATGGTTATTATAAGAGAGAAGTACGGTACTCTTCATTGTCCTAGGGATTTTCATGGAAGACCCACGCGATCAAGGTATACGATTATAGAATATTATATGAAACAACTCCCTCCCCTCATTGTTCCATTTGTTTTGTCCATAGACGAGGATGGGGATGGTAATTATGGGTTTCACATCGCTACGGAATAAATTGGTTACTTTGGAGAGTTGGTGAACGAAGATGTCACCGAATGGAAATATTTAAGAACTAAGATGGGGGTACAACTAATAAAGGACAGGGATTTGTATATGGGGATGATGAAGCAAGGTGATAGAAACGAAAAATAGCGAGAGTTCAAAGACTTGGTTGCGTGTGTAAAGTGCTGAAAGGGATTGAAGACTATCGGATCCAAGTATTGGATGAGAATTCCTTCATGTGGATATCTCTTAGCGGACGTTTTGAATTGCGCGGTACATTTCTTTGTTCCTCCTAAGTATGGACATTCCTTTACGTTTTCACCTACAAGGATGGTTTATGATGATTCGGTTAAAGATAGAAGAATTGTTATGGCATTTGTGAATGAGATGCATTTTATCGGTTAAGAGTAAAGAGAGATTTCCCATTACCATCGTTGGGTGGTGTGACGGATTACTTCCCAACGAATCATTGTAAGTATTGGTTGAAATAATATGAGACCAACATGTTGGATTGGGATCGCGTCATGAAAATCGACTTTCTGGCAGGCATACTCGAATTGGTTCCCTCAGATGATGAAGATGAATGATCGTTACTTTTGAAAGATGTATTTTTTGGGATTTTTTTGGACTGATATGTAAAGTATAAAGCTATAATTGGTAGTTATATTATAAATATATCAACAGATTATACATTCTTTTGTACAGGATCAATCAATATTATAATCGGTTATTAAAATTTCTAATTTACCGTCCGATTGTAAGTTTAACAAAAATACTAAAAAAAAATCCCAGAATCGGTAGATAACATATTACATAAACATCCGATTGCCACCAAACTCTGACAAAAAAACTGAAAAATTTCCAAGAATCGGTAGACAACATATTACATATACTTCTGATTATTACCAAACTCTGGCAAAAAAGGTGAAAATCTTCTCAGAATCGGTTGACAATATAAAACAATGACTTCCGATTGTAACAATCAATCAATATTTATACTGTGGTCACGGACTTCAGGAATTCCCATCATAAGTGAATTCTTCAACCTTTTCCACCAAGTACTGTCTTTTTGGGAGTGCCTCCTACATAAACAAGCACAAAATAATGCCAAGTTCATTTTAGTAAGAAATATTAGACACTCGGTGTTATTTAAAAGAAATATGCACATACTTATAAATTGTTGGATTGACAAGCTTAAGTGGCTAGTGTTAAACATCATCTTTTGTATCGTTATGTAATCATTTACCCCTTTTTGGACAAGTCGGAAACAATCATGAACTTGTTGGAGTGATCTTTGCTTTGGATTTCCATACTCTCGCACAAATTGGCTATATACCCTCGCCCAAAAGACTTCGGGTGTTAACCTTCCTGCTATGACATCTTCACGTCTTGTTTCATGATACCATGTTTTCGCAATGACCAAATCTTCAGCTGCATCAAAGTTTGACATGCTTGTAAGTTGAGATATATAATGAATTCACAAAAGTGGACGATGGAAAATCTATTTGTAGAATACATGATGCTATATATATGTGTTGTTTGGTGCATAAATAAGAAGAGTTTACCCTCCTTATATAGATGATAGTCCCAACGTCTCTTTTTTTTGAAAATATGGCCGTTGATGTGTACTTTTACAAGATTGTACTGAAATTACGTACAATCGGTAGAAAATTCTTGAACCTAAGCAACCGATTATGCATACTCGGAACCTATGGATGGTTGTGTAAATACCGATTATAGCCTGTTTTGTCAACAAAGTACTCAGTTTCTTTAGAGTGGTATAATCGGAGGTTTACCAATATGTATTAGCTATCGATTTTTTGTGGTTTTCGAGGAACGACTAGTTTATGTTGAACGAAAAATCCGTTAGAGTATAATCGGTAGTTACATAAATAATTAAAACTTCCGATTTTCATAAATTTTTTGAAATTCATTACAATGTCACCTCACCTCAACATCATCATAATTATACATTCAACTTCCACAATTCTATTACAAGGTATTGTGATTAGCGTCGTGGACGTGTTGG
Organism: Papaver bracteatum; assembly: GCA_023529315.1. Taxonomy (NCBI): domain Eukaryota; kingdom Viridiplantae; phylum Streptophyta; class Magnoliopsida; order Ranunculales; family Papaveraceae; genus Papaver; species Papaver bracteatum. The sequence goes on from JAJJWX010001955.1 coordinate 495,638, forward strand.
ACGAGTCCTAAACGGATTAAATCTTTCCATCGCCATAAGGATTCTAAAATGAGCTTCATAACGGAAGCTTGATCTTTCCCATCTCCATCATTCCCAGAGAGATTGTTCTATAACCTCATCATTGGTTGCACCCCTCAATCAATATTGATTCACAAGATAAGTTAAATGGACGAATTCTTCGACGCGTCCGTTTATTGAATCAATTCAGCAGAAAAGATCAGCAGAGTGACAGTTGTTTGGGTTACCGGTGTCGGCGCAGAATTTTTCGTGAATTCTCCCCAAATTACTCATACTCATTATGCCTCCTTGCCTCCGTTCTGCTCCCTGTCTCGGATAGAATTGAACATAGATCCTACATAAAGATAAATCTTCTTCAATCGTGAACTCCGTATGATTAATGGATGGTTGGGCCATTATGTTGAAGATGATGTTGGAGAGAGTTTAAAGGTATTTGTGTTCCATAGAGGGTACAAGGATACAATCCTTATATAGGGTTTAGAGTTCCAACGGCTCTTTTTTGTTGGGGAAACTGTATAATCGGTAGCCAAATAAGGTATTTAGCTACCGATTATACAGTTGCCCCAAATTTTGTTTTGGGAGAAATCGCAAATTTTCCGAATTTGAGAACTATAATAATCGGTAATTAATATGACTACCAACTATAAAGTTGCCCCAAATTTCTTCTTTGGGAGATACTATAATCGGTAGTCTAGGGAGGTTTTTTTTTACTACCGATTGTTATAGGAGTAAGATTCGCGTTTGGCACAAAATCTATATTAATCGGTAATCCAATGGCGTTACTAAGCTTCCAATTAAATATTAACATTCGGACACAAAATAGCTTACGATTATGTAAGGGCATTAACATAATCTCCGCGTTTTTGGGCATCCCTTAACGTTGAGTCTGGGTTGGGAATAAAAAAGTAACCCCTAATTCTGCTTGGGTCGTCCCTAAAAATGCCATGGAGAATATAGTATAGGATTTCATCTTCGTTAAGTGGTGGACTCCACTGAAACTCGAAACAATCTACATATAAGGGTAAAATGGGAATTAACATTTCATTGATGCACGGAACTTAATTTCCTGAAACATTTACTATTCCAACAAATAATTACCAATTCCAAGCTAAAAAGTAGGGTATTCAATTCTTCTTATGTTGTATAGGGTACAACTAGTCAGTTGTTAACTTACAGGTACACTGTAGGTACATGACCAACTGACTACAAAATCAGCTGCAAAATGCATTATTATCAGGGTGAAATACAAAATTTAAGATATGTTAATCCTGTATCCAACACGTGGCGCCTTAAAAATCTGTGGTATATCGAAAGCGCTGATTTTACATACGAAAATGATAAACCCACCGAGCTGAAAATCCCGCAGACTCGGTGGTGTCTCACATTTTTTGCGGGTCCCATACATAATACCGGCCCCCATGCTCAATTCAGCGGGTCTCATGTTTTTTTGGTGTTCTAGCACGGTGATATCACATAACAAAAATACCATTACAGGATAAATAAGTAATTTGACCTATCAGAATGCCATTACAAGAAAAATAAGTAATTTGACCTATCAAATTATCTTACCAGTGAACCAGAAATTGACTTTATATTTGTAAAAGTGAAAAAAACGGGAGTATATTTATCTATCGGGTATAACATTAAGGGTACAACTGTTTATAATCCCGAACTTATTAGAAACACAATCGCGAAAGTTCATGATCAAACTTTTTATCATCTAGGTAAAACAGATTTGTATGTAACAAAGATCAAACCTTGAAAGTTCACGGATGCATTGGTTGAAATTCAAATGTTGTCGAGTATTTGAAATCACGCTGCTAGAGCCGATGCTCTTGGTATTATTCTTAAAGGAATGGCCTTTTTCAAGGACGTATCTACTTTTTCGGTCATGTCGATGGATTCAGGTGTGACGCCATTTTCAAGGGTCCAATCAAAAGATTGGAGCAGTGATCCAACCACAATGTGAAGAATTTGGTGGATTAATGGGAGGCCAGGACACATACGTCTTCCAGCTCCAAACGGTAAGAACTGAGAATGTTGTCCGCGGTAATCAGTAGTATTTCCTAAGAAACGATCTGGATTGAACGACAATGGATCATCCCATAAAGCTGAATCCCTTCCAATACCCCAAAAATTAACCAACACTGCGGTGTCCTTGGGAATAATATACCCCATAAATTCTGTGTCTTCAACAGTAGTGCGCGGTATTAGCAAAGGAGCCGGTGGATGCAATCTCAGTGTTTCTTTAATCACTGCACCTAGATAAGGTAAACTTTCGATATCACTTTCTTCAATCTTTCTATTATAACCAACAACTTGGGCAATCTCATCTTTGGCCTTCCTCATTACCTCTGGATTGCGCATAACTTCTGTCATTACCCATTCTATGGGAGTTAACATTGAGTCGGTTCCAGCGATAAAAATTTCCTACATACAATTAGAAAAGTTTATTAGCTTACAATTGAGCAGTAGTGGTATGATCCGTCCCGAATTCGCATACCAATCCTATGTACACAAATTAAGCAGTACGAGCAAGCCTCTTAATGAGGCTGACATCATAAGATTATCATCCTCACATTTAGAGACAGATTTAGTAATATCTTTATCACTTTGTGCATTCTCTAAAAATTATTATATAATATAAAGTAAACCGGATTAAAAATATCATCAAATTCAAGTTTATAAATTTACTCACCGTTATGAAAAAATTAATGTATTTGTCTGACAGTTTCTTTGGTTCATCTTTGCCATTGCCTTCAAAATCCATCAAGAAATCCCAGTAATCTTTCTCCTCTTTGTTATTGCGCCAATCCGTATCCCTGCTCTTTCGCTCCTTTGCAAACTCATCAATAATATTTAGAAATGCATCGTGTGCCTTTTTCATTCTCCTGGACAAATTCTGTGGGTCTAATTTTCGTAACCATGGAAAGACATCAGCTATATTAGGCTTTGAAGTTACCACTACAATCTCCCCCAGGAGTTGATAGAGTTTACTCCGAGACGCAGATTTAAGATCCATAACATCTTTAGAAAAGAAGAGATTTCCCAATAAATTAGTTAAGGCAACAAAAGTTAAGTGTTTTATTTCAACACTTCCACCTTCCTTCTCTTTTTCCGATATCCATTGTATCAACTGATCTACAAATTGTCTCCGTTTACCTAATGTGCTATTCATCGTCGCACGAGAGAAAAAAGTTGCATATAGTCTCCTATTGATTCGCCAGATTGGTCCATATGGAGCCCATGGAGTCACCTGATAGTTATCATCATCTGGTAGTTGTAGAGTCTGGATTGGATTACGACTGAAAAAAGTTTGATCATGAGTTTTGAACATCTCCATAGCAGCAACATCGGAACCAATGACCACCATATTCTGCCAACCTACACGTATCATGAAAATCGCTCCATACTTTTTTTGAATTTTTACATAACTTTTGTGTAGAGACTCATAGTCCCAGCTTATATCAAAGATGTTTCCGATCAATGGCCAACCTGGAGGACCCGGTGGTAAACGCCTTGAGTTGGTTTTATTTTTCCGGCTAAGAAATCTGTGGAGCAGGAGTAAGAGCGGAGCTGCCGCTACAAAGGAAATGGCTGTCCAGCCGAACATATTGTTTGTTGACATGGGAGATTTTTTTGTTAAAGGGTTCGGTTTCTGTTTGGGCTACTTTGCTTTCCAGGCACAAATATATATATAGGACATGATGACCAGTTTTTTCTAAAATAAATCGATGAGACGTGCTGTCACGGAGATGAATAGGGAATGGGTGATTTGTGTCTAGTTTTGTGTCTTCACGTTATAAAATCATATCTAGATATGATACGACAGCAGAGAACTTGAGGGGGTAGAATCTTTGAAAATACGCAAATGTGCTGTTCTCTAGGTGGCATCTGAATTCTAGGGAGCGAGCACGTGATTCACACCGTTAGGTTTTTGATACGGACGTTTCAGTTACTAATATTTTGTGCAACTGTTATTCGCCACCAACTTGAATCGGAGGTTATGTTTTCAGCAACGGTTCTTTTGCTGCCAATTCCAATCGGATATAAACGTTATATGTTAGACATCCCAAGCCGTTGTTGCATAGGGGCAGGTGGCAGTAAATGGCATATGACAGGAATCAATAAGGGCCTGTTTTCGTCATAGCTCATAACGGATGTAAGCATTGCTAATGGTTGACAAATGTAATTTTATGTTTTTGTAGTAGAAACTAATATGTTAGACAACAAGAAGAAGATGCCGAACGGATGGATGGATGCATTACTGCTGGTTTGACTTTATCCCTGTAGAGTAACATTGATGAATTCTGGTTTTGTTTTGTTTGATTTTTTTTGAAGGTGTTTAACCTGGTCAAATTGGGGTATACCCAGATTAATTGGGGTATACCCAAATTTAAATGGACCTAGTGCTCTTGTTAAGGGGTGGTCAAAATTGGTGATTTTACTTTAATACCCTTGAACTAATCAACTTAAAATTAAACCCTAAAATTAAAAACTAAAAAACTCTTAATCTTCTCTAATCTCTCTTTTCTAATCTCTTTGCTCTTCCCCTTCATCTTCTTCCATTTCTTCCATCAACTGAAAATCTTCAACTTTGATTTTCCAAAAAGATGGTTGATTCTACTGGCGAAAAGAAGAATGTAAATGATGTCTAAACCCAAACCCATCATTGTGTTGTGTGATTTCATTGTTATATGATTGTTATATTAGGTTAGACATCGAAAATTATGATTTCTGTGTATTTAGTCGGCAAGGTCATAACATGCATATCTTGCCGACTTTTCATAATAGCCATGGCGACTGTAAATTTTTTCAGCAGCCGACAGGGTATTTTTTTAAGACCTTGCCGACTAATACATGATTCTACATTTTTCTAAACACCCGACAGGGTATTTTTCAACATCCGACAGGGTATTGTTTTGTAGACCTTGCCGACTAATACATGATTTCACATTTTTCTCAACAGCAGGTTGGATTTTTTTTTGTAGACCTTGCCGACTAATATTTGTTGTCTCATGTGTGTCAAAAAAGTAAAGTCGGCATTGTCTTCATTTGAACACCATGCCGGACAAAGTTAGTCGGCATCGTCTTCATTCATCTACCTTGCCGGCCAAATATAGTCGGCATCTTCTTCATTTGTTGACCTTGCCGACTTTTCAGAGTTTCAGAATAGTTTTTTTTCATCACAAATCTTGATTTCAATTAAAACAAAATTTCATAACTTAAATTTATAATTTCAGAAGTTTTAATCTACTCAATAAATTAACCTAATCAAAAAATTTAGTGTTAATTAAATAAGGGTATATTAGCCATTTAGAAAATAGATGGTTAAGGGGTGTCTTGTTTTACTTCAAAATGACCCATATTTTGGTTTATTAGGTATACCCCAACTAATCTGGGTATACCCCAATTTGGCCAGGAAGTTTAATGATTGATGGGTCAAATTCTTAACTGTTGGCTTGAAATTTCGTTAATTTTAGACAATGGGTTTGTGTTAATTCATTAGTTCAAATAATTTTTTGAATGTTAATGAGGGGATTTCCTTGAATTAGGGTTCTTGAGAAAAAAAATTGTTTGCAATTTCTTTTGATTAAGGAAGTGGGTGGTTGTTTTCCATTCAAATTGATGATTTTTTATTTTTAAATAATTTAATTTGAAATTAGGGTTTCCATTCAACCATAAATTATAAAGCAGCAAAGAAAATTTTATTTTAGGTTTAGCTAATTTTGGTTACAACTGATGATGGTGGCGGTGGTAATGGCGGTGGTGAAGGTACTAGTGAACAAGGGTTACACATTAAAAATCTGAACCCTTCATTAGTGGATGATGCTAAATCATACACGTGGTAAAATAAATACAATGGTTGGGTTAGTAAATAAGTTAAAATCTAATTTTATGTTGGTCATTTCCTTACTTAACTAGATGTTGTATTTTCAAACCAGTCAATGACAGTTCTGTGACCCAAACTCTAATTAAGAGTTCTTTATGACCCAAACACAAATCTGGTCACTTTTTTGTGACGTAAAGTCAAAATATCCCTAACATTTAAAAATAACATATTTATCAAACTACAAGTCGTAATTTACCAAATTGTATATATTTGAAATGCTCTCAACGATATTTATATGATGAATACCAATTCCATTATATTTCAATGCTTTGATTTTCATATTATTGTTTATCTAAAAATTAACTGTATAATGAACTAACATATGAATTCAACCAGGTGTTTTACTTCCTTCAATTTTTTAAAATTCACATTGTACACGTAAACTAGATAACATGGACATATCGTTTTTTGGCGGCGCATCTATTAAAAATATAAAATATTGATAGCAGCAGAAGCAAAACAATAATGTAACTCTCTTATAAGTACGAACTCAATAGTTTCCTGCACTTTAAGTGGTGGAAATTTAGAGATAAACATCTTCGCCTCTGAATGGAGTCGATAAGATAAAAGGAGAAGATAAATAAGATTTAATGTTACCTGACATTATTCCCTCTAACGGAAGTATTGCTGCTAGAGAAGTAAGTTAAACAGTGGTCTGCACTTGTCTCATAGTCTTGAAATAAACCTGTTCAGTGCTGCCAAACTTTCTTGTTAACTATTTTATCTATTTCTTCTTGAAGGTACGAGGATCAACTTATACTCCATTTCGAGTGATCATGAAGCCCTGGAATTTTCCACTATGAACTCCGAAAACATAGTTTGAAGGATTAATCTTCATGTTCAATTTTTCTCAGCACAACAAAAGTTTTAAGCAAATAATCCTCTGATCTACTGGTTCTTCAAACATCATGTTTATCAATCTTTGATAGGTTAATCCTGCATTATTTACACCAAATGACATTTATTTGAAACGTTACAGAATATTGTCAGTATACTGTGTACTGTCATCACTGCCACATCTTTAACAATACGCTCGGTTCGTAAAAAAACTTGTTTCGTCAGTAACTTATTCATTATTTGTCTGATTTGTGCCAATTTTGGATCTTCGAATTCATGTTTTGAAGACCTTGCTGACTAATACATGATTCCACATTTTTCTCAACAGCCGACAAGGTATTTTTCAACAGCCGGCAGGGTAGTTTTTGTAGACCTTGCCGATTAATACATGATTCCACATTTTTCTCAACAGCCGGCTGGGTTTTTTTTTGTGTAGACCTTGCTGACTAATATTAGTTGTCTCTTGTGTGTCAAAAAAATAAAGTCGGCATTGTCTTCATTTGAACACCATGCTGGACAAAGTTAGTCGGCATCATCTTCATTCATCTACCTTGCCGCCAAATATAGTCGGCATCTTCTTCATTCATCGACCTTGCCGACTTTTCATAGTTTCAGAATAGTTTTTTTTCGTCACAAATCTTGAGTTCAATTAAAAACAAAATTTCATAACTTAAATTTATAATTTCAAAAGTTTTAATCTACTCAATTAATTAACCTAATCAGAATTTTTAGTATTAATTAAATAAGGGTATATTAGCCATTTAGAAAATACATTGTTAAGGGGTGGCTTGTTTTACTTCAAAATGACCCAGATTTTGGTTTATTAGGTATACCCCAACTAATCTGGATATACCCCAATTTGGCCAGGAAGTTTAATAATTTATGGGTCAAATTCTTAACTGTTGGCTTGAAATTTCGTTAATTTTAAACAATGGGTTTGTGTTAATTCATTAGTTCAAATAATTTTTTTAATGTTAATGAGAGGATTTCCTTGAATTAGGGTTCTTGAGAAAAAATTTGTTTGCAATTTCTTTTGATTAAGGAAGTGGGTGGTTGTTTTCCATTCAAATTGATGATTTTTTATTTTTAATTAATTTAATTTGAAATTAGCGTTTCCATTCAACCATAAATTATAAAGCAGCAAAGAAAATTTTATTTTAGGTTTAGCTAATTTTTGATACAACTGATGATGGTGGCGGTGGTAGTAGCGGTGGTGAAGGTACTAGTGAACAAGGGTCACACATTAAAAATATGAGCCCTTCATTAGTGGATGATGCTAAATCATACACGTGGCTAACACAAATACAATGGTTGGGTTAGTAAATAAGTTAAAATCTAATTTTATGTTGGTCATTTCCTTACTTAACTAGATGTTGAGATTGTCAAACCAGTTAATGACAGTACTGTGACCCAAACTCTAATTAAAAGTTCTTTATGACCCAAACACAAATCTGGTCACTTTTTTGTGACCTAAAGTCAAAATATCTCTAACATTTAAAAATAACATATTTATCAAACTACAAGTCGTAATATACCAAATTGTATATATTTGAAATGCTCCCAACGATATTTATATGATGAATACTGTTTGTACCCTTAATAAATTACACAAGAAAATGGGCAAATTTTGGCCTACGAGGCCCCATGTCTAAGCCCATGAGCAACAAACTAAGCTAGGCCTCGTTAACAAACACTCAATTCGCAAGCCCATGAGCAAGAACTCCAACTTGGGCTAGAAGGTTCCACATAAGGACCGCCACTTCACAAATTTCCAGACAATGCATCAGAAAAGGATGCCACGACAACGGACAAGTCCGGTGGCCTGTACGAGCGGCAATCGCCGATCATTTCCCGAATAATCGGCGATGAATAGTATGTGGAAGATTAATAACGATGAATCGTCGATCATTTGCCGATTAGTCTCCGATTATCGCCGATTAATTACCGATTAATTGGCGATTAATTTCCTGGTTATGTATTCAGTGTAACTCGGTGCTTTTTAATTTCGTAGTCCCTGATTATTCTGCCCCAATCTGTTTTCCTAGCGTATTTCTACGCCTCATTGTAGGCTTATGCCAAGTAATTCAATTCTAACCATGAAGGCATGCAGGGAATTCATGGCAGGGCGTCATGCAGGGAATTCATGGCAAGGCGTCATGCAGGGAATTCAAGCCAGAGCATCATGCAGGGAATTTACCCCTAGCATCAAAAGCAAGCATGCATGGCCAATACCTGCAATTCATACCTGCATAAGAAATAGTAAAGTAACAGCATATAAAGGGAAGTTTTCCCAACCAAAAAGGGATGCAATCTTCCCCATTAAAACTCCTGTGAAAATATTCTCTTGCTAACTTAGGCATCGGAGGGTTTTTTGCAGGTACCCTCCACCTCTCTCCATTTACCAAATCAATTGAAGATCAAAGCAGCGATCGACTCCCAGCAGCAGCATCATACAAATTTCTGTGTTTGGGGTAGAAATAATTTTACCTTACAAACAAATACCAATTTCATTATATTTCAATGCTTTGATTTTCAAATTATTGTTTATCTAAAAATAAACTGTATAATGAACTAACATATGAATTCAACCAGGTGTTTTACTTCCTTCAATTTTTTAAAATTCACATTGTACACGTGAACTATCTAACATGGACACATCGTTTTTTGCGGTACATCTATTAAATATATAATATTGATAGTAGCAAAAGCAAAACGATAATGTAACTCTCTTATAAGTGCGAACTCCATAGTTTCCTGCACTTTAAGTGGTGGAAATGTAGAGATAAAGATCTTCGCCTCTGAATGGAGTCGATAAGATAAAAGGAGAAGATAAATAAGATTTAACGTTACCTGACATTCTTCCCTCCAATGGAAATATTGCTGCTAGAAAAGTAAGTTAAACAGTGGTCTGCACTTGTCTGATAGTCTTGAAATAAACCTGTTCAGTGCTGCCAAACTTTCTTGTTAACTTTTTTATCTGGTTTTTCTTGAAGGTAGGAGGATCAACTTATACTCCATTTCGAGTGATCATGAAGCCCTGGAATTTTCCACTCTGAACTCTGAAAGCATAGTTTGAAGGATTAATCTTCATGTTAAATTTTTATCAGCACAACAAAAGTATTGAGCAAATAATCCTCGTGATCTACTGGTTCTTTAAACATCATGTTTATCAATCTTTGATAGGTTGATCCTGCATTCTTTACACCAAATGATATTTCTTTGAAATGTTACAGAATATTGTCAGTATACTGTGCACTGTCATCACTACCACATCTTTAACAATACGCTCGGTTCGTAAAAAACTTGTTTCGTCAGTAACTTATTCATTACTTGTCCGATTTGTGCCAATTTTGGATCTTCGAATTCATGTTTTGAAGACCTTTCCGACTAATACATGATTCCACATTTTTCTCAACAGCCGACAGGGTATTTTTCCAAAGACGGCAGGGTATTCTTTTGTAGACCTTGTCGACTAATACATGATTCCACATTTTTCTCAACAGCCAGCTGGGGTTTTTATTTTGTATACCTTGCCAACTAATATTAGTTGTCTTCTGTGTGTCAAAAAAATAAAGTCGGCATTGTCTTCATTTGAACACCTTGCCGGACAAAGTTAGTCGGCATCGCCTTCATTCATATACCTTGCCGGACAAATATAGTCGGCATCTTCTTCATTCGTCGACCTTGCCGACTTTTCATAGTTTCAGAATAGTTTTTTTTCATCACAAATCTTGAGTTCAATTAAAAACAAAAATTCATAACTTAAATTTATAATTTGAGAAGTTTTAATCTACTCCATTAATTAACCTAATCAGAATTTTTAGTGTTAAATAAATAAGGGTATATTAGCCATTTAGAAAATACATGGTTAAGGGGTGGCTTGTTTACTTCAAAATGACCCAAATTTTGGTTTATTAGGTATACCCCAACTAATATGGGTATACCCCAATTTGGCTAGGAAGTTTAATGATTGATGGGTCAAATTCTTAACTGTTGGCTTGAAATTTAGTTAATTTTAGACAATGGGTTTGTGTTAATTCATTAGTTCAAATAATTTTTTGAATGTTAATGAGGGGATTTCCTTGAATTAGGGTTATTGAGAAAAAAAATTGTTTGCAATTTCTTTTGATTAAGGAAGTGGGTAGTTGTTTTCCATTAAAAATGATGATTTTTTATTTTTAATTAATTTAATTTGAAATTAGGGTTTCCATTCAACCATAAATTATAAATCAGCAAAGAAAAATTTATTTTAGGTTTAGCTAATTTTTGATACAACTGATGATGGTGGCGGTGGTAGTAGCGGTGGTGAAGGTACTAGTGAACAAGGGTCACACATTAAAAATATGAGCCCTTCATTAGTGGATGATGCTAAATCATACACGTGGCTAACACAAATACAATGGTTGGGTTAGTAAATAAGTTAAAATCTAATTTTATGTTGGTCATTTCCTTACTTAACTAGATGTTGTGACTGTCAAACTAGTCAATGACAGTCCTGCGACCCAAACTCTAATTAAAAGTTCTTTATGACCCAAACACAAATCTGGTTACTTTTTTGTGACCTAAATTCAAAATATCCCTAACATTTAAAAATAACATATTTATCAAACTACAAGTCGTAATTTACCAAATTGTATATATTTGAAATGCTCTCAACGATATTTATATGATGAATACCAATTCCATTATATTTCAATGCTTTGATTTTCATATTATTGTTTATCTAAAAATCAACTGTATAATGAACTAACATATGAATTCAACCAGGTGCTTTACTTCCTTCAATTTTTTAAAATTCACATTGTACACATGAAATAGATAACATGGACACATCGTTTTTTGCGGTACATCTATTAAAAATATAAAATATTTATAGCAGCAGAAGCAAAACGATAATGTAACTCTCTTATTAGTACGAACTCAATAGTTTCCTGCACTTTAAGTGGTGGAAATGTAGAGATAAAGATCTTCGACTCTGAATGGAGTCGATAAGATAAAAGGAGAATATAAATAAGATTTAATGTTACTTGACATTCTTCCCTCCAATGGAAGTATTGTTTCTAGAGAAGTAAGTTAAATAGTGGTCTGCACTTGTCTGATAGTCTTGAAATAAACCTGTTCAGTGCTGCCAAACTTTCTTGTTAACTGTTTTATCTGTTTTTTCTTGAAGGTATGAGGAACAACTTATACTCCATTTTGAGTGATCATGAAGCCCTGGAATTTTCCACTTTGAACTCCGAAAGCATAGTTTGAAGAATTAATCTTCAAGTTAAATTTTTCTCAGCACAACAAAAGTTTTGAGAAAACAATCCTCGTGATCTACTGGTTCTTCAAACATCATGTTTATCAATCTTTGATAGGTTGATCCCGCATTCTTTAGACCAAATGACATTTCTTTGAACCATTATAGAATATTGTCAGTATACTGTGCACTGTCATCACTGCCACGTCTTTAACAATGCGCTCGGTTCGTAAAAAAACTTGTTTCGTCAGTAACTTATTCATTACTTGTCCGATTTGTGCCAATTTTGGATCTTCGAATTCATGTTTTGAAGATCTACAAGGTGGAGATGAAAAATTATATGATCGATTTTGAGTTTTGTGGATGAATGATTTAGAAGTTCATGGATGATCGAGTTCAAAGTTTGTTGGAATTTTTTCCTCGACAACGTGATCTATTGCTATTGCATATGAGGATTTCTTAGACTCGTCGATGTTTAGCCTTGCATCACATCGCAAGCACCTAAAGCCTCACTATGCAGGTAAGCACTTAGGTCTTGCTTTTATCTCAAGCATAAAATCTCGCCTTGCACGTGATTATGAAGAATTGCATTTATGTAAGCATAAAGTCTTGTCTTAATCACGAGCCTAGCATCTTATGTTGGTCCAAAGACTCGTACTCAACACAAGCAACATGTCTGCGTTCCCTATCAGCAAGCGCTATAGACTTGTTATGTTGCTTGCAAAAAGCCTTGCCACATCCGCAAGCACACTACAATATTCTATTCAGGTCTCGACTAGCTCTCGAGCATGACAAGTCCACTACATGGAAAAAAGTCTCTCCTAACAGGCGAGCAAATTTGTTGCAGGTCATCACAGTTGTGGCATCTTTGTAATATTCGGAAAACAACGGGGAGACCTACGTTTTACTACAACAATAATAACTCACGCTTTGGGGAAATTTACGCCATTGGTAGTCGATGCATATGACAAACGAATGGGGTTAAGGAGGGCGATGTTTCTACCCTCTATAAATTAGCGAAAAGCCCACTAGTCAAGCTCGCCTAACCCGAAAGAAGGTTCACATCACTAGGTAAACCATGTTAAATCCTTATCTCTTACATGCATCTTTAATACGCTTTCTTACCATATTATACATTATTATCATCATCTGATCAATTGTGTTTTATGCCTAGAAATAATTTAGGCAAAACTAGATACATTTGTTGATGATTAACCCTTTTTTTTGTCACTGATGTAAGTAAAGGAAAAGGTAAAATATGAAATGCATCATGATTCACGTGGTGATAATGGACATCAAAAACAACAACCAAGATATTCCATGTAAATGCTCCATCAGATTTCACAGCGCGATTGAATACTACGATAGACGTGGTGCAGTTGAAGTGCTACAATCGTCAAAAATCAATTGCGTTCCCGTTGAATATTTTTAAACTCTATATTATTGTAGAAGAATTTTTTATTTTTTATTTTTTGTAGAAGAATTAGGTGGCGGTTTTGCATGAAGATCTTTCTAGATCGTTGAATATTTTGAAACTCTATATTATTGTATGAGTAGAAGAATTAGCTGGCGGTTTTGCATGAAGATTTTTGTAGATCAATAACGATCTAGAAGAAGAAAAAAAATATAAAAAAATATTGATCTTCTAGATCAATAAATGAATTAATATGAGCAAGTTGCAAATATTAAAAAAAAAAGGATATTAATTTTGATGCAAGATCTCAATCGGGCAACAAGCCCATGATAGATTACGTAGGCATTCTTGATAGAATAGTAAGAATTATTGAATCGGATAATATATCTAAGATTACATGATTTTATGTCCCTTTCGACTTTAGTTATTGATTCTATTGGATCCCATTTGAATATCATGTAATAGTTAATCAATTTCTCAACCGTTGAATAATGATTTATATATATTTTGTTTTATGACAATTTTAATTATTTCAAAAAAAGAATATATAATAAATGGTAGTTAAGATTCATTATGGTTTTCATGTGTTTGTCTTCTTATGATGAAGATCACGCATCTCTGTAACCTACGGGTTTAAGCTGTAGTAGTAGGCACCACGATTCACGTTGGGCAATTCTCTGTCAAGAAGTTTTAAGAAAAGGCAAGAACGTGTATTTCTGATACCTTGGAAGTACCTGTCTTTCACATCCCCAATCAAAAGATGATATAGGGTCGGGAAACATACAGTGGGTCTCGTGTTCAATGCAGTTAAGTAGGCTATAAGATCAACAAGTTTTGTTCTGTCCACGAGGTTTTAACTACCAAGTACCAACTTGTTAGAAAAGAACAGACCAGTTTGCTGCCCATGTATTTAAAATCCTACTAGTTACCAAACGGAAAAGCATTAATGGCACAATTTATAGGCTTTTTTTTCTTCTTCTTTTATTTTCTTTTCAATGGAATGAGGAGCATAAAAGTCCCAAACTCGGTGATAATAAAATATAATTACATAACATTCAATTGTATCGATAAATCGGAATACATGATTAGTATAACAATTTTCGAAAAAAATGGAAAACAAAATTTTGTAGCAAATATATATAAACCGACAGGGGAATTGAAATCTTCAAATGGTTTATCAAGATTTTGTTAGATACTCTCTAAAAAGATATGATGCTTCCATAAAAAAAGTAATATGCCAAAATTCCACATCGAATTTTGTAATCTCTGGTCATCATATCCATAAATGGTTGAATGAAAGATTGAACAAAATCGAGGGCCTTCAGGAGGTTTAATAAACCATGATGGCACAAACTTGCCATACATATCAGAAATAAAAGCATACTACAATAGCAATTGCTATAATGCAATTTATTTTATTTAAATATATATTACATAGATAATTCTACCCAGACCTTAGATTCAATTAAAATGCGGGCGGAAAATGAGGTGATGGTTAAAAAAATTCAATGGAGAAGATGAAGATGATTGTTGATGGATAAATATATCTTCTCTGAAGAAGATAATTGTTTATGTTAAAAGATAAAATTGCAGAGTAAAATAAGGAGAGAGAATCTACAAAATTTAAGGAGATTTTTTATATGATGAGTTTTTGCAAATTTTCAGCAACATGGTGTAATATATTTGGCCACAGTTTCTGTCTTTAAAGAAAAACAATTAATATATTTTTCGATATTTAGAAAATTTAATTTAATCGAATTGGGTAAAATTTAATTCGAACGAATTGGTTGACTTCAAGGAGACAACTATATGATGACTTTTTGCAACTTTCTAGTAACTGGTTTCATATTATCTTAGAAAGTAAATATATTTGATCAAGTTGGAAGCTAATTGTTCGTTGTTTTTTTCCTCCAGAATTTTATTAGTAATAAGACATCTACACTCCCGGATTATGTTTATGCCCCATGAATTCGATTAAAGAACTTCTAATTTTCTTCAGATGATTCAAATAAAAATAATCGAAAAACTGTGGTGTACTCATTTTTCTTTTCAATTACATCCAATTCATTTATTCTTCCAAAATTTATTTTTTTATTTGGAATTTCCCAGAGACAAATTATAGTTTAAGTCCATAAAAACAATCTAATCAGATCGATTTCGTCTTCATTTGCTTCAAATTAAAATTAAGAACAACATTTGTCAGCAACGTTTATATTTGTTGCTAATATTTATAACCGTCCCAGTTGGAGTTATCGTACGGTCGACCTTCTGTATGGTGGTGGCTTAGTTTTTGGTCACGCTTTGGCCACGGTTTTTTTTTTAATTCAGTTTCATCCCAAGTCGTTCAACAGAAGAACTTCAGCTATACGCCGTATACGGTTTGAATATGAGATTCAATAAATCAAGTGCTCCAACAGTCCAACTTCGATATACATACGCTATTGAGAATTTAAGTTATCCTACTATTATACTATATTATTTCCCCAACATTTTATCACAACTCGAAGAAAATAATGGTATTAAACCTTATAAAAAATGATGATTTAGAACTTCAAGACACCGACTACCTAGCCACAAATTGTAAACCACGTGAATACATGATTTAGTACTGACTCTCACATTTTTGGGTGTGGGTCCCAATCGGCCCTGCTGCCCACCCTACAAAAACAGTAAGGGGTTCCATCTTCTCGTCTACGTCGGTATATTTGGTGTCTCTTTTTTTTTTTTTTTGAAGCATATTGGTGTTTCTTTTAGTTTGTTTGTTTAGAATTTTTGTTATATACTCCTGTAACATGAAAGGTCCTATGTCGACGAACAATATGTTTTTCTGGATAGCCTTTTCCCTTGCATTTGCAGCTCCGCTCCTACTCCACCTACTCCTCCACAGTTGTCTTAGCACGAGAAATAAAAGACGGTTACCACCGGGTCCTCCAGGTTGGCCAATTATCGGAAACCTCTTGGATTTAGGCTATCACTATAAGGCGCCACACAAAAGATTGGTACAAATTCAAAAGAAATACGGTCCGGTTTTTATGATACGTATGGGCGAGGTGAATACACTGGTTATTGCTTCCGCTGATGCTGCTATGGAGTTGTTTAAAAGCCATGATCAAGCCTTTTCCAATCGTTATCTAGGAGAAGTGCTGAAATCAACAGGTGATGAATATGGCCCAACTCCATTGTTGTCTCCACAGGGACCAATCTGGCGAATGAATAGGAGACTATATGCAACCATCTTTTCTGGTACGACAATAAAGAATACTATGGGTATACGAAGACAGTTTGTAGATCAGATGATACAATGGATATCAGTAGAAGAAAAGGAAGGTCGAAGTGTTGAAATAAGACACTTAACTTTTGTTGGCTTAACCAATCTATTTGGAAATCTCTTCTTTTCTAAAGATTTTATGGATCTAAAATCGGCATCCGGAAATGAACTCTATCAATTAATTAAGGAGATTGGAGCTTTATCTACAAAGCCTAATGTAGCTGATTTCTTTCCGTGGTTACAAAAGTTAGATCCACAGAATTTGGCCAACAGAACGAGGAAGGCAGTCGATGCATTTCAAAATATTATCGATGAGTTTGCAAAGGAGCGAAAAAGCAGGGATGTTACTACACGCAATAACGAGGAGAAGGATTTTTGGGATTTCTTGATGGATTTCGAAGGCAGTGGCAAAGATGAACCAAAGAAAATGTCGGACAGACACATTAGTGCGTTTATAATGGTGAGTAAATTCATATATTGGAACAAACTTGCAGAACTGGATGGTATATAATCTGAAACGAATTTACTATTGCACTTTTCTTAAAATTAATTAATTATTCAAGAATGCACAAAATACCTATAAAGTTAATCTGCTTACTATTAATCAATCTTAAATACCGTTGCTAAAATACTTTTCTAATTTTGTTCAGGAAGCAATTAGCGGTGGAACCGATACAACAGTGTCTACCGTAGAATGGGTAATGACAGAAGTTGTTCGCAATCCAGAGGTAATGAGGAAGGCCAAAGATGAGATTGCCCATGTTGTTGGCTATAACAGAAAGATTGAAGAAAGTGATATCGGAAGTTTACCTTATCTTGGTGCGGTAATTAAAGAAGCAATGAGATTAAATCCAGTGGCTCCTTTACTAATTCCACGAACTACTGTTAAAGACACTGAATTCATGGGGTATATTATACCTAAGGGTACGGCGGTGTTGGTTAATACTTGGGGCATTGGAAGGGATTCAGCTTCATGGGATAATCCATTCTCGTTCAATCCAGATCGTTTCTTAGGAAATACTACTGATTACCATGGAAGACATTCTCGGTTCTTACCGTTTGGAGCTGGAAGACGTATGTGTCCTGGCCTCCCAATGGTCCACCAAATTCTTCCCATGTTGGTTGGATCATTGCTCCAATCTTTCGATTGGACCCTTGAAAATGGCGTCACTCCTAAATCCATAGACATGAATGGAAAAATAGAGATGTCATTGAAGAAGTCCACTCCTCTAAGAATAATACCAAGAGCATCGTCTCTTGCAGTGTGACATCTGATAAAATTGTGATGGCAACCTTTTTGTTTATTTTCATTGTTATCCTACAAATATGATGCAATTATGATAAAATTATGAAGTTCGATAAGTATCCTACAATTTAGGATTTGTTTTTCGTGATCTTAAGACTTATGGGTTGTTTGAAATACTGGCAGTTAGAGCCTTAAAGAGGTGTAAACTAGGACTATGCCAACATGTTTATGGCATATCACCACATGCTAAACTTTGGTTGGGGCCACCCCAAGCCCATGTCCAATCTGAATGACAATCTTGTTAAGGGAAATCAAATGGACGGTTGAGATTACATCTAATATGGTCAGTTGCGATGTAACTGTAATCCATATCCAAGAGATGGTGGAAAATAACACCATTTGAAATTGGCCACGGTTGCAAGTGGTTGTTAAGGAACAGTTGCGTTTCTTTAATTAGTGACAGTTTATTAGAAACTGTTACGAAATGACTTTTGGGAACAATTACGTTCATTTGATTTGGTGACAGTTCGTTATCGGTGCGGCTACGATGTGGTCGGGCCACATACTTCTAAATGCTGACACGTCGTATAAAGTAGGAAATTTTTTGGAAAACAGTTTTATTAACTAATTGTTTATCTTTTTTATTTTTTTAACTTCCTACTTTAAAAAAAAAATAGAACAGTTAAGGGGATTCGCAGGGGACAGGTTTTTCAGTTAAATATGTGTCAGTAAATAAAGAGGGGCTATCTATAAAATAGGGGTAGGATCCGTTGTCATGGTTATATTGACATAATCTTCACATTTTAGCGCCATTTTTTCTACTGAGCCCAACCGACAATGAATTTTAAGCTATTTTTGTGGTGACATGTTCTTCTTATAAGTCTCTACATCCCAACAAAAAATGAGAGTATTCCGAGATGTATAAAAACACCATCTACGATTTTTAATATCAACCGTTGAAGATTAACAACTGAACTTAAAATTTATGGATGGTGAAGTTTCGTATTTTGGAACACTCTCATTTTTGGTAGGAATGTAGAGTTTTATACGAGGAACATGTCACCAAAATCTTCACTTCAAATTCATCGTCTTTTAGATTTTATAGAAAAAAGGGTACCGCCATGTGAAGATTATGCCATTAAAACCATCAACGGATCATACCCCTATAAAATATATGTGGCCCGACCGCATCGAAGCCGGGGGTTTTGTTATAAGTGTTGCAAGATGACTGTCGGGAACAATCAAAACCTCTGAATAGCAACGAGTTGTAACAACTGCAACTATTACCAACCATCACCGAAGGTGTTGTTTCAAATTCTATTTACATTCTTCTTGTTGAGTAGTCGTTTCCCTCCGAAATGCGTTAAGGCGTAGCATTCGACTAGACATCCAGGGGTAAAACACTGTTCCGGTATGGGATGTGAGACACAAAAAATTGGTTTATTCCATTTGATATTTTGAGAGTTTGTGAAAGAGAGCTAGTGATACATTACTCTGCGTTGGTTGTTTGGCGTTCATTGAAGTTTTGTTAAAGAACAACAAAATTATTGTTAAACGCTGGAGACATATGCCATAATATGTATCAGTATTTAGGGAAAGGCATTAAATGCCATAAGTAAAGAGATTACTCGCCTCACATAATTTGAATGTTTAATTGCTTGTTCAACTATTCTTCTTATCTCCCTCCTCCTTTTAATTTTGTTTTAAAGATTATTTTTACAAGTTTGAATTGTGCTTTACTAATAATGATTTGGTAATGTGATAATATGATTTGTACAGCATTTGGTGAATCGGTAACAAGATTTTCAACAATCTTAAGACATTTAAATCGTTAAAATATAGTTTATTGATCGGGTTGTTCTGTGTTGCGAAAACTAGTGTTATTGGTTAACATACTTGCAGAAGACTTCTAGCGACTACAGCTAGCTTTTCACGTTGTTAGCTTTGTAACAGTCAATCCGCAACGCTTATAAGCGTGGCGATTGAAGTTTTTTATTCTTTTTGAATCTTTTCACCTTTATAAACACTTTTTGAGCAATGGGAAAATATTTTGAGCGTGTTTTTGATATGAGGAGCTAAACCCAACACTGGGATGATGGGTGAATCCATATTTCATGCATGTGGTAGTTAAATTTAATTCTTTATTGACTTTTTACATTGATTATTAATTGCTTTATGATTTTTATTGAATGGTTGTGATTTCAATTAATGGGAGATGTTTAGGTTAAGTCTTTTGATGATTCATGATTTTCTTTTACAGTCATTACTTTCAAAATATACCTTTGGCAAAGAATTAGAGTCCATATTTGAGTTATAATTGTGTACAATTATTATATGAATAACATGAACGAATTTAATGGTGGAATCCTAAGTCTATCTTGATATTGCTACAATATTTTGTATATATTTTCTATTATTGATTCTGAAATTGAATCTTCACAAGTTCGAGTTGAATGAATATTTACCACCACTTTCTTTAACTTGTTAAAATCACATCAATTTTTGGCGCCACCGGCGCAGACTTGTTTTTAGATTAGTTTTAGGTTTTAATTTTTTTTTTACGCGTTTGGTATTTCTATGTACTTTCATATTTGGAGGTGAGCTTAAGAAAAAGGAGAAAAAGTTATGTTTACTTTCGTAGGTCATTAATGTAGCTATATGTTTAACTTTTGAGTATTTGCAATCTTGCAATACGTTAACTAAATCATCCATTGGATTCAAGGCTTCATCCATTGGTATTTATGGGCACTTTGAACAGTTGGTTTAGGCTTGCTGAATTTAAAAGTCGCAATTTATGGTGGTAATGGAGAGCGTCCTTGATACATATGTATCTTCTTCTCTCCGGGAACTAGTGATCCTCAAGAAGGATTGAGGATAGAATTATAATTAATTAAGGAAGGAATACTGATTTTTAGACAGTATTCTTAGATAAGGAATATTCATAGACAAGGTAATATTCCTAGATAAGGTAATATTCCTAGATAAGGAAATATACCTAGAAAAGGAATTATTCCTAGATAAGGAAATAGGTTCATATAAGGTTTGGGAAACCGTTATAGCTATAAATAGAGATGTTTAGCTCATAGCTAAGATAATCTAGAGAGTGAGGTTTGACACCTAGAAAAGGAGGTTGAAAACACATACTTAGAGATAAGTTTGTGAGGCAATATTAATTATTGTAAAAGCAAGATTAAGAAATAGTTTAAGGTTATTTACCTAGAGAGATTGTGAGTGTAACAAAGAGAGAATCGTAATAATTTTCTTGTTCATAATCTAGAGAAGATATATTTCTTCGAAACTGGTTTCTAGTGTGTTATGTTTTCTAGTTTTCGTCTATTATTATTCTTAATTCCGCCTCTATAATAATAGTCACCAAGGTATAGAGATAAATACGTATCAAGTTGGTATCAGAGCAAGGTTCGTTCTTTTAGGGAAGATTCCTGTGCTTTATGGTCTTCACCAAATCTCTCTACAAATAACTTGGTGAGTTACTCGAGAAGCAAGAAGACATTTAAAGAACAAGAGATCCAATGATGGGAAAGTCAGTTCATGATCCTAAGCAAAGCGAACCACAAACTATGGAAGAAAAGGTGGATACGCAACAAATAGACATGAAGTTGATTCAAATTACCCTCAAAGAATTTACTGAATGTATTCATTCTCATATACCCAAGCCAAAGGCGAAGAAAATGATTACGTCTTCTTCTGGTGTTTTTGAAGAAAATGATGAGGAAAAAGAAAGACCACTCGAAGAAGGTTGCATTACGGAGCGAAGAGTGACTAAGACAATAGGAAGAGATATGGACGCTTTTCAAATTAGACGTCAAGGTCAAGTTTCCAGCAAATATAGATGGTTCAGCAGGGCGAAATAAACCCTCGAGTTCCCTAACCTCCAAATATAACTTTCATAGGAGTTCAAGTTCTTGAGTGGGGGCGCATGATACATGTGTATCTTCCTCTCTCTGAGAACTAGTGATCCTCAAGAAGGGTTGAGGAAAGAATTGTAATTTAAGAAAGGAATACGGATCTTTAGGCAGTATTCTTAGATAAGGAAATATTCCTAAATAAGGTAATATTCCTAGATAAGGAAATATACCTAAAAAGGGAATATTTCCTAGACAAGGTAATATTTCTAGATAAGGAAATATATACTTAGAAAAAGGAATTATTCCTAGATAAGGAATATTCCTAGAAAGGTAATATTATTAGAAAGGGAAATATGCTAGAAAGATAAGGAAATATATTCCTAGAAGGTTTAGGAAACCTTCAAAGTTATAAATAGAGATGTTTAGCTCATAGCTAAGACATCTAGTGTGTAGTTTGAGAAAGAGACACACCTAGATCAGAGAGGGAGGTTTGTGAGACAAATCACCTTGAGATAAGTTTGTGAGGCAATTAATTATTATAAAAGCAAACTTAGCAAACACTTTAAGGTTATTTACCTAGAGAGATTGTGAACGTAACAAAGAGAGAATTGTAATAGTTTTCTTGTTCATAATCTAGAGAAGATATTTTTATTCGAATTACTACTTGTGTTTTGTTTTCTAATTTTCTCGTCTATTATTATTCTGAATTCAGCCTTTATATTAATAGCTACCAAGGTATAGAGATCATACGTATCAAGTTGGTATCATACGATGAGTCTAAGAATGACGAACCAAAAACTACCGACGAGAAGGTATCAGTCTTAGACTCATCTTCTGATACCAACTTGATACATATTGATCTCTGTACCTTGGTGACTATTATTATAGAGGCGAAATTCAGAATAATAATAGACAAAAACTAGAAAAAAAAAATACACTAGAAACCAGTTCCGAAGAAATATATCTTCTCTAGATTATGAACAAGAAAACTATTACAAACTCTCTTTTTTACGCTCACAATCTCTCTAGGTAAATAACCTTAAACTATTTGCTAATCTTGCTTTTACAATAATTAATATTGCCTCACAAACTTATCTCTAGGTATGTGTGTTCCTACAAGAGACAAACTTCCTAAGTACAAACAAGGTATTGATGTGCATTATAGTGTCTGTAATGCTACCTTTGAAACTGCTGAGCATATGATATTAGATTGTCCCTATGCTAGATCTATTTGTTTTGGTGTTAATATTAATGTTAATAATGTTAGGAATATGCATGGCAATTTCATTGATTGGGTTTAGTTGGTTTAATACTAGTGCTTTTACATAAGAGTATCTCTAGGTATATGTGTTCACAAACTTACAATATTCCTAATAACTAGCAGCTTATAATATCTAATTAGCTACATAAGAGTAGTTAACTAAAAATACTGCTTTTATTTAATAGAAAATGATTAAACAACACTTAGTAAAACGTTACGAAATGTTTTCGTTTGAGGCTGCGAAGGATCGGACACGTTTGGGGTAGTAGCGTCTTGATTCTTCTCCATCTATTATTAATGGATGCAGTAACATCCGCAATATGCATATCCGACTGAAATGAGATCATCCACGCATGGGGAAACACCCAGTTTGAGGCCTACTTGGCATGCAGTTTGACAGTGAATGTCACAGTACTGTGGGTGTAGATGATTAGCATCCGAGCATGAAACTCCTGCAGGTAGGTCGACTATCACTACTGCTTCACTAACGCATTTAAGTCCTAGAGATGATACCTCTATCTCAAGAACTAGAGCTGATATCATCTCTGCGTACAAATATACACAACAATATGCTTAGAGATATTTTATGAAAGGGTCGGAGTTTATGGTCTAATTAGTAAACGGTTAGTGGACTTTTAAGATATTGCGAAACACCCTGATCATTATTTTGGATATTCTCATAACTTAACTCTCTCCACCTCTTCTAGATCTTCTCATACGCTTTTCTATTGGGAAACTTTAATCTTTCATCTTTTCTCGTAACTTCTTCCAATTAGTATCCTAGAAGGTTATTAAGGCGTTTGGATACAAATCTGCTTCTGACTTCAAGCAGAAGTCAGAAGCAAAACTATTTTTCTTCCTAAAAACTAATTTATCTGCTTCTCAAAATCGTTCTGAAATATTATTGCCAAACATACTTCTGACTTTTTGACTTCCAGAAGTCGAAAAATAACTTCTGAATGTTCATCCAAACGCGCTAAACTAGCAAACATGAAATAAACTCTAACGTAATAAGAACTTGGGAGCCAATCAAACAGCTAAATCAGCGGAAAGGAACACCTAAGATCACTTTACCCTAAGTTTTCTCGAATCTCGACAAAGAATACAAATACATAAACCCAAAGCTAATTTATTGCTACTATATTCACACTCCAATTATGTACAAACCCAATTATCTTTTATCGGTTGATGCACAATCTTCCTCACCTCTTGTAATTCTAGTTCAAATAGTGTGAGCTTTTATTTTTTTGTTCTTCTATGTTTGATTGTGCTTGGTGAGTGAAATTTCTAAATCT
This sequence comes from Papaver bracteatum, assembly GCA_023529315.1. NCBI lineage: Eukaryota > Viridiplantae > Streptophyta > Magnoliopsida > Ranunculales > Papaveraceae > Papaver > Papaver bracteatum. Next base: position 519,978 of record JAJJWX010001955.1, read on the forward strand.
AAATGAGATGCAGAAGAGTGAATTGTTAGTTTCACGTTGAAAAAAAAGAGGTAATTTTCATAGATTAAGTGGTTGACTGGTTTAAGATACTGGATGACCATTGGTACGTGGAGGCTGGCCGAAAATGCGAACGATCGCCGTTGCAAAAAAAAATTCAATTCCATTTTATGACGGTTAAACAAATCGCAACAAATACAAGCGTGACAAATGCATGTTTTAATTTAATTTATACGCCACAATTTTTAGTTTGGATTTAACACCAATTGATTTTGAACGAATTGAGATTTTAACATCAATTGGGGACTTACATTCTTTGATTATTAAATCAATTCTGGAAGAAAAAAATGGTCAGTTTCGATCAAATTGCATGAAAATGAAAAAAGGGTGATTACACCACGGTTTCTGAGTTATTTTAATTTCAATCAATTAATGATCAAATCGATATGTTTTTATCGAAATGATTTTGCTTCACAAGAATTGGGAAGCGATTTTGATCTAGCGTTGCTAGAGCCGTTGGATCAACCAATCCAATGGTAGTGGTGGTTTATGATGGAAATTCATTTTTTTCCCTTGGAGTAAAAAACTCCACTGACAACCACCACCATTGGATTGGTTGATCCAACGGCTCTAACAACGCTAGATCAAAAAAAAATCCCAAGAATTGGGAACTGTAAGTCTATGATGAACAAAAGAATTTTGATAAATAACAATTAATTGTCTTCCAATTTGATCAAATTGTGAAAAATAAAATAAAAAACGGAAACTAAATTGAACAAAATTGTGACGGACAATTAACAAAAAAGTGATCCTATAGAAGGCCTCATTACAGTAGGCCAATAATGTCATTTCATTATTATTTCATAATAAAGTCATTTTCGTAAATAAACTAGATGGTCAAAGACAATCTACGATTTTATTGCACCTACGACATCTTTCATGACCCAGATCCTAACTAGACCTTAAACTTCGTACTGAAGTATATATCGTTTATATGGAAACGACTATTAATACTGCAAGATATTAATGCGCGATATTAGAGTAACACTTTATATGAAAACGTATAAGCGGATAAAAAGAACTATGGGATCCCCGAATCAACACAAAAAAATAACAGAAACAACAACCATATTGTTATGGTTGATGATGAATACACAATGGATTATTGAGTGAAACTAGCAACGAAGTACACTGCAGCCACACTAGACTGAGCTTCTCTTTCTTATTCAGTTTCTTAAGTTCGGTACAAGGGAGAAAGTGAGAATAAATACTAACAAAACCCTAGCTAAGATCATCAATGGCTCAACATACTGCACGTGGACAACCTCCTGTCACACGATCCTAATTAGCTTACTGACTAAGAAACTCCAAATCTAACAATTAAGGCTGATCATTACTCAAATAGATATTATTTTCATCCTGTTTTCTACAAGGGAAGACCACTCTACAGGTACATGACAATACATCGATCTTGAAAATATCCTTGTCCTCAAGGATGAAATTTAGGGAAATGAGCTTTGACGTGTGATGTGTCCTCCCAGGTGGCATATGCTGCTGATGTGTGAGACCACTAGATGAGAATTTGAGGAATGACTTTGCGTCCCATGAGTATTTCTATGGTACCGAGCAAGGAAACTAGTTTGAGAATTAGTTTACCATCAGCGTCAGTTTGAGGAAGAGTAGGCACAGTAATAGCAGCTGAGCCAATGCGCTTCTTAAGTTGTGAGACGTGAAACACAGGGTAGATCTGAGATGAAGAAGGTAGTTCCATATTGTAAGATACTTGGAAAATTTTGGCAATGAGGGACCATAATAACATGATGAGAGTTTGAAATTTCTGCGTAGAGCAATAGAATATTGACGATAGGGTTGCATCTTTAAGAACACCAAGTCTCCCAACTCAAAACTTCTGTCAGTTCTTCTTTTGTCAGCAAAAAATTTCATTCTCTCTTGAGCCTTATGTACGGATTCTTTTAAGAGCTCTATCATGGTGTCCCTTTGAGTTAGATACTCTTCAACAACAGCCACAGAAGTAAGAGCTTCATTTGGAAAGGTAAGATCTGGGGGCGAATAGCCATACAATGCCTTGAAGGGTGTCATTTTTAAGCTGGTGTGATGGTTTGTATTGTACCAGAATTCAGCCAAGGGTAGCAATTTGAACCATTGCTTGGGATGGTGTCCAGTCACGCACCTGAGATAATTCTCCAAGCATGCATTTACTCTTTCAGTTTGACCATCTGACTGAGGATGATAAGAAGAACTGAGTTGTAAGCTGGTTCCAAGTGCCATGAACAATTCCTGCCAAAAGTTACTTATAAATATCTTATCTCTGTCTGACACAATTGAGGTTGGAAGACCATGTAACTTGAAAACATAAGTAAGGAACTCATGACCCACAGTGGAAGTTGTAATAGGATGAGTTAAGCCAATGAAGTGGCTATATTTGGTAAGCCTATCAACCACAACAAGAATAACATCTTTTTTTTTGGTAAATTGGCAATCCCTCTATGAAATCCATTGTGATATGCTGCCAGGCTTGTGATGGGATTGGTAAAGGATGTAGTAACCCTGCAGGAAGGGTGTGTTCTTCCTTATTTCTTTGGCATACCTCACACTGACTAACTAACATTAACATCTCCTTCTTGAGACCCTTCCAATAAAAATGCCTCTTGGCCCTGATGTAACTCCCTTGCATTCCTGGGTGTCCCCCCACAGCAGAAGAGTGAATAGATTTTAAGATAGTATACCTGAGATTGTTATAAGTACCTACATAGATTCTTCCTTGGTATCTCAGAATACCATCTGTATAAGTATAATGAGGATCAGAAGATGGAGAAACTACCAGCTGAGGAATGATGGTTGAAGCCCATACATCATTATCATACCTTTGAATAATTTCTTGTTCCCAAGTAGGAGTGGACAAACATAGATGAACACTGAGAATGAGTAGGGAGCCTTTATAGTGCATCTGCAGCTTTGTTCTCCATTCCTTTTATGTAGTGAATTGTATAATTAAATTCTAGTAACTTCATGAGCCACATTTGTTGTAAAACTATGTTGATATTCTGATCCATGAAGTATTTAATGCTTTGCTGATCGGTGTTAATGATGAAGTGGTGGCCAAAAGATAGTGTCTCCATTTTGTCACTTCCATGACCACTGCAAGAAGTTGTTTTTCATAAGTAGATAGTCCTAAAGATTTAGGGCCAAGAGGTTTGATGTAGAAGCTAATAACCCTGCCTTCTTGCATTAGGACAGCTCACACACCCAAAGAGCAAGCATCTTTTTCTAAGACAAATGTTTTAGAAAAATCAGGAATCACTAACACTGGAGTTGTGCACATGGATTGTTTGAGTTTCTGGAAGGCTTCATCTTCACTTGGAGACCACTGAAAGGCATTCTTCTTTAAAATATTTGTAAGTGGCTTACTAATAAGTCCATAGTGATTTTCAAACTTTCTATAATAACTAGTAAGCCCAAGAAAATCCCTTAACTCTTTAAGGAAAGTTGGTACATGCCATTGCTGCATATATTCAATCTTTTCTGGGTCAGCAGCTACCCCATCTGCAGTTATAATGTGACCCAAATATCCTAAGGATGACTGGGCAAAGCATCATTTGGAGAATTTAGCATAAAGTCGGTGATGTCTTAGTAAGCCAAGAACAATAAAAAGATGTTGTACATGTTCTTCAAGTGATTGGTTGTATATAAGTATATCATCAAAGAAAACCAATACAAATTTTCTTAAGGAACAAAAACTGAATTCATAAGAGACTATAAAGTTGTTGGTGCATTAGTGAGGCCAAATGGCGTCACTTTAAACTCAAAATGACCATGGTATGTCTTGAATGCATTTTTGTGAATGTCATCTGAGAATAATATAATTTGATGGTATCCAGATCTTAAATCCAACTTGGTAAAGAACTTAGAACCATACATCTCATCTAATAGTTCATCAATGACAGGTATAGGGTACTTATCTTTGATGGTGAGCTCATTGAGCTTCATGTAATCCATACAAAACCTCAAATAATTGTCTTTCTTTCTGACTAAGAGAATGAGAGATTCAAAAGGACTATGATTGTCTTGGATGATTCCAGCATTAAGCATTTCTTCCACCAAGGATTCAACCATCTCCTTGTGAATACGAGGGAATTTATAGGGTCTGAGGTTAACATGTTGAGAACATGGTTTTAGTGGTATTTTATGGTCTAGTGTTCTCAGAGGGGGTAATTGAGTTGGTTCAGAAAATACATATGAGAACTGATCCAATACCTCTTGTATTGGTGGGGGTGTTGGTGTAATAGGTGGTTCAGCTAAGATGGCAAAAAAATGACCCACAAAGGCTGGTGCATTGTTTTTAATGAAGTTGTGAACAATTTGACCACTAGCCATCCTAAAGGAGGGTTTATTTGAAATACCAGTAAGGGTGATGTTGTTGCCCAAATGAGTAAAAGAAATAGTTAATGTGGAAAAGTTAAACATTACATCACCTAGGGTTTTGAGCCAGTCAGCTCCCAAAACCATGTCACATCCACCCATTGCAAGGACATGAAAATCAACATGGAACTTATGGTCTTGCATCTTCCATTCCATTTGCTAACACACTCCAGAGATGGTAACCTTGTCACCATTTTCCACTGTAACCAGTAGATGAGAAGTTGGCTTAACAGAGCAGAATAACTTGTTAGCTAAAGTAGCATCTATAAAGATGTGAGTGCTTCCTGTGTCCACAAGAATTGTCACTGCCTGTTTCTTGAGATGCCACAATATTTTGATAGTCTTAGTGTTGTGATGTCCATTGAGAGCATGGAGAGATATTTCCATGTCAGTTTCCAACACAGGAGTGGTTATTTCTTCTACAACTACTTGAGGGTTGATGTCTTGAGATGGATCCTCTTCAACCAAAACCATATAGAGTTGTTGACTATTGCATTTGTATCCATAGACATACTTCTCATCACAATTGTAACAAAAAAAATTATCCCTCCTTTGAGCCAATTGTTCTTGAGTTAAACGTTTAATTGGTGGGATATAAGTGGATTTCTGGGTATTTATGGGTATTGAAGATGAAATCACTGGCGTAGTTTGGGATTTGAAGGTGGAGGGTCTATTGAAATAGGAAGATGTAGTTGGTTGTTTACTAAATAGGGGTTTTGGAGGTGATATAAGAGATTGTTCTTTGAGTCTGGCTAGAAAGAAAGCTTGGGATAAGGATGTAGGATTATGCATATGAACTGAGTTACTAATTTCTGGTTTTAGGCCACTAATGCAACTCAGGATAAAATATTCCTCATCTAGTGAGGGATTTTTGGAAATCATTAAAGCCTTGAGTTGGTCAAACGTTTGGAAGTATTCTTCAACCGTAGTGATGTGGGTTATTTTATTAAAATATTCCACATAATTATCATTAGCCAAATCCTCAAATCGACGACAGAGATGGTTAAAAAATTCAGACCAAGGGACAGAGTGTTTACCAGAATAATAATAAAAAAACCAGGAGTCAGCACGACCATCCATGTACATGGAAGAAAACTTTGTCTTTTGAGTGTCATTCATTGGGTGTATCTGAAAGAATCTGTCACATTTTCTAAACCAACTTCTAGGGTTCTCACCATCAAATCTTGGGAAATCTAGCTTAGCTGGTTTAAGAGCATTTGGAGGAGTACTGTCTGGAGGGTGAGAGTGACCATACTGAGGAGTGTGTTGTCCACTATCTTGAGAACTGGGTTGTTTTTGTAGATGCTTTAAGGTGTCCTCTGATAGTTGCACTAGGAGATTCATTAAGATTTGATGTGCTTTAGCATCGGCTTCACGTTTAATTTCTGCCTGTTTCTGAATCTCTGTGAGATTCGTCATAAGACGTGACAGCTCCTTAGTCGTTGTGTGAACATCTTTGATTGAAGGACCTCCCTTCATATTAGAGTGCAAGATCTACTGGGTGATACCACTATTATGGTTGATGATAAATACACAATGGATTATTGAGTGAAACTAGCAACGAAGTACACTACAGCCACACTGGACTGAGCTTCTCTTTCTTATTCAATTTCTTAAGTTCGGTACAAGGGAGTAAGTGAGAATAAATACTAACAAAACCCTAGCTAAGAGCATCAACGGCTCAACAAACTGCACGTGGACAACCTCCTGTCACACGATCCTAATTAGCTTACTGACTAAGAAACTCCAAATCTAACAATTAAGGCTAATCATTACTCAAATAGCTACTATTTGCATCCCGTTTTCGATAAGGGCAGCCCATTATACGGGTACATGACACACACACACATATATATATATAGCAAATTCATTGAAAACTTAATAGTGTATACTTACGCAGATTTGCAGAAATAGCGATCAAGGCAAAGAGAAAGAGCACCAATGAAGTCTTACTAGCATCCATTACGATGGATACTGAGCAAGGTTTTGCTAATGCCTGAAATTGTTGTGGATGAAGATTAATAGCCAACACTACCTTCTATTTATAGCATGCTAGCTTCATTGGGTTAAACCTAAGATAATTAGCATACTAGTTTCGTTGGGTTTTTTTTTTTTTTGTTTTGGAAAATCACATTTCAATTCATTTAAACCAAAATAGTGATTACATGATTGCTTACAAGATTATCAAAAACACCATAATACAAGATAATCAAAACCCAAATACAAATGATGACACCAATTGCAAATACATCGCGAAGAGAAAGAGCCATGCACCGCAAATATATCCAATTTTTGTACCAGTAGTATTGACGAAAGATGGTGTGAACATAAGATAATAATTGTTGGGTATCCAATTTTGTAAACACCAATTTTCGTTGGGTTAAACATAAGATAATAATTGTTTATGTTAGAGGATGTAACCAGCCTTAAAATATAATATCGTCGATCCGTTGATGGTGGTGGTATCCATACGTCGGTAAGCTAATAGATAATCATTAAACACTAATATATGTTAAATTGGCAATTAACAAGAGTGTTTAGAAATCATCCCAAGATATAAATTGCTTAAACCGGTAACATTATCATTTAACTAAAACGTCAAATTGCTTAAACAATCTCAACTTATTTCTTAATTTCCCTTAAAAAGTCAAATTGGAGAGCCAATGGCTTCCAAAAAATCCGGGATCGTCTACAAAAAAAAAAAAAAAAAAATAAATTCCTCTGCACGTCTGTCCCTATTATAATAAATGGCTGTCATGTGTTCGCATTCAACTGCCAAAATCAATTTATGCTCAACTGAATTGGAATATAAACACAGTTGTTTTTATTGTTGAAGAGATTTTCTTTTAGACATCCAATCTTCATCTATTCTAATTTATGATTTCAAGACGTTCATCATGAAATAAAGTATTAGTAGGTTTCGATAATGGCTCATCCATGATTTTAAGTTTTTTAGCACTTACCAGTAAACACGTCGTAGCACCGACCGTAGTACGATGAGCTAACTGTTAGCCGGTTAGGTTATACATTTCCACCAATAGATTTTCACAAAATTGGTTAAGTAGACCAAAATCAATAATTTCTGGGTGTGAAAGACATGTAAAATTTGATATTGTTTAAATGCACAAAAATATAAAGATAGCCAGGATGTAAACAGTTTCATCCTACTTATTTAAAAATATTTTTTCTTATTTTTAATTACATAGGATGTATCCAGTTTCAACCTCACTATTTTTTAAGTTTAAGCCAGTATGAAACCAGTTTCATTCTTGTTATTTTTTTAGTGTACATTTCACTCATATTAGTTTGTACTCGTCCTTTTGAACTATATTTTAAAAATATTTGGACAATTGACCCAATTTCCGATGGATTTTGGGCGCAGAGTTTATATGTAGAAGCAGCACCGTCATAAACGTCTCCACCTCTTCTCCTCTCAGTCTTAGACTCTTAGCCCATTTGTGTCTAAAATCTCCAGACTCAAATCACATTATACAACAAAATCTATAATCTAAACTCATCTTTGTTGTTGGCTAAAATTATATTCTCGGGAGATGGATTATTCTCGAGTTTTGCACGGGTAGAATATAAATAAAATATTTTAAAGTGAATTCCTTACCTTATTATTCGATTTTTTTTTCAAATACCCTCATTTTATAAGAACGCGTAATTGGGGGATATTGATTACTTCCCCCACCCCATGATTTCGGCTAAGAGGTGACCAATTGACATGAAACTACTAAAATACTCTTTCGTTAATTAAAAATCTTTATGAAAAAACGGTTATACCCTTTCCCCTAAAACATTAAAATCAAAAACCAAAACATATATTCCTCATTTCTAACATTAGTTCCGGCAGTCCTTTAGGTTTAGGTTTTCGAAAAAAAATTCTTCATCGTTCTTCAACCGCTCCTTCTCTGCCGGCTCCTCACTTTGATTTTTTTTTTTTTTTTTACATTCGGTAGGGATGAAGACCACGCCGGTAGTGATGAAGACCGGTACTGCATTCCTCAGTACTGGCATGGTTATTTAGGATGAATACCACGCCGGTACTGGGTTCCTACATAGTTATTTAGGATAAAGACCACGCCAGTACTGAGTTCCGGCATGATCGATATAAATCTATCCATGCCGGTAGTCAAGTGAAAAGAAAGATCAATTTTACGGATACTTTTCATCATGTGCCGGCATAGAAATTTAAGAAACATACTATGCCAGAAGCAGTGTCGGCATGCTCGAAAATTAGATAACTGTGCCGAAAGTGGACTGATTATAAGAAGAAAAAAAATTATGAAAATTTCCAGCAAATGCCGGCATGGTTTTTTGGTTGAATACCATGCCGGCACCGAGCTTTTTCAGCTGCAACAATGGTGGATTCAAAGAAAAAAAAATCAAATTTTCAACCTCTTAGCAACAATTCTCTTTTCACAATCATCCTCCATTTTCACAAAAAAAATTCCCTCTCAAATATTTTTTTTCCCTCCTACTCTCACCTCACTCACATAAATTCTAATAAAAATACACACTTATTTATTCCCCAAATACTTAACATTTGTACTAATTATAATTAAACACTAATTAGGATTAGTGAGGGGTAGATTAGGAATTTAAAAAATATTTGGATAGGGGGTAACCACGAATTGCTATTGGGACACCTTTTTTTGTCATGTAGCTATATCCCCCAATTAAAACCCATATCCCCCAATTAAAAACCCATATCCCCCAAATAGGTAGTATTTTATAATCACAAAATTGGTCAATTAACCCAATAATCTCCATTGCACACTTGTCCAACATCATAAATTTATCCTGGTTTTTTTCTTTTTCATCCTAACAGCTCTATCTCATAAAATATTGACATGTTTTCTTTACTATAACTAGTGATGCCAAATGTACGATGCACATGCACATGTTTTGTTTGATAACAATAATATTTTTTTCATAAAATAAAATTTAATATTCTTATTTGTACTCATTGCGTAGGTATTTCAAAGAAATTCCAAATATGTTAATTTTATAAAAATCCGATGTGTATTTCGAAAGATATCAAGTTTTTAAAACAATTGATATATTTTTATAACAATGGCATTTATGTGAATATGTGAACATATAAGGTTGTTTATGTAAGTATTGATTCAATGTACACTTTCACCTTTGAATACATACGTATATAGTGGTTGATATTTAAGGTCATATTAGTAATACGAAGGTTACGCCAAGCTATTTTGTCATTTTGGGACCATTCAAAATACCTCTTTTCTTTAGAAAGCTATTATTGGGGCGTCACGACTGTATCAACTTGAGCAAAAACAGAAGATTAGTGGCCATGATAGTGTGATCATATGTGAATATCCCAAAAACCTGAAACACGAAAACAGGGTTCAAGTTCAACAAAAGAAATGCATATGTCCTCTAAACAGTACAAATACATGTTGCTCGAACGTAAAAAGTAATATTTCACTCAGAATCCTCCGAGGACTGATATGAATCACTATCACTAAGTGAAAAAGCATGGGTCTAACAACCTTACCCAATATTTCGATTAGCAATCTGTATGGACAAATCCGAGTTGTTTTCTAGAGAATCAACAAGACTCAATCAATAGAAAATATCTCAAGGAGTTATTATCTCAATCTCTCGATTTGATTTACTCAAGAAAATATGATTCGCGAGTCTAATCAAAGAGAGATAACTTGGATGGTACCAAAGACCAGTATCCAAGTGTCAATCGATTAAAATCAACAACCAATAAGGTCGAATATTATAATCGATTGAACAACGCACAACCTGTATTATTTTAATTATATAACAAAATATAATGCGGAATAGAAATAACATAGACCCCAGAATTTTGTTAACGAGGAAACCGTAAATGCAGAAAACCACGGGACCTAGTCCAGATTAACATACACTGTATTAAGCCACTACAGAAACTAGCCTACTCCAAATTAACTTTGGTCTCTACTGTAGTTGAACCCCAACCAAGCTCACACTGATCCAAGGTACAGTTATGCTCCTACGCCTCTGATACCAACAGGATATTGCGCACTTGATTCCCTTAGTTGATCTCACCCACAACCAAGAGTTTCTACGACCCAAAGTCGAAGACTTTAACAGACAAATCTGTCTCATAGAGAATAGTCTACAGGTAATAGATAAATTCATCTCCCACAAATAAACCTATGAGTTTTGTTCTGTCTTTTGAAAAATCAAGGTGAACAGGAACCAATCGATAAAACCAGACTTATATTCTCGAAAAACAGGTTAGTTTCATCAATCACCTCACAATAAACTTAATCGACGCAGCGAAGAAGATTATTGAGGAATCACAAACAATGAGACGGAGATGTTTGTGACTACTTTTATCTTGTCTATCGGAGATAGAAATCTCAAGACAATTATTACAATTTTACTCGTACGATAAAAAGAGCAAGATCAGATCACATAACTACAAGAAAAGTAGTATCGGTCTGGCTTCACAATACCAATGAAGTCTTTAAGTCGTTAACCCAACGGAGGTCGACTCTAGCTTATAGAAAGCTAGTATCACACAAGAAAGGTGTGCGGGGATTAGTTTTTCCAATAGCTAGAGTTCCCCTTATATAGTCTTTCAAATTAGGGTTTGCAATCAATGTTACCTTGGTTACAAAGCATTCAATATTCACCGTTAGATGAAAACATGATTAGATACAATCTAATATCTCTCAACCGTTAGATCGAAAACTTAGCTTGCCATACACACATGTACTTGATGTTTTGGGTTTGTACAACCGTACCCAAACATGTATAATGGTTGGTTCAATATTATTCAACCAAATGGTTAGCCAAATGATAACTTTCATATCATCCATAGTCCTCTTCACCATAACTATTCCAAATGACTCAAATGAACTAGTTAGAGAGTTGTTCAATTGCTATGAGATATCAAGTACTACAAGAGACACAATTGAATCAAAAACGATGTGATTCTCTCGAATCATTAATCATGAACTATAAAGCCACGGTTTGCAAAAGCATCCCTTAGTAATTTAAGATAAGTTCACGAACAACATTTTCAGGCATAACCTCTTGAGTTCGCGGACTGAGTTCACGGAATCAAGCTAACCGGTTGAAGTTAATAAACTCCATCATAATTTCTCGGGATGAGAACTTCCGTCAATTCGCGGACTGCACCTGAGCTTCAACTTCAGCAGATATTCTCGGGTTCGAGAACTTACGTCAGTTCGTGGACTGAGTTGCTGCTCACGTTCCGGTTCCACTTGATCAACAAAGTTCGCAAACTTCGGTTCAAGTGTTAAGGACTTATACATATATGTGTTGCCACAACAATGTTTATATCCCCCAAATTATATCATGAGATATAACATGAGATACACAATGGATCCTTCACGGTAATACATAATAATATGGAACAATTAAGCTCTATACCGTGGATAACAAACAAGGACCTATTCTATTTTTCCATCGTAAAGTGACATAATAGACTTTATCCTTGAATCACAAAAGATTTTAACCTATCTTACATCAACAATTGACAATATAGGCTTAACTTTTGTGTTTGTCAAAAGTCTATTCATCCTTTTATCAATATTTGCATATCAATTCACGAACAACTTTACTTTTGACAAAATATGGGGCAATCAAGTTCACGGACGTAAATATACATATCCCATCAAAATATTGCGATATATAAATTCAAGAGATTAATAATGAAATCATCATCTTCCAAACAAGTTTAGAATTTAAACTAATAAATCTAAAAACAAGAAGATGAAAACTTTGGACATAGCTATATGTAATCACAATAATGGCTATTCCAAACACTAGTAATCCTTCTCAAAACAAGAATGAATTTTCATAAGAAATTTCCTAGGCATCAAGAGAAACTCGTAATGCACATATAAGATGATATGTACTTAGAGGGTAGAATCAATCTTTTTCGCCCGGATTTATACCAATAAAAGCTATCAATGGAGTATAAAAAGATTTCTTAACAAAGAAGAACATACAAAGTAATTAACGACCATGCACCATAGTTCACATAAGATGGTTGTGAACATTCAAGAATCCTAGAGCAATGCGTGCTACTGCCCATTCTTGAAATTCCTTCTTTGTGATTCACCAACAAAATTCTTGTAAATATACAAAATGGCTTAGAAGAGTAGTACTCCAAGAATCCAACTGTCCAAGTTCAAGAGAAGTGGAACAATTGCAACGAAACGGAGTAAAATAATCAAAAACAAGAGACGGGATAGATACCAATCTTAACTCATACAAATTCAAGTTTTCTCATCTCCATTTTTAAGATAAATCAAAGAGGAAGAGAGTGCAAAAATAATGAGGTCAATCCGAGTTCGGACGAAGAAGACACGGCCAAAACAAGTTGACCGACTATCGACGTCTACAAGCAAGTCTAACGGGTTTGCACACGAATTTTCAAGTCCTGGAGCAGTATGCAGACGTGGTTTGCGAACTTAAGCCTTTTGGTTTTAAATGATGTTATGCATACTTGGTATGTGTAACATGAGGTCCAAACATCCCAAACTAATGTTTCCAAACTTAAACATTTAAGAACCTTAAACACAGATCAAGTTAGGTAAAAATGAACGATAATCAAGGTACATGGATTATTATAAGTACACAAACAAGTAATAAAAACATAAAACTTGCTCAATTTTATAGACATACCTTTTTAGAAAAGTTCAATTGAATTCTACAGCCTTACCGAATATAATATGTGCACCCAAATTCTCGTGCTTCCCTCACCGTATACATAGCAAGGCATTCCTTGGCGAGGATGCACTTACAATACAATCAAGTTGTGTTGGGGTGAACAATTTCTTGCTCACCACAAGTGACCTTTGGATTATCATGAAAGAGATCGCTTTTCGAACCTTTCACATCCAAATCCATTTTCCAAAAAACTTGTTAAGTTCCAACATCATGGATACTGCCTTCTCCATAGTCATGGAATATTCTGGAAGATCATTCATTTTCACACTCAAATCATCATTGGCTTTCTTTGGTACCCACTTCTGAGTGTGTTTAGGAACAACCGGAACCTTCTTCCCATTTCTCTCTTCAAGATTTCTCGGAAGATAATTGTATTGACTATTCTTTTGCAAGTTAGTCTTTTGCCAATTGGGAGCATCAGATCTTATCTTCGTCTTTACGAAGTTATCCTTATGATAACCATTACGATTGTGAAAAGGCTTCATATGACGTTTATATGCAAAAATAGGTTTATCACATCACTGATTCCTTTGCCTAAAGGTTGGACAATTACAACCTATAACATTAAGGGGATTAGCCTTAACATATGATCTTGGTTTCACAACTTCTTGTGATGCCCAAACAAGAACATCATGAAGTTTGTCATTCCTTATATGGTAACGACATCTCCTTTCCAGGTGACCTTTATTCCCGCAATAGTGGCAAACATAAGGAATGTTCTTACCATCAATGTTGACTTTGGAGGTTGATATACTTTGCTCTTTCGAACCTAAACTGTCGGTGAAGGTATTTCACTTTTGACATCAGTGGAAACCTTTTGTTGAGAAGAATCACTAGCCTTGACAAATTTTACCTCTTTGCTAATACTTGGAGCATCTATTCCCTTATAGCCCAATCCTCGTATATCACAATGACTTTTACTTGCTCCTAGCATAGTGGTTAATTTTCTTGAACTAGTATTGAATTTTTTCAAGTCATCTTCCAACATCTTGATTTTATCAAGAGAAGCAGCTAAATCAGCCTCAAGGCGTTTTTCTCTAGCGAGACAAGCACTTTCTCTGTCATCAAAACTAATTTGTTGAGAGTTAAACCTTGCTTCAAATTCTGCAAGTTTTTCTTCCAACAAAAAATAATTTTGATAAAAGATTATCGCATTCAAGTGACTTTATACGCATGTTTTCCTCAGAATCCTTGAGGATCGATTTGTTAAACGATTCGAAACATAAACACTTGCGTAACATCTTCTTAATTTCGTGTTTTCTCGACAGATAGGAGTCAGAAGAGGTGTGACATGAGAAGTTGTCATATTCTTCTTTAAATAATGAATTCAAAACCTTAACATACTATGAGACTTCCACATCAACATCTCTAATAATATCTGAATCACCTTCATCAGAAAGTTCATCCAACTATTCTTCTAGGCGTATTTCCCATACTTCAACAGGTTCTGCATTAAGAGAATGTTTATATACTGACCTAGATGTGACAGTTTTTTCAGGTGAATCTAATCTTTGAAAATCATCTGGTGATTTATTAACCGGTATGTTATTAGAGATAGACTCGTCCATAAAATCAAATCGCTACAAACACAGACTTATAAGTTCTTAAACGTATTTGCCTGCACTGATAACAATTGAAAAAGTGGGGGTCTAACAACCTCACCCAATATTTCGATTAGCAATCTGTATGGATAACTCCGAGTTGCTTTCTAGAGAATCAACAAGACTCAATCAATAGAAAATATCTCAAGGAGTTATTATCTCAATCTCTCGATTTGATTTACTCAAGCAAATATGATTCGCGAGTCTAATCAAAGAGAGATAACTTGGATGGTACCAAAGACCAATATCCAAGTGTCAATCGATTTAAATCAACAACCAATAAGGTCGGATATTCTAATCGATTGAACAACGCACAACCTGTATTATTTCAATTATATAATAAAATATAATGCGGAATAGAAATAACACAGACCCCAGAATTTTGTTAACGAGGAAACCGCAAATGCAGAAAAACCTCGGGATCTAGTCCAGATTAAACATACATTGTATTAAGCCGCTACAAACACTAGCCTACTCCAAATTAACTTCGGTATGGACTATAGTTGAACCCCAATCAATCTCACACTGATCCAAGGTACATTTATGCTCCGACAGTACCTCTGATCGCAGCAGGATACTGTGCATTTGATTCCCTTAGCTGATCTCACCCACAACTAAGAGTTTCTACGACCCAAAGTCGAAGACTTTAACAAACAAATATGTCCCACATAAAAAGTCTACAGGTAATAGATAAATTCGTCTCCCACGAATAAACCTATGAGTTTTATTCCGTCTTTTAATAAATCAAGGTGAACAGGAACCAATCGATAAAACTAGACTTATATTCCCGAAGAACAACCCAGTTTCATCAATCACCTCAAAATAAACTTAATCGATTCAACGAAGAAGATTATTGAGGAATCACAAACAATGAGACGAAGATGTTTATGACTACTTTTACTTTTCCTATCGGAGATAGAAATCTCAAGCCAATTATTACAATTGTACTCGCACTATAGAAAGAGCAAGATCAGATCACACAACTACAAGAAAAGTAGTATCGGTCTGGCTTCACAATCCTAATGAAGTTTTTAAATCGTTAACCCGAATTTAGAGAGAAAACTCAAGGGTTAATGGAGATCGACTCTATCTTAGAGAAAACTAGTATCACATAAGAAAGGTGTGTGGGGATTATATTTTCCAATAGCTAGAGTTCCCCTTATATAGTCTTTCAAATCAGGGTTTGCAATCAATGTTAGCTTGGTAACAAAGCATTCAATATTCACTGTTAGATAAAAACCTGATTAGATACAAGCTAATATCTCTTAACCGTTAGATCGAAAACTTAGCTTGCCATACACACATGTACTTGACGTTTTGGGTTTGTGTAACCGTACCCAAACATGTAAAATGGTTGGTTCAATATTAGTCAACCAAATGGTTAGCCAAATGATAACTTTCATATCAACCATATTCTTCTTCACCATAACTAGTCCAAATTACTCAAATGAACTAGTTAGAGAGTTGTTCAATTGCTATAATATCTCAAGTACTACAAGAGACACAATTCAATCAAAAACGATGTGATTCTCCCGAATCATTAATCATGAACTATAAAGCCACGGTTTGTAAAAGCATCCCTTAGTAATTTAAGATAAGTTCACGAACAACGTTTTCAGACATAACCTCTTGAGTTCGCTGACTAATTTCGCAGAGTCAAGCTAACCGGTTGAAGTTAATAAACTCCTGCAGAATATCTCGGGATGAGAACTTTCGTTAGTTCGTGGACTGGGTTCGCGGACTTCACCTAAGCTTCAACTTCAGCAGATATTCTCGGGTTCGAGAACTTACGCCAGCTCGGGGACTGGGTTCGCGGACTGAGTTTTTGCTCACGTTCTAGTTCCACTTGATCAACAAAGTTTGCAAACTTTGGTTCAAGTGTTAAGGACTTATACATATATGTGTTGCCACAACAATGTTTATATCCCTCAATGGTTATATAGTCTAAACTCTCATTTCAATCATTGAAACATTCTCAGAGGACGTCATATAGTTTTTTTCACGAACTAGTTTTCGTCAGAGCGATTTTCAAAGTGATTGAAATATAACATGACTTTCGTCACTAGGCAAAGATGAACTTGGCTAAAGCGAAAGCTTTACCAACACACATTTCGAGAAATAGATAAGCGAGATATACTCAACTCGAAATGTCACATGTGCATATTCTTAGTCTATATAGAAAAATGAATTTTGTCTCAAGATAGGAGATAGAGTGGATAGACTTTTGAGTGATAGATAAGTTCAAGTCTCCACATACCTTTTAGTCGATGAAGATTCACTGGTTCTTGAGTAGTCCTTCGTCTTATATGATGATCGCCATGGAGTTTTTGAGCTCAACTACACTTTCTATCCTAGTCCGAGACCTTAGCTATAGTAGACTAGAAATCAAGACTATATAGTTTTGATCACTAAGATTGACAAACATGCTTGAGATAGCAACGCATGCGAGTTTGATCGAGCAGTGCTCTAACACTAAAGATCGACTTCCATCTACCTAAATCAACCCCAACGGTGCTGGTAGCATCACGACCAGAGCGGGCGCCGATTTCAGAAGAATGAGGGAGAGATTCGGTCAGAGCATGTTGCTCACGAGCATTATTAAGCTGTTGATTGAGATGGACAATTTTATCCTACAAAAGGTTTTCATTTCGCTCAAGCTGCCTACATTTGGCACTAAGATCTGCAACTTGAATATTTAAAATCGAGTTGTTGGATCTTTCAATCTCAAGCCAAGCTGCTTACATCGACCGTGAAGAAGGGGCTTCATCGGCTTTCTGCTAGAGATGCCTTGAAAAGTGAACCCCTCTAATAAATTCGTTCATAAACTGACAAAAATACTTAGATAATAAGTTAAAATGGCTCGTAAAGAAGAAGACACAGACGAACCAACAGAGTCTTTTTTTGCATAAAATGGAGAAATTCTTACTGATACAAGTTTCGATGCCATCCGAGTCTCTACCTCGGAAAGGCTAGAGGAGGGAGGTGATGTATTTCGAGTGGCAAAAAGCTAGTAAAAAATTTAATGCAGTTGCATCATCTAAGTCGCTACTCCCGCTCGGAGAAGACTGACCCGCATAGAAACCCGGAGAATTCAATTGGAATGGAACCTTAGAGGAAGATACATTATCCCTTTTCCGTTTGGATTGGGAAGAAAAACCTAGCTCCCCATACGGTTTTTTTTTTTATCTACAATAGATGAGAAAGAATGAATTAATCAGAAGACATGGGATGCGCCTTATTTCTTATATGCTCAAAAATAAAGTATTAATAAAAAAACTCACGAGGAAAAGGAAAGGCTTTCAGCCTCAAAGTGTCAGTTGTTCGAATACCATGCTCTCATGGACCTGAAAATATGAGGGGGCACTTATCATTAAACTTAGTGCCATCCAACTCATTGTACATGACTAGATTTTCATGTTCAAAGCTAAGGGATAATTCCGGACTTATACAAAAAATGTTATTTAGATAAGAACCAGGGACGGTTCGAACTTCATAATAAGAACACAATTGCCCAGCATTTATCTTCCTGTCTTCAGGAAGAGCATGATTCTGAACAATTATGGTACACATGTAATTAAAAAATTTCGACTCCATCTTCGCGGGAGAAATATTCTTAAAATATATAAATTCATGAACTAACAAAGGAATGGGAAACATGAATCCACACTGCAAGTGCGATTATGGAATCAATAATTCTCCTTCCTTTAAATCTCTAACATCACAGGCGTTCATCGTATACGGGGAAGGCCAGCGAACCTCCGTACCATAACAGGTCGGATGATCATAAACTTCAAAAATATTTTCAGGAGGAGTTGGAATAGGTACCATAGCGATAATACAAGAAAAGATGACTACGAAATAAGGTTAAGCGCAGAAAAGGATTGGAAAAAATCTGAAAGAAAAAAATACTGTAAAAGAAGTTTACAAAACCAATTTATATACAAAGGAAGAACCAAAAGAGAAATAAAAGAGTAACCGTCTTAACCGGTACACTTTCCCCCTTAAAACCCACTATCCCGGGTCATTCCAACCCCGATCCCTCTTAATAAAGGATTAAAGGTTTGAAAAACGGGTTACGACTCAGGTCATGGACACTAGGCGTGACCGTTATAATGCGTTTTCACAGGTGTGAGCACGTTTTGGGCAAAAAACGCGTTATATAGTTAAAAAACGCGTTTTTTGGACGTTTTTTGAAAATACGGGCGTTGTAACGGTTACATAGTAAATAAAAAAAAATTATGATCTGAATTTCCTATGAAACGGTTATAACGTGCGTGAAAACGTTTTAACGAGTCTTAAAAACGTTGTTACAAGAAGGTATTTTAATTTTTTAATACTCCCTACGTCCCTAAATAGATGACCTATTAATTTTTAAATTTTGTCCAACTAATAGATAACCTATATCATTAAGAAATTCTAATACTACCATTTTATTTGATTATTGTTAGTATAATGTGTATAATTCGATAGTCATGTTTATATTTTTTACATAGGTGTTTTAAAATGCTTTTCACTATACAATTTACGAAAGTTTGATAAATTCGTGTCGGTAAATTATAGCCACTAAAATTAAGTCGGCAACAATTAGCTAGGTATAATTGTCCCTTTATTAGATTGAAGAGTTTCCATAAAATGCCAAGAAGTAGGCAGGGTTTTAACAAGTCTATATGGTACTAGACTACTAGTTTCTAAAAGTTAATCATTGAATGCTTAAAAAACTCGGTAAAGTAGTGTTTGTAGGTGAAAATGGTTTCTGCTGATTTCGTTAATTGCGGGAGTGCAGGTGAGAAACAATTTAAACCCTAAACAATGTACTGTAAGGGAGTACTTTAGATTCGAGAGATCAATCTGTACAAGTCCGGCCTAAACCAAGAAATGGCCGTTCCAGACTTGCTTCGGTCAAAGTGGAGGAGAATGGGTTGGTTTTGGGGAGGGAAGCAAGGAAAGTTGTGAGACCAGAATAGTTGATTCTGGAAGATTAGTTGGGTTACTATGAATTGTTATCAGAAAAGTAAGAGAGCTCACGAGCTGGGATAGCAAGTAAGTATTTATGAGTGTTGTATCTCCCGTTTGAACTTGTTGTTCAATGCAAATAGGTAAGACCTATTTATACAAGTCGGAATATAAACGTACCCTGGTCTCATTAAGGAGTGGGGAAGTAAATGGGAGGAGGTGGTAACCGTATGCATGGAATTGATGTCCATAAAGTTGTTAACGCATGAAACTGGTTTCCATGAAACTGCTAACGTTATGGAATTGATGTCCCATAAAGTTGTTAACGCATGTGCTTTATGTCCCATGAACGTTTCACACATAACTTCCCGTATTTACTAACCGCCTCACCCTCATGACACTTCCTTATGACGGGCGTAGTGTACGCCGCATGCTGTAAACCGCCAAACCAATACCTAAATAGGATCCCCCAGTTTGTGTTGATGTCTCGAATGTTTTTGGAAAACATGTAGCATGTCGTTGTGGCTTGTCAAGTCAAGCTCGGGAAACTTGCTAGCCTGGTGACCTTCGACGGTCGATATTTTGCAGCTTGAGAGGAGGGGCAATCGTTGATCGTTGCACGCCTTCGTTTTGGTAGCCGAGTACTGATGGCCAACGTGGTGGCACGGCTAGGTTGGCATGATGTTGACATGGCATGGTTTGGCATGGCCAAACTTAGGTTTTCGGGCCAAAGGATACCATGTGTCGTATGGTAACCTTGGATGGAAAGGATTTGCTCCTGGGATTGAAGGGCAACCGTTGATTATTGCACGTCTTTGTTTTGGTGGCCGCGTAGGGAAGGCCAACAGGGTGGCGCGGCTAGGTTGGCATGCCGTTGGCATGGCATAGTTTGGCGTGGCCAAACTTAGGTTTTCGGGCCAAAGGTTACCATGTGTCTTCAGGTAACCTTAGATGGCTAGGATTTGCTCCTGGGATTGAAGGGCAACCGTTGATTATTGCATGTCTTCGTTTTGGTGGCCGCGTAGGGAAGGCCAACAGGGTGGCGCGGCTAGGTTTGCATGGCATGGTTTGGCGTGGCCAAACTCAAGTTTTCGGGCCAAAGGTTACCATGTGTCGTCTGGTAACCTTGGATGGCTAGGATTTTCTCCTGGGATTTAAGGGCAACCGTTGATTGTTGCACGTCTTCGTTTTGGTGGCCGCGTAGGGAAGGCCGACAGGGTGGCGCGGCTAGGTTAGGCTTGGCATGTGGGGCCAAGGGTTCGCGTTGGGCGTATGGTGTGGTTAGGGCCAAGGCAAGGGCGTTTGGCTTGGCATGATGTGACTAGCATTTCTAGGGCTAAGGCAAAGTGCCTTTGGCATGGCGCGGCTAGCTTGGATAGGTTTGGTTTGGCTTGGCATGTGGGGCCAAGGGTTTTCCATAGGCGCATGGCGTGACTAGCTTGGGCTAGGTGTGTGACCAAGCTAGGGTTTTGGGGGAAAAGGTCGTTTAGATGGACATGATTTGCTCCTGGGATTGAAGGGCAACCGTTGATTATTGCACGCCTTCGTTTTGATAATCACGTAGTTAAGGCTAGTATGGTGGCGTAGCATGGGGCCATGGAGAGGTGCGTTTGGCATGGCTCGGTGGGTGTGGCTGGCATCATTTTCCATTGGCACGGAGGTGCGGCTAGCATGGTTGGCATGCTTTGGCGCGGTTGGTATGGCTGGCATGATTTGTCATTGGCACAAAGGTGCGGCTAGCATGTTTGGCATGCTTTGGCGCGGTCGGTGTTGGATGGCATGATTTTCCATTGGCACAGAGGTGCGGCTAGCATGGTTGGCATGCTTTGGCGCAGTCGGTGTGGCTGGCATGATTTTCCATTGGCACAGAGGTGCGGCTAGCATGCTTTGGCGCGGTCGGCGTGGCTGGCATGATTTGCCATTGGCACACGTGGGAATTATGGTTTGACTTGTTGTAACCCTAGTTTGAAAAAGATACCCCGATAATTATTTAGAGAAACATTAAAGGTTTTAGTAAATGCTTGTGACATCACTGTCTGCTAGGGTTTAGTGTTTTATGATTTTAACCCTAAGCTAAAAACTACCATCAACAAGTAGGATTTGCATTACTCGGTAAAGTAGAAACTAATCTCATCAATAATGAAATTTCTGAGCTGCAAATTTGTCTTACTGAAGTTATATCAAAAATGGTTAGTGGCCCGCAAGAACAAGCACAATGCATGCTAGAGGTACAAAATTACTAATATTATCTCCAAATATGTATAATTAAGTAATTTGAATTTCTAGTAACTATTGTACTTTTATTTGTAGGCAAGAAGAATGTGAATGATGCAAGGTCAATTTGCATCACCATCAGCACGTATTGCATCTCAACATGGTGATCCTGTAAGTTGGTGGTTATCTTATGGTGTTGATTATCCATCCCTCCAAAAGATTGCAGTAAAGATATTCAGTCAACCAAATACATCGTCTGGATCAAAGAGGAATTGGAGTGTGTTTGAAAGAATCCACACCAAACTATGCAATCGTTTACTTTCATCGAGATTAAATGATCTGGTGTATGTCCAGTAAAATTTGAATTTGGGGCAACAAAGAATTAAAGGTAAAGCAAGGAGACATAACATTGATGTTCTTGACGTTCATAGTCTACTGAGGGATGACAATATGCTTGAATGGATAACGGGGGAAGATGAAACATCGGTTTTACCTCAAGAAGAACAGTGGTTAAATATGCTGGAAGAGGAGGCCGTTAATAATCCAGAGCATGTCCCTCTACCATACAACTTGCATGATCCGGAGGTTCAAATCCCATACGAAAGGTTACCGGTGAGTGACTTTGTTTATGACTTTGATAATCTTTCATTTTAAGACAATTCACAATGTTATGAGAATGTGAATCCAACATATGATTCTCGTTACACTTTTGATCACTCTGACCATGGTGTTCAACATATGAACGAAGGATATTACTCTAATATTGATAATAATAATGAAGTAGGTAACAATAATGATGATACTGAAGGAGGTTATGATAACGATAATGATGGTTATTATGATGATGATACTTATGCAAACGAAGATAGCCAGTACCCCGACAACGATGACTATGATGTGGAAAGGAACCATCGAGAAAATAAAGAATACTTGAAAAAAGGTTGTGGTCGTAGTTGGTTCGTGTAGCTTTTTAAATGATGAATACTAGTTTAACAATCCTACGTTTTTTAAATTTGAAGTTTTTAATCCTGTAGTTAGTTTCCTTGTATCATTTAAAAAAAATTAATTCGAAGTTTTTAGCTTTCAATCCAGAGAAGAAAAAAATCAAAAGAAATTGTAAGAAAGTTATTTACACGGTTATATCGTGCGTGATAACGGGAAAACAGTTCTAAAAACCGCACGTTAAAATGTTTTGTAGAAGAAAAAAACATTCAAACTAATTTTAGAAAAACGGTTATAACGTGTATGAAAATTGAAAAATGGTACAAAAAAAACTGTTGTTTCTTCCTATTTATCGACATAATAAAGGCACGGGGTTTGGGGACCCTCACGGCCACGGTATATGGGTGTGATCGTTTTAACGGTCGTTTTTTCAGTAAAAACGGACGTTTTAAAAAACTTGCTCTTAATGATACACAATTTTAAACTCAAATAGTTTACAAAAAAATATATATATATAAATGGTCGACTTCTCGAAAAATATAAATGGTCAACTTCTCGAATCGCTGGAAAAGTTGGTTGGAGGAATGTGGGGGTACTAGGCATTTTCGAGGAAAACGCGTTACAAAGTTTTCCAAACTTCCTCCGTACTCACGCGTTACAAATTCTCTTGTTTAAACGCCTTCAGCTATTGCAGCATGCTTATAAAACAATAAATACAAACCTATGAATAAATAAGGAAATTGACAAGGGATGGCACAAAAAAATTAGCCAGCTAGAAAAATTAGAAAATACTGAATGTGAGATATGTTGTAGGAAACTAGAAGAAAGTAGTACTTCATTAAGATTTTCTACTAAATGTTATGTGTTGTTGTCTTATTTCTTGATTATAAATTCGGAGAAACTAGTAATAACTAAACCTAATTTATGCTCCTCATTTGCTCTTCGAATGTGATTATTTTAAAATTTTACTATTTACGTTTTCATTTCTGATCCCACTCCCGACCCCGTTCCTGCTTCTAGTTATTAGAATTTCTCCACAAAACCCTTTATAGGAAGCTTTGATGAGATTGAGATTCCTATTGGGCTTAATGAGCATTCTTAAGCAACTAGCAGAAACAAAAGTTGCGGCTCATTTTGGTATTGCTTTTGATTTCCTTGAGATGAGATGTAAATTGATATTTGTTAGACGATTATTTCTACCTCCCAATATAAATTGGCGATTGCAACAGTATGCGAAATAATGCCTTCAGGATACAATGAAAGCCCTACAACATGAAATTGGATTCAAGGTTTGCACCCCTTGACCCAACCAAGAACACATGAGAGAGATTTCTGATGATGCTTTAGATGGAGAGAAAAATAGGTTGAATTCATATCAAGAATGGGAGAATTCCTTCACTACTTATAGGGTTATTCATGCCTATTGGAGATGCCTCTTCACTTCCAAAAGACACATAAGGTGTATGTTGGGAATGGTTGTGTCCTTTATGAACCATCACACCTATTAGAGGTGTCCCTTCATCTCCAAATAACATCCATTGTGTTTATCCAACACAGAACACTTCCCATCATAGTGACAAACCAAAAACGAAAACAGTTTTATTTTCTAAGTTATTGAAAATATCCAACAATCTCCCCCTATTTTCAAAAACCAAAAAACATAAAATAAAATAAAACTTATAAAACCGGAGTGGCTGCATCACTCAAGTGACTGCCTACGTACCCGAGTGGGATCAAGCCAATGTATTTCAAGCATAATTGAGACTAAGCATCATCGTTGAAACCAATACATAAATGATAGGTACCTTCTGGGTTTGAACCTTCACTTAGTGTAAGAAACTCAAAGCCTTATCGAGATTCTATGGTGAAACCAGTCTTGAACCAAGTATCCCTTATGATAAA
This sequence comes from Papaver bracteatum, assembly GCA_023529315.1. NCBI lineage: Eukaryota > Viridiplantae > Streptophyta > Magnoliopsida > Ranunculales > Papaveraceae > Papaver > Papaver bracteatum. Next base: position 544,757 of record JAJJWX010001955.1, read on the forward strand.
CTGAGTCTCCACACATATTGATTCCATAAATCATGTGTTATGTAGCCAAGCACTATAAAGGCCTTGTGCTTATATCCTTATTCATGAGTCTTCTTTAGAGAACGGTCTTCTTCTCTTAGGAACGGCCCACATTTCCATACTCATATAGGTAAGTCTGAAGGTGTTTGCGAGACACCTTTTACTAATCACAGACTCATTAAGGATTTACATCCATCCTATTTTCTTGTGAAAACCCTTGACTAACTTGAAATGGGAAGTTTTATGTTAGTGCTCCATAATCTACAGCCATAACTTGTTGGTACCACATTGAACCTTGTTTATCTTTTTCAAAACATAGGTTGGGTTTCTGCTATGGGAGATCAACCTTCCTTCACAGACCTTAGTCTCATTTCTATATACTTCATTGAAATTAATTCCTTTGGGAGACTCTTCATAAGTAGGTCTACCAAGCGTTTCTCCGTTTCAATGGTTAACTTTAAAATTACTCCTTTCTTGAGTAATTGACTTACCGTTCAATGTCCAAGACCTTGCATGTCTTGACTTTTCATTATAAGTCTTTGTTAAAGACGTTATAGATCATAGCCTGATTCACAACTAATCAAGACCGCTTGAGATGGCTTCTTCCAAAAATGGGATCTCTACAAGTTAGGTTCTAAGCCATTCCTCCTCATTAATTGCATCTACTCATGCAATCAATTCCAAAAAAAAATGTTCCTATTTGATTTTACAAAATAATTGTAACTTCTCTAGTGATCCTAATTAACATTTACCATTAATTCACAAGGAGTCATTATAGACTTGCATACACTAGAGGCATAGAAAATTTGTAGGCAACTTACTTGCTATTTCAACAAGCACATTATTACGATGAGTAACTCCTCTACTCATGCCCAATCTTCTACAAATTTATACCCAAAAACATAGACAATGTCTATTTAACATTTTACATTATGTAATGCAAATGTTCATAATTTATGTATCGGTAATATCATAACATCATTTGGATATTTGGTCACCCCGCCCAATCTTCCAATATGTTACATATTCACCGGTATTCCACTTTCTTTTCGATGTCATTTAAGACATGCCAATTTCCATATTTTGGAACCTATATAATTCTTATAGCAAGAATTATGTTCATGCCATACCATTGTTGTCTCAACAATTATGACGATTTTGGTTTTTAAAATAATCCACCAACTAGAAAATTTTATACGACATTTTTAGTATAAATTCTCCCCCTATTTCATGATAATTCTCAAATGCCAAAATGAAACTCAATATCATGAAATACCATTTGTGTCAAACATAAAATACCCCATAATTTCTAAATAGAAATTAAAACTTCAAATCCAATATACCAAGACGTGGTACCATTATTATGGATCTGGATTTCCTTCAGAGATAGCAAACTAGCCATCACATGTACCAATGAATCGACCCATCTAATGACGGGCCCTATTTGCAACTTCGGTTGATACAGTAATATAGGATGTTACCAACCCATTAAGGTTAACCAGGCTAGCCATTAGCATTTAACTGATATACCATTCGTCCATTTTAGATGCCAGTACTCATCATAATAAGATAAATATTTTGAGATTCATTAATGGTAGATCCTTTACTTATCCCCATCAAACACACTGCATCCTTGTACGGCCCAAACACAGACGTAACTAAAATTACCGATCATGGAATCTAATTCCAATCCATGGTTCTTTCAGAGATCGACTATATGCTGTTGATTTCTCACCCTTCGAAAAATTCAAGATTGAACTTTTCAAGATTGATGTAATCATCACACTTTAGATGATCATGCATCATATGCATTTTGATTCAGCCAACCATCGGTTCCTGAACCAAGTATCTTCTTTAAATGGCAAACAAAGTACTATCACCAGTGTTTGAAAATACACTTTGCTGTTGAATCTTTCAAAGCAATTTCGGTTTCAAACCGAGTTATGAACAGGCAAGTAATGTGTCTTTTGAAGAAGATCACGTCCCTTCAAGTTATCTAACTTCGGGGGTTGAAACGGTTAACCAATACCACACAAATTTATTGGTAAAATTAATGTTCTTGATCAAAAAACAAAAATTTCAAAACATTTTGAAACGATATTCTATTTTAATTTCGACCAACAAAGTTATACGGTCAAAACAAAGTCATCTTGATTCATTCACATGCAGTTGAACGACAAGCATCAATATAGCATACGAATCATGCATGCATCAATTAAAATAGAATAAACTAATCATCAACATGCATTGGACATGATTTGCCATGCTAAAGTTTTAGCGTTGGTGCCTGCATAAAAGAGTCATGGCGAAAAAAATGTACCTACTTCACCAAATAATATTAACAGGCACGAAAATAAAAAAAATTGTAACGAAGGCCATCTACTACAATTAGCACGCATGGTCCATAAAAAAAAAAAATTTTGGACTTGGACATTTATTCAAACATGTGGCATGCATATCAAACTAATATTGATTAAGCATTATCATCAGTAATTATGAATCATGCATTCACTAGAAGAATCAATATTTATGCATTTTCAGTAAGTTAAGAATATGGCATCTCATGACATGATATCACACAAAAAATGACATGGAGTACTTATCTGATTCCATCGACATTTCCTTGTCTTTCTCATCTCATCTTTCGCAAGTCGGCAAACTACACACGAATTTAATCCTTAGTCATGAATCGTAGCGAACGAGATTTCATCAAAGATCTTTCTTCAAAAATTCAACGACAAGTTTGATCATTGATATGTTGTTGGTCTTTATATAAGGCCCAATTTCTGGAATACGGTAAAAGCCCAAATGGTACAAGTCTACGCCTCTAAAGTATCCAACAGATATTACAAAAGAAACTCTCCATTATTTCTTCACGACTCTTCCAGGGAGACGTCCATATATTTTAGAAATGTTCCATCCTCCATTGTCAGAAAATAATCGTCTAAAACTGTTGGATAAATTTGGGTAAAAAACAGAGGATGATAACACTAAAAGAAATTGTTGTTGTACTCAAAAGCTTTCAAGGCTCGGGTAATTTCTTTTAGACGATTATTTCTACCCTCCCAATATAAATTGGCGATTGCAACAGGTATGCGAAATAATGCCTTCAGGATACAATGAAAGCCCTACAACAGGAAATTGGATTCAAGGTTTGCATCCCTTGACCCAACCAAGAACACATGAGAGAGATTTCTGATGATGCTTTAGATGAAGAGAAAACAGGTTGAATTCATATCAAGAATGGGAGAATTCCTTCACTACTTATAGGGTTATTCATGCCTATTGGAGATGCCTCTTCACTTCCAAAAGACACATAAGGTGTATGTTGGGAATGGTTGTGTCCTTTATGAACCATCACACCTATTAGAGGTGTCCCTTCATCTCCAAATAACATCCATTGTGTTTATCCAACACAGAACACTTCCCATCATAGTGACAAACCAAAAACGAAAACAGTTTTATTTTCTAAGTTATTGAAAATATCCAACAATTTGTAGTGTTTGTAGTGATTGTTCTGATTGTAGTGATTGTGGCAATTGCTTTCATAGTGATTCCTTGTGATTCTTTTGATGAAATTATGCTGAATTGAGTGATTTTCTTCTTGTGGATTCATTTCGGAGTAGTTAGAAAAAAAAAAATCATAACCCGGGGAAAATTCAGGTTAAAAATAGCCGTTGAAGAGAAGAGACAAGATTAACCGGTCATATTTCCGAGACACCGGAAATCGCAAGAGAGAGAGATTTTGTGCTGTTTTCATTTCAGTGTTTTCACAACGGAAAATGAGTCATTTGTCCAAATATTTTTAAAACACGGTTCAAATGGACGAGTAAAAAAAATTATGAGTGAAATGGACAAAAAAAAAATAGCAAGGATGAAACTGGCTTAAACTTTAAAAATAGCGAGGATGAAACTGGATGCATCCTGTGTAAATTAAAAATAAGAAAAAATATTTGAAAATGGGCAGGATGAAACTGGTTACATCCTGCCTATTTTTACATTTTTGTCCATTTAAACAGTATTAAAATCTAACTGTCTTTTTCACCAAAGAAATTTTGATTTTAGCCTTTTTAACTAAGTTTGTGTTTTCACAACATACGTCTTTTAGTTGCTTTTTGGTTTTGTTTTATTTTCTTTCAGTATCAATTGATTTTTCAGTTTCCTGCATTTGTATAAGCCGTCGTCAAACTAAAATAAATAACTTCTCTTAACATTGCATTTTGTCAAACAAATACATATGATTCATACTACGAACTGCAATGTGTACAAGTGATACATGCTTGAAGTACGTAGTAATAATCTAGTAGGTTAAGAGTTTCACAAATTGTAGCACAATTTTCCTAATAACTAGCAGCTTATAATATCTAATTAGCTACATAAGAGTAGTTAACTAAAAATACTGCTTTTATTTAATAGAAAATGATTAAACAACACTTGGTAAGACAGTACTGAATGGCTTCGTTTGAGGCTGTGATGGATCGGACAAGTTTGCAGTAGTACCGTACTGCTTCTCCTCCATCTATAATTTGATGCAGCAACATCCGCAGTATGCATATCCGACTGAAATGAGACTATGCACGCATGGGGAAATGCCAAGTTTGAGGCCTACTGGGCATGCAGTTTGACAGTGATTATTACAGTACTGTGGCTGCGGATGATTAGCATCCGAGCATGAAACTCCTGGAGGTAGGTCGACTATCACTACTGCTTCACCACCGCACTTAAGACGTAGAGCTGATACTTCAATCTCAAGACCTAGAGCTGATACCATCTCTGCGTACAAAAATACACAACAATATGCTTAGAGATATTTTACGAAAGGGCAGAGTTTAAGGTTTAATTAGAAAACGGTTAGTGGACTTTTAAACCCAAAGCTAATTTACTGCTACTATATTCACACTCCAATTATGTACAAACCCAATTAGCTTTTATCCGTTGATGCACAATCTTCCTCACCTTGTAATTCTAGTTCAAGATTAGTGTGAGCTTTTCTTTTTCTGTTCTGTTATGTATGATTGTGCTTGGTGAGTGAAATTTCTAAATCTAAATGAGATGGGGAAGAGTGAATTGTTAGTTTCACGTTGGAAAAAAAAAAGGTAATTTTTATCGATTAAAGTGGTTGACTGGGTTAAGTCGTTAAGATACTAGATGACCGTTGACACGGTGGAGGCCGATGGAAAATTCGAAGGATGGCCGTTGTAAGAAAAAAGTTCGCAACAAATACAAGCCTGACAAATGCATGTTCAAATTTAATTTTTACGCCACGATTTTTAGTTTGGATTTAATATAAAGCAATTGAATACGAAATCGATTGGTTTTGAACGAATTGAGATTTTAACATCAATTGGGGACTTTTATTCTTTGATTATTAAATCAATTTTGAAAGAAAAAAATGGGAATGTTATAAATACTCTCCATTTTTGTTGACCTTGCACAAATACTTCCGAGTAGGGGTGTAAATTTTGCTCGGCAGCCCAAGGCCCTGTACCGTCCGCCCGGTCCCATGGCAGCTCATGGGTACCCGCTACCCTTTACGGGCTTGCCCGACCTAGCCCATTTAAATATGAGGGCGGGCGCAGGCCACAAGTAAGATTTCCTTGCCCGGCCCAATACCCTCCCTATTAGCCTGTCATTATTACCCGTCCTGTTAGCCCGCCAATATTACCCATTTACCTAGCCGAAATGGTTGTTTTCATTTTTTTCATCATAGAATATACTCGGTATAGAAACTTGATACTTTGAATCCCCATTGTTTTAATCTGCATTTTTCAACTTTTATTTTATAGGATTTAGATATGCTAACCATATAGAGAAAATCTAATGTGTGTATCTTGTGTTTGTTAACTTTTTTTGAATCTTTAAAGGAGTTTTTTTTTCCTTAAAAATTTTAGTTATTTGAATGAACTAATTTGATTGGAACGTCCTGAATATGACTAAACCTCGTTGAATTGCTCATGACTTGTGTATTATTACTTTCTTTTTATTTTTAAAATATACTATGTATTTGTTATATTCAAGGCATGTTCAGTCCTACCTACCCGACCCAAATAGCATAACAGGCTTGGGGAGGCCACGGGTAATTTAAATAGATAAATAGCCCTTCCCGCCCGGCCTTTTTAGTTTGTTGGGTAAGAAATGCACTTGCCCGACCTATCCCATCCCATTTAATAATTAGGCCGGGCTGCCCGGCCCAATTTACACTCCTACTCCCGAGGGGTAAAAAATAAGTTTTTTGGAGGCAACTTGTGCTAGTTGCGTTCACTTCTGGAGCAACTTGTGCTAGTTACGTTCACTTTTGGAAACAACTTGTGCTAGTTGCTTCCACTTTTCAAAAAGTAAGGATATTTTTAAAAAATAAATAAGGATACATTTTAAGGGGAGAATTTTGAGGGGTATTTAAATAATATTCCCAAGAAAAAAATGGTTAGTTTCGATCAAATTGGATGAAATTGAAAAAATGGTGATTACACCACGGTTTTTGAGTTATTTTAATTTCAATCAATTGATGATCAAATCGATATGATCAATCGTCTAAATCTATGATGAATAAATGAATTTTAAAAAAAATAACAAGCAATTGTCTTCCAATTTGATCAAATTGTGAAAAATAAAATAAAAAACGGAAACTAAATTGAACATAATTGTGACCGATACTTAACAAATAAGTGATCATATAGACAGTCCGCCAATAATGTCATTTCTTTATTATTTCATAAGGTCATTTTAGTAAATAAACTAGAAGGTCAAAGACTATCTACGATTTTATTGCATCAACAACATCTTTCATGACCCATATCCTAATTAGACCTTAAAATCCATACCGAATCATTTATCATTTATCAGAAAATGACTATTACTGCTGCAAAATATTAATGCGTTGTATTAGAGTAACACTTTATATGAAAACGTATAAGAGGATAAAAAGAACTGACGAGATCCCAAAAAAAAAAAAAAAACAACAACAACAGCCATATATAGCAAATTCATAGGGAACTTAATAGTGTATACTTACGCAGATTTGCAGAAATAGCGATCAAGGCAAAGAGATAGAGTACCAAGGAAGTCTTACTAGCAGCCATTACGATGGATACTGAGCAAGGTTTTGCTAATGCTTGAAATTGTTGTGGATGAAGATTAATAACCAATACTACCTTCTATTTATAGCATGCTAGCTTCATTGGGTTAAACCTATGATAATAATTGTTTAATTATTTATGTTAGAGGATGTCACCAGCCTTAAATTATAATATCGTCGATCCGTTGATGGTGGTGGTATCCATACGTCGGTTAGCTGATAGATAATCATTAAACACTAAATATATGTTAAATTGGCAATTAACAAGAGTGTTTAGAAATCATCCCAAGATATAAATTGCTTAAACCGGCAACATTATATCATTAAACTAAATTCTAAACAATCTCAACTTATTTCTTAATTTCCGTTAAAAAGTCAAATTGGAGAGCCAATAGCTTCCAAGAAAATCCGGGATCGTCTACACCAAAAAGAAATCCTCTACTACACCCCTGTCCCTGCTAATAAATGGCTGTCATGTGTTCGCATTCAACCTCCAAAATCAATCTATGCTCAACCGGAATGAAATATAGACAGTTTTTTTTATTGTTTGAAGAAATTTTCTTCATCTATTCTAATTTATCATGATTTCATGACGTGCATCGTGAGAAGTATTAGTACGTTTTTGGTGCTCATCCATGATTTTAAGTTTTTTAGCACGTACTTTCGTAGCACCAACCGCATAACAGTGAGCTAGCTGTTAGCCAGTTAGGTTATGTTATACGTTCCCAACAATAGATTTTGGGCCCACATCTTATATGCAGCACAGTCATTTGTCTGTAAAATATCTGGACTCAAAGAACAAAAATGGACTCATCTCAGCCCATCACATTATACAACAGAATCTCTAATCTAAACCCATCTCTGTTGTTGGCTAAAATTGTAGAACCCTATTCTTGGGCATACCCCAAAATTTGGGGGCATACAATATAAGACAAAAAGTGGGTGCTAATAGTATTTTTAGGGTGGCCCTTATCCTCCTATTTTCAAAAATGCCAAAATACCCTTATGAGATTAGTGTTGAATTAGTGTTAATTTGATTAATTAGTTGTTAATGATTGGAGTTAGTTTAGTGTTAATTTAGGATGATAATTTTTTTTTAAAGATGGTTAGTTAGTGAGTTTTATTTAGTGAGTGATTTTAGAAAAAGAAGGAGGAAAAAAACTTTTTTCTTTTTTCTTTGTGATCTTTGTGATTCTTGAGAGATGTGTGATACAAATTCGAGTGAGGAAGGTGAATCTTCATCACGTAAAGATAAGAAAATACATATCAATTACGATGGAGATCCGTACATGGCTGATTTGTTGGATTATGAAAATAATTTTACCCAAACTAAACTTTTTTCTCAAGCTCAAGATGATTCCTTTATGGAGCCAAATCCCGAAGATGAGTACATAGATGAGGAACCCAATTCTAATAATACACAGGTATGCACTACACCATTTTTCTGGATTGGCAACTAAATTTTGCAAAAGCTCTTACGCAGTTGCGAATTCGCAACTAAATTTGCAACGGCCTAAAAAATAGCAACAGCTTTCGGCTGTTGCTAAATTAGCAACTGATTACATCCGTTGCGAAGTTTTGAGCCTTGTTGCAATTCGCAACGGCTGACCATTCTACATGTGCTTCCCAACCATGTGCAAAGTAACATCTCAATTTTTGTGAATTGCACATGTGCGATGAGTTTGAATGGATGGGAACACCACCTTCTATGGTTAGGATTTGATCAGAAAAAATGAACGGTTGGGTCAATTGCCTTATCTCAAATATCTCCAAGGAAAGAAAATATAAAACACATTCTCTTATCTTCGCCTCTAACAGTAGGCTCTCTCTTTTTCTTCTCCCTCACCGCCATTAAACCTTCGGGAAAATCGACCACCAGACCTTCGAGAAAATCCACCACCACTGATGATTATATTGTTCTTCAATTTTTCTCTTGAAAACCCATTACTATTTTCTCTTACATCTTTATCATGCTTGATTTTATACAGGAGAATTTAGGGTTTGCAATTTCAAAGTTAGGGTTTGAAGCCCTAACCTCTATATTCATCAACAACAGAAAAAGAAAAGATGAAACCCTAACCTCTATATTCGAAATATGTTACTGTTGTTCATCAATTTTGCATCTGGGTTCTGTGGATATATGGTTTGTATTTCTTGAAACCTCTTTTTTTTAATCCATATGTTCTTTTGATATAGGGCTAGACAAATCCATAGACTTTATAATTTGAATTGATTTTGACTTTTTTTTTTTGATTAAATTCTTGAACGATTAGGTATTTTAGTAATGGAATTGATTCAAATTTTATTCTTTTTCATGGGTTTTGTTTGTCTTTCTGTTCGTAATCTGGATATTAATCTGTATTGAAATTGAATTATGATTATTTTTAGATCTTAATATGATTGATGTATTCTTTTTATATGAATTTTATTGAATGTGATTCAGATTTGATTGATTGAGAAGGAGGATGTTCCATGTGTGGTGTCTTTGATGTTGTGTTATTTTAATGCATCATAGGATTGTTGTAGATGGAATGGATGTTAAATCTTATTCATGGTAAGTTTGTTGGTGGTGGTTTTGAGCTGAGTCTATGTGCAATTGCAGGTGGAATCTGGTGTGGTTTTAAGTACAAGCTGAAGAAAATGGAGAAGAGAGTTATGAGCTCAGTCTTGAACCATAGTTGGAGATGGAATTGTCGAGTTGTTTTTCAGAATTGGTGGTGGTCTCTGTTGTTAAGAGATGGTATTGTCTTGCTTAGAGTTTGAGATGAGGAAGAGATGCAGCTGCAGTTGGAGTTGCTGCTGTTGGTGGTAAAGGAGAGCTGGTGAACACAGAATTGGGGGTTTCTGTTGTGTGCATTGCAGAGAAGGAGGCAGTTTCTGGTGGTGGTTATGGTGACTAAGAAAAGTAAGTGATGATATATAATTGGAGTTGTAGATGAATTTCAAGGGTTTGTGCTTCTAGGAATCAATGATGTTGTTGCATTTGAAATTGGTTTTTGCAGGATGAGATTAAATTGGTAGTATGTGGTCTAGTGTGCATTGCAGGGAAATCTGAAATGGAGTGGTGCAGATGAGAGTGTTTCCATGGGACTAAGCTACAGTTTCTGGTGGTGTTGTTGTTGTACAGCTGAAATAGTGAGCTGGGAATGAGATGGCATTGCAGGTAGCATTGGTGCAGCTGAAGTTAAAGCTGCAAGAATGGAGTCAGTGTGTGGATGTTTGATTGTTTGGTTGCAAAGGAACTGCAGGAGATGGTGTTAAAATATGACACAAGTTGTTGTTGGTACTTGAATTAGTTTTCTTATGTTTGAGTGAATATAAATTGTGGTTTAAAAATTATGAGTTCTGATATTGCTCTCCCATGGACTTGCTACTTAATCTAGATTATCTGTTGGTTTATATAGGTATTGTCTTGGATTCTGATGATGCTGTCAGCCATACATTTCCTATATATCAAGGTTATGACCTAGGTGTTGTTGAACGTCCTTTAGCCTAGTAAAGTGAAGGATGTTTGGATGAAGTTGGTCAACGATTTTGATTCTCCAGAGAGACGAAGAACATGGTCAGGTACTTGAGTCTTTTATCTTAGTTAAACATCATCCAAGTGTTAGCTGTTTTTGGGAGGAATGTTGTTTAGAGAATCCCATATCTTGTTTGCAAACTAGAAAATATGCTGAAGTTAAACCGGCTTGACCAAAGGAGAATATATTTTCGTCTTAGCGTTCCCATTAGTCGGTCGTGCCAGCTATGAAGATTATACTAGCGTACTGTGTTAACTAGTCATATATGTTTTTATGGTAGTTTTACCAAATATGTTTGATATCAAGAGTTATCTCTAATGTGATTGTTTGGCTTTACAGATGCCAAACATTTAATTGGTAGGAGATTCAGTGGCACCACAGTCCCTGCCTACTACAACGATTCTTAGCGTCAAGCTGGTCTTAATATTTATCTGACTGTTAATCTTTAAGAAATTGAAGGCAAGTAATCTTCAGGTGAAAGACGCTCCATTTTTAACTATTTCTCCTTGAATTTACAGAAAAGAGGAGCAACTATATATGCTGAATTTCTAGGTTGATTCTTATTACATTAATGAGCCTCATCCTGATGGTATGTAGTGAAATCCTCATCGTATCTGTCAACTCTGTCATTGATTATGCAGCTAAATTGGTGGTATGATTATTCTTATTTATTTCCATTGCTGAATTAGGGACTAAAGTTATACTTTTCATTGAGAGGGCCTTAGCTTCTGCTGGTCTATCATTGTTTTTGTCAGAACCCTGAGATAATGTGAACGTGATTGCTAAAATTCTGATCATGTGCCCACGTTGCTTCTTTTGTAGTACTTTTCCATTAAGAAAAAACTTATGAACTTTGTAACTTCTACTATATTATTTTTGTTTAAAGATTGAACTATTGGCCTGAGTTTGGAGACCGAGCTTCATTGGGTATATTGATTGTATGTTATTGGCCTGAATATATTTTTCAGATGGAATACTTTGTTCAATGGGCACTCAATGTGTTTTTCAGTAGTATTTGAGCTGGATTTGTCCTGAAAATATAGCAGGGAACTCATGACTAGGTCAACGACAAGTTGACTTGACTTGACTTTTTTTCCTGTTGTAAAACATTAGCAACGGCCATAAGCTGTTGCTAAATTTAGAACCAGAATAATAAAACCGGGTACGGCTAAGTTTATCCGTTCTAAGTTTTTTTGGTGCTAGATTACGCAACTGCTCCAGAGCAGTTGCGAATTTTCTATTTCGCAACTGCTTGAAGCTGTTGCAACAAAAATATAGCAACAGCATCCAGCAATTGCTAAACCTATTCGCAACAGCCAAAACCGTTGCAAAGCAGAAGAAATACACATGGGAGAACCGAAAACCGTTGCGGAAAAAATTTCGCAACAGCTTAGGCGCTGTTGCAAAAATATATGCCACGCCACGTTTCGCAACGGCTGCATGCTGTTGCAAGTCCCTTTCGCAACAGCACACAACCGTTGCTAATCCCCAAAAATGGTGTAGTGATAGTTGTAGACGTTGTTTAATGTCCGTTTTGTAGCTTGATTTCACCAAAAGTTATGATTTTTTCAACTAGTTCGGCGCAATAGAGAATGGTTCGGCATATAATAGGTGTGTCGAACCATTAAAAATAAGAACAGTTCGGTTTCTTCGATTGAGAAGTATACACGCCGAATTGTCATTCAATTATTTGCGCGCCAAAATATTTTCATGGTTCGGCTCAAATTGGAAGTGATAATATAAGCCGAACCATGTTCAATTTGTTTTACAAGTTACAATGTAATGTTCGGCTTACACGTTATCCAGCCGAACTTTAATTTTTGTTTTTTGAAATTTCAAGTCTTATGACGAACCTTAAGTGTGAGCCGAACCTGAGTTTGGATTTAATATAGTACTTAGTGTGAGCCGAACCTGACCCAAAACCTGTGCGATATTGTTGTAGATTGTTCCTGAAATGGAAACTATGGAGGATCAACCACCGCCTGTTGATGTCATTCATGAAGATACTAGAGATCACTTCCAAACTGACTTGGTAGGTAATTGACGTGGTTTATGTTTTTATTATTTTTCAAGTATGGTGTATGCAAAATCATCAATAAAACTTAAGTTTTGTACTTGTGGATATGTAGACGTGGAAAACCAAAGAATAAGTTGTTAAATGGGTTGAGGAACATGCGTGGAAAATTAATTGCGTCCTAGTTAAAGGTAGACAAATCCGAAAGGAGTGGGTTGAGATGGTTTGTGAGAGAGGAGAGAAGAAATTAAGCAAGAATAAAAAAGGTGCGGTGTATATTGGGAAGACCGGGAAAAAATATAAGACTAAAACAAGGAAGATAAATTGTCCTTTCAAGATCATCTTAAATTGGAACATAGGTGAAGGAATTTTCACAATGAATAAAGATATGGATTGCCGTCTTAACCACCCACGTCCAAAGGATCTTCATGGACATTATAGAGTCGGAAGACTCAAACCTCATGAATATGCGGAGATTAATTAGCAAGTCGAAGGAGGATGATAAGAATAACAAGACTATGTTGCAACAAATCTATAACGCGAGAAGTACTTTGAGAAGAAAGGATTTTCAAGGTAGGTTAGTGATGCAACAATTATTCTGGTTGGTGCGAAAGAAGAACTATGCTTTCCAAAAGAAATTGGATGAATTTTGCCATGTGACGCACCTTTTTATTGCCCATACGAATTGCGTAAAGTTTGCGTTATGCTTCCCACAAGTTCTCATATTGGATTGCACTTACGGGACCAATAAGTATGATATGCCCTTGATGAACTTTGTTGGTTATACGTCAACTAAGTCACCTTTCACCGTCGCTTTTTGTTTCTTGCATGATGAGTTGAAAAAAAACTATGTGTGGGCATTGGAACAAGTGAAGTTAATCTTCTGGGAGGATGCTCTTCCAAAGGTCATGGTAACCGACCAAGAGAAGGCATTGATGTTCGCTATAAGGAAGGAATTTCCTAACGCGCAAAACTTTATTTGTATCTTTCATGTATGGAATAATGTTAGTAAGAAATGCCTAGGTATAATCCAACCGCTCAAGTTGAAAGAGCTAGAGAAGATTGCTACATTACCGGATGGAGAACGAGAAGTGAAGAAGAAATAATTCAAGAAAGCATATGAGGCTAATGAAAGGATGTTGGCATGTTTCCACAATGATTCGGAATATTTGACTTGGTCCATCACCGAAGAAGTGTTTGAAGAAAATGTTGCAAAGCTCATTGCGAATTGTGGCGTCAAATACCCAGAAATCATTATATATTTACGCAAGCAATTCTTGGATACCAACGCACATAGATTTGTTAGTGCATTTAAAAACCACCACAAGCACTTCGATAACCAAGCTACAAGTATGGTAGAGTCGACTCACTATCGTTTGAAGAGGAATCTATTTGGGTGCGTGGACACGTTCGTCACGGTGTTTGACGCAATGGAAGAGTATTTCATGAGTGACGTTATAAGAATTACAATGTTATTCGAAAAAAGTCTAATGATGAAGCATGATCAATTACCGGATGATAAGTGGCTCCGGGGACTAACCCATATGGTCTCTCATTTGTGCATTGAACTTATAATGAAGGAAGTGGATTTGATGGACAAAATGGATGCTAACTCCCAAGAAGAGTGTGTTTGTAAAATGTGGGAAAGCATGGGACTTCCATGTCGGCATGAACTACTTCGATACAAGGATTGTCTGATACCTTTTGAGGATATTGATCTGCATCGGAAACAATTGATTAGTGATCTTATGCCCGACGAGGAAAATGATATAGAGATTTGGGACACGCCTTATGGAAAAAGGTTGGCCGAAATGTATCGTGGGATGTTGTGACCTCAAAAATGAATCTTATGGGACAACATGATGCCAATCCTCTATTCCCACACCCATAAAGGTGTATTAGAACCGGAAAAGTGGCCACAAAAATATAGGCCACCCACTAAATAAAACCGAAAAGAGCAGAGATCAAAAGCGTATACTGTTACCAAAAAACCCACACCTACCACAAGGGATCCATGCGGGGTCGAGTACCATGATGCAAAGTACGAAGAAGAGAAGAAAGTAATAGAGAAGTTAGACAAGATGGATGAAGTGAAGATATCAAAGAAACGTGGTTGACCGGGGAAGGATAAAGGTGAAACAAGTAACAACGATGTTAAGAATAGTGGTCCTCTATGTCCTAATCCATTGGAAGGAGACGTAAATCTTTAGGGTAAGATGTTTCCATCTCAACAAATGGAAACAACAAAGATGACTCTGGTGGCCAAGCAAAAGGAGAACAGAACCATATATGCGGAAGGGAAAATGAAAGGTCCTAAAAGAGATAGTTTGGGGAAGTATTTGAGACATTCTAATATGATTTACAAAAACTACTTGGAGAACCTACCCGAAGTTATTCTTGAGTTTATTATATCCATGGACGATGTCGAAAGAGATGGTAATTGTGGTTTCCACGTCACCGCGGAACAATTAGGAACTTTTAAATATGGGAACCAACCGGTTGCCCAAGGGGATGAAGTGAATTATATTCGTCAAAGATTGTTACAAACTCTACGCCGAAACAGGGACTTCTACAAGTCAATGATGCGAGGTGGAGGAGACCACGGGGTCGCACAGGAGTTCATTAGTTTTGAACGACGTTTACATGGGGATGTCGTCATCACACGTGATCATTGGATGCAAATGCCGGTATGTGGGTCTTTAATCGCAGACACCTTTAATTCTGTTGTGCATTTTTTTGCGAGGGCCGGGAGTTGTTCCACCTACGCGCCGCCAACAAAGCCTTGAAATGAGAGTGTGAAAGATATATGATTTTTTATTGCATTTGTTCAAGGCTGCCATTATATCGGTCTTAAGCTTAGACCCGGTTGCCTAATACCTCCATTGTGTCCTTTAGCCTTTTGGCCTGTTTTTGAAGAAAATTACTCTATGGATTGGTGTGCAAATTACGCTACGGAGATGGAGCTTTGGAGAAGTTTTCATCCACCTATTCCACACGAACTAGTGTTCCTAATGGATGATGAAGATGAAGAATATGTTTTTGAGGATGATGAAGAAGTTGGTTTTGAAGATGACGAAGAAGATGTTGTAAGGTTAGGATCACCCTAGTACTTAATTTATTGTATATATATAATAATTTTGCATTTTGTTTTCGTCGGATGCCTAGGTTGATATGAGATTAGGAATGCTACATAATGTATCCTAAAGTGCATCTAATGAATTGAATATATTTTGTGGTTTTTTAACTCTTTTGTTGGTGCAAAGATTTGAAGAAAGAGAACTCTCGGTATAAGGTTCGGCTAACCATTAAAACTATATTTAAGCCGATCCTTGCATATTAAAAAAAATGTTTCCCAAGTGTACTGGTTCGGCTTAATAAAGACCTCTCTTCTGATCCGAACTCAGACGAAGCACATTTTGACTACATACAGTGTAATGTTCGCTTTCTTAAGGAATATAACTAATAAGCCGAACCACTGTGGGCTACCTAAGTGTTTTGGTTTGGATTACATTTTAGTGAGGATTTTTTTATGCTGAACTATAAAGCTGCAAATTAACCCAACACACAGTGTAAGGTTCGGCTTATTCGAAATATTCAATAACAAGCCGATCCTGATAAGTTTTCATATATTATGTGGTTCGGCTTATAAATAATTTAATTATACATCCGAACCATATATGTTGAACCTGCAATTACCTAAATTGTTTGAAATAATAAAATCACCATTACAAATTAACCATTATAAAATCACTAACCATTACAAAGTAAAAATTACAAGGATTTAATAACCAAAACGAGTTATGACAAACTTCTTAAGGATGTTGTAGTGAGCTTGGTATTTGAAATTTTTTCCTTTCCATCTTCACCATTCCTCTAGAGCTCGAACAGAAATCTTATCATTTGTTTCACCTTTAAGCCGATATTTATTGACAATCCGAATCATAGCTATGAAGTCCCTAACTTTATTTTTAATTTTTTTCGATTCGACAAAACAGTGATGCCCTATCCCGGTTATTTGGATTACATGTTTCATTGGTGAAGGCTTCATGAATTCTGACCAAGTAGTACACACTCATTAGACCATTTACCCGTCGCTTGGCACCCTTATCCGGATAGTAAGTGACGTAATGTTTGCAAAGAGATAAATCTTCTTCTAGAGTATACTTAGGACTAGACGCTACCATTTTGTTCTTTGAGAATGAGATATCATATGTGGCTATATATATGCTTGACGGATTGTACTATTTGTAACGACTATATTTTCAAATTTTGTTTAAATCAGTCTAGTTCGTCTAGTATGGATTTTATATTACAAGTCGAACTACACTTAACGTACTATCTCCAACGATTACTTTTCAAATTTTGAAAAACAATTGGGGTTCGGCCGACATACATTTTTATTTAAAAGACGAACCTGCATATTTTTCGACCATCTAGTGTATCTCAGCACAAAGGTTTCTAATAAATCTCGGAATTATTCTCTTCAGCCATCTGTAACATATTCCGAGCTCGTATCTTCTTCCTCCATGCCGTATAGCCCAGAGGATTTGAATTTTAGCTTCCTAAATAAAAAGGAATGCAAAGTTAGTTTTATAAAAAGGTAACTAAACAATTCTATAATGGAACATTAAGCTTTTGGATTACTCACTTTTTCTTCATTAGTTTCGATGGGATGATATTGATTAACCCATCCTAATACTCTGATGTAATCTTTCATCGTATAACGGGTTTGTCGGAAACTTTCGGCTAATTTCGAACGCGTACGATGTTTAGGATTGATATCTAACCGAGAATGGAATTCTTTTACTTTTTTCCAAAACATCGAATAATGCTCACCATAAATACGATAAGTCCGAATGAAAGCTCTAACAAGCAATTTATCATCTTCTACAGTAAATAGTTCCATGAATTATTATAGACGGAAACAATGAGTTAAGCAGACCCCATGCTATGAATAGAAACACTATATATAGTAAAAGCCACAACGGATCTATTTTTTACATAAGACAGTGTAATGTTCGGCTCATGGTAACTATTTCCTTATAAACCGAACTTGTTGATTTAAAGGTTCGGCTTATTCGTGTCTGGTATAATGAGCCTAACCAATTGCATAATCCAAAATTTGTTGAAGTTAACAGGTTCGGCAAATACGCAAATTGTTATTTAAGCCGAACCAGGTTCCTTTAAGTTGTTTCAAAGACCACCTAACATTCGAACCAAACATATAAAACCATTAAAAATTATATTAAAACATGTGATTTAAGGTATTAAACCAAACAAGTGTATTTAACAAAACATAACAAAATAAGTGTATTTCACACCCCTCTTAGAGATTATGGTTCCTTTCCAGGGGAAAACAAGAATAACCTCAGAAACTATTACAACATGTAATTTTTCCCATCCAGTATAGGATCGGGTGGTTTCTCAAGTGGACATGATGGAATCCTTATTCTTTGTCTATGATTACTTTTTATGGAGTACAAACCACTGGGGAATATGTTCCTTTTCCACAGTGTTCTACATGCTCTGTTTAATCATTTTTGCAAACTATGAATGGTTCTGAATATCTCTTTAAAAGATGTTGATTTCTTATGAGATTTTCTTCTCTTTTTCTAAGATAGTAAGGTAACAAAAGAAAACTTTTCAAGAAACTTTTTGCACTCCATATTTAGGTGATCTTGGCTTTTACACAAGGAAGATTTAAGATTTGTTGTTCCCTTGTATTTTATCACGTCTTTCTCTTCACACAAAGAGTTTGACCGTGACAAAATTTTAAGAGTTATATGATGATTGAGTTTAAAGGAGTTTTCCGAAGAGAATTGATCCTTCTTCTTGTGATCACGATTGTGAGGTATCATATTTCTTTGTCTTAATATTTTTAGTTGACATTCCATATTTTCATTCCTTTTCATCCACGATTACTTCTCCATTTGAAACTTAATCATCATTGAGCAAAGCTCTTTGGTCAAGAGATCAATTTTATATTCTGGGGAAGTTAGATTGTTTATCACGGGAAAGTCAGAACTATTGGAGAGATATGTGTGATTATTAGCAAAGTTTTTCCTACATCCACGGAAAAATCCCCTTGGGGAGTGATATCTTATTGATATCAGAATTACAATCGATTCTTTTCTATATAAGCTCCCCTATCCAAGCCCCCCTTATTATTTATCAGGGTGTCCCTATTTATATAGATGAACACCTAATTTCCAGATAAACCTAAATGGCATTAACTTTCCCTGCATGCTTCCTGGAATAAATCTTCCATGCATGCCTCCTGGCATTAATATCCCTACATACCTCCTTTATTCTATTGACTGTGACTGTCAAGATTTGAACAATGTGACCTGCTGGCAAACATGGATAGAGACTGGATAGAGGCTGGTTGGAAGCACATATGTCAGCATGGATAGAGACAGGCTGGAAGTACGCCAAAGTACTTTGCTGGAAACTGGATGGCAACACTGCTGGCAACATGACTGGAAATTGGCTAGAGGCGCGACTTGCAACTTGACTTCGACAGTTGAAAGTCGGTTGACTTTGAACATTGACATGGCGTTGACTTCATGGATCACTGGGCTGGTTGGTAAGATGCATCGGTTGCCTGGATGGGAGGTTTGGCTGACAGCTCAATGGTGGCACATACAATATTATAGCCCAATATATGGTAATTTTATCATGGTACAAACATCTCCCCCTTGGTAGGCTTAGAAAGATACCTACTATTGTGTATACTGCAAGTGCACAGTGTCGACAAGCAACACATGGCAAGCACAGGTCGAACCACAGAGACTTGGAGAGTGTAGAAGTTGATTCTAAATCCTGATTCAGAGAGTAACCAAAAGGGGTTTGATTTTGTCGATACGACGATATGATTTTCAAGTGACTGAAATAATAAAAGTAAAAGATGCAAATAACAAGATATGTAAACAATGATAATATGGATACTAGGGTATTCAAATCCACCAATAACCTATGATATGCATTCAACTTGTAATATTATTCTTGTCCTTATAGTAGATTCAAGTCTACCGTATAACTAAGGTGTTTCTCCAATGGATAATTTAATCACAACTAAAGTATTTCTCCAAAGCATTAATTGTCTAATTAAGCACAAGATCAATATTTGGTTAAGCATGAGTTGTAGCATAATCAACATAGAGATATTCTAACTACAATGGATACATGGCATACATTGTGAGAGCAAGATGTTGAAAAACTTGGATTAAATTATATCTTTAAACAATTCTAAACTTTCAAGAACAAGATACAAGATATGAATACATACCAATGAGATTAGGGCTTCATCTAAACCCTAGTAAATGAAACTAGAACATGAAGAACATTACAACAAAACTTAAATTTGATAAACTAACATGAACAAGCTATTCTTGGATGAGTTTTCAACACAACAACCCTCTCTATTTATACACAAAAATTCTCTCTCACTTGGATTCGAATTTTGGCAATTATTTACTCAACAAAACATGTTTTCTCACTTGATGGATGTTTTGGAATACAATGGGGTGAGGTGGATGTTTTGGAATCCAATGGTGGTGAGGTGGATGTTTTGGAATCCAATGGGGTGAGGTGGATGTTTTGGAATCCAATGGTGGTGAGGTGGATGTTTTGGAATCCAATGGCGGTGAGGTGGATGTTTTGGAATCCAATGGTGGTGAGGTGGAAATGGATTTGGGTCTTGGGTTTTTGAATCATGGGTTTTGGATTATGGGTAGTTTAATCCCATGTATTGTAAACAGGTTTCCACTAATGCGCGAACGGGTTGCAACACTTCCAACTTTCTTCTCTTTTGTCTTCTCAATTCTTCCAAGCTTTATTTAGTACTTAAAAACACAAAATTAATTAATACAAATATTTATTCTTGAAGATGGTAAAAATGCAGAATTTGGGATAATATATGACTTTGAAGCGCGAAAGATGAGTTAAGTGCCAATGAAAAGGTGTATGAATATGCAATATTTGGCACTCATCAAATACCCCCAAACCTGAATTTTACTTGTCCTCAAGTGAAACAGAAATCCAGAAATCCTAACTATACCACTGTCGCTGGTATCTCGAATGCATTTAGCGTATGCATCAAGCCTTTAAACCCCTAGGTGTCCCTAGTGGACGAGTTGTAGTCTCGTGAGGGCCTACCAAAGATGTACCCACAAAACCTTCTCCAAATTTAGAGCATCCATAGAAATGTCTTCGTCTTCGGTCTTCAACTGTAGATGAGGAACTTCGGAATTTCGTAGAACCTTGATAATTTGTGACCATTTTTTTTTTTTTTTTTTTTTTTTTTTTTTTTTTTTTTTTTTGTTGACCCGCTACACAGCTGATCATCAGATACCAAACACAAGATCCGAGACAAAATATTTTTTTAGGGACCCGCTACACAACTGGTCATCATTTTTTTTTTTTTTTTTTTTTTAGAGACCCGCTACACAGCTGGTCATAGAAAACAAAAGACTGCAAGACCCGCTACACAGCTGGTCAGAGAAAACACACTACAAAAAAAATGCAAAAGACTACAAAAGATCCTACAAAAGACCCGCTCCACAGCTGGTCATAAAAAAATGCAAAAGACTACAAAGGATCCTACAAAAGACCCGCTCCACAGCTGGTCATAAAAGATGCAAAAGACTACAAAACGCCATATGAAAATACTCCCCCAAACCTAAATCTAACATTGTCCTCAATGTTTCAAAAGATAATAGAAACCACAACAAACTATGAGAACAAAACAGATTCAAAGGAAAGAGATTACCAGATGCCAAACCAGAGACATTAGAGTATGTCCAAAGCAACCAGCAGGGAAGATATCTGTGGTATGTACATGGGGTGAACTTTTTAGTCCACATAGATTGGATCAGCAAGATGAGTTGTTTCAATCTCAGGTGGGATTGGTTCAAGGAACGGCTTTAGTCTCTGCCCATTGACCTTGAAGACATTCTTGGTTGTTACATCTTCTAGTTCTACAGCCCCATGGGGGAAAATTGTTCGCACCACGAACGGGCCTGTCCATTTAGAACGTAATTTTCTGGCCTGGAGTGAATGACTTGCGCAAAATGCGTTTGTCATGGAACACCTTCATTCTTTGTTTGTACATTTTTGCATTATCATATGCATCATTTCTTAACTCTTCCAACTCATTGAGTTGAAGCTTCCTTTGGGTGCCATCTTTATCTAGATCAAAGTTCAGTTTCTTTACATCCCAATATGCACGATGTTCTAACTCTACAGGGAGATGACAAGATTTACCGTACACAAGTCTGTAAGGGGACATACCAATGGGGGTCTTGTATGCAGTTCTATAGGCCCATAAAGCATCATTCAATCTTAAAGACCAATCTTTTCTAGACGGGTTAACCGTTTTTTCTAGAATGTGCTTAATCTCCCTATTTGAAACCTCTACCTAGCCACTGGTCTGTGGATGATATGGGGTTGCAACTTTATGAGTTATGCCATACTTACGGACTAAGGACTCAAAAGGCCTATTGCAGAAATGTGAACCACCGTCACTGATTATAGCTCTAGGGGTGCCAAATCGAGAAAATATGTTTTCCTTTAAGAACGAAAGTACCACCTTGTGGTCATTAGTTTTGGTTGCAATTGCTTCTACCCACTTAGAAACATAGTCAACAGCAACAAGAATGTACAACTTTCCTTCAGAGCTAGGAAACGGACCCATGAAATCAATGCCCCATACATCAAATAGCTCAACAATCAAAATGGGTTGTAAGGGCATCATGTTTCGTTTTGATATACTTCCCAATTTCTGGCACCGGTCACAAGAAATACATAATTCATGGCTATCCTTAAACAATGTTGGCCAGTAAAAACCACTCTGCAAGATTTTTGCAGCAGTTTTCTTTGCACTAAAGTGGCCTCCACATGCTTGATCATGACAAAAAGAGATGACATCCCTTTGTTCAGAGTTGGGGACACATTTCCTAATGATTTGGTCAGGGCAGTATTTGAACAGATATGGGTCATCCCATAGGAAATGTTTCACTTCGGCCAAGAACTTAGACCGGTCTTGTTTAGACCAATGGAGTGGCATCCTACCTGTAGCAAGGTAGTTCACGATGTCGGCAAACCATGGCATTTCAGAAACTAGCATCAGTTGTTCATCTGGGAAAGATTCTCTAATAATCTCTGGATTCATCGAAGAGACTCGACATTCAATCTAGATAAGTGATCAGCAACAACATTCTCTGACCCTTTTTTATCTCGAATTTCGAGGTGGAACTCTTGTAACAAGAGTATCCATCGAATTAGACGAGCCTTGGCATCTTTTTTAGATAAAAGATATCTTAATGCGGCATGGTCAGTATAAATGATGATTTTAGATCCTATCAAATAAGATCTAAACTTATCTAATGCGAACACAACAGCTAGCAGCTCTTTTTCGGTTGTTGAATAGTTCATTTGAGCCTCATTCAGTGTCTTACTAGCATAGTAGATCACATAGGGGTGTTTGTCGACTCGCTGACCTAAGACATCTCCAACAAGAAAAATCGAGATGCGTCACACATGATTTCAAATGGCAATTTCCAATCTGGAGGTCGGACTATAGGGGCTGAAGTTAGAAGAGTTTTGAGCTCCTCCCAAGCATGCACACAAGTATCATCAAACACAAATGCAACATCTTTACTGAGTAGATTACACAGTGGCCTTGAGATCTTACTGAAATCTTTGATGAATCTACGGTAGAAACCAGCATGGCCTAAAAATGATCTAACCTCCCTCACAGAGCGAGGTTGAGGCAAGTGTTGAATGATATCAACCTTGGCTTTATCTACTTCTATGCCTTTTTCTGAGATGATATGCCCTAGAACAATGCCTGAGTCAACCATGAAATGACATTTTTCCCAATTCAAGATCAAATTCTTTTCTTTACACCGAATAAGCACACGAGTAAGATGATGCAAACATTCATCAAAAGAAGAGCCAAAGATAGAAAAATCATCCATGAAGATTTCAAGAAACTTATCTATCATGTCTGAAAATATGCTCATCATACATCTTTGAAAAGTAGCAGGTGCATTACACAACCCAAAAGGCATACGACGATAAGCAAATGTTCCATACGGACAAGTAAATGTGGTCTTATGCTGATCTTCGGGTGCTATGTGAATTTGGTTGTAGCCTGAATAGCCATCTAAGAAACAATAGTACCTATGTCCCGACAACTTTTCTAGCATTTGATCAATGAAGGGCAGCGGAAAATGGTCTTTCTTAGTTACTGTGTTCAATTTCCTATAGTCAATACAAACTCGCCACCCTGTAGTTACACGGGTGGGGACAAGCTCATTCTTCTCATTTTGAACTACAGTAATGCCAGACTTCTTGGGTACCACTTGAATGGGACTGACCCACTTGCTATCAGGAACTGGGTATATGATACCCGCATCAAGAAGCTTTATGATCTCACTCTTAACAACCTCTTTCATGTTAGGATTGAGACGCCTTTGCATCTCCCTAGATGGTTTGGCATTGTCCTCAAGGTTTATATGGTGCATGCAATCAGTGGGGCTTATGCCTTTAAGGTCCGAGATGGTCCATCCTAATGCTTCTTTATGCTCCTTAAGCACTTCTAAAAGTTTTCTTTCCTGTTTTGTATCTAAGGCAGATGAAATGATTACAGGCAAAGTATTATAAGGTCCCAAAAAAACATATTTAAGAGTATCAGGCAATGGTTTCAGTTCGAGCTTTGGCAGCTCAACAAGAGATGGAACAGACTTGGATTCCAAGAGTGGAAGTGGTTCCACTCTAGCTTTCCACTTAGACGTGTCCATGAGTGGTGTGGATTCAAGCAAAGTATTCACTTCACTTATGTATTCATCATCAAACAGATCCAGGTTGAAATTATTCAAACAAGCATCCAAAGGGTCAACAGACATGCTACTAGGTAGCGACTCCTGAATCAAACTTTCAATCATGTTGATTTCATGCACATCATTATCATCATCAAGATCTAAATGTTGTTGGCTAGCATTGAAAACATTCAACTCCACAGTCATATTACCAAATGACAACTTCAGCACTCCATTACGGCAGTTAATGATTGCATTGGACGTCGCTAAGAAAGGACGTCCCAAAATGACAGGAATGTGACTGTCAGGGTTTTGCACAGGTTGAGTATCTAAAACGATGAAGTCCACAGGAAAGTAAAATTTATCAACCTTAATCAAAACATCTTCTACCACACCACGTGGCACTTTTACGGATCTGTCCGCCAATTGCAGAGTTATAGGTGTTGCCTTCAACTCTCCAAGACCTAACTGCACATATACTGAATATGGCAGTAAATTCACACTTGCCCCTAAGTCTAGCAACGCCTTCTTAACCGTATGGTCACCTATTTTGCATGTGATAGTTGGACTACCTGGGTCTTTAAACTTAGGTGGTGTGTTGCTTTGAATGATTGCACTCACTTGCTCAGTGAGAAAAGCACGCTTATGCACATGAAGCTTTCGCTTTTGTGTGCATAGATCCTTAAGGAATTTAGCATAAGCAGGGACTTGCTTGATTGCATCAAGAAATGGGATGTTGATGTTAACTCGTTTGAACATTTCTAAAATCTCGTTGTACTGTGTACTCTCTTTTTGTTGCACCAATCTTTGTGGGAATGGAGCAACAGGTACATGAGATGGTGTAGAGACATTAGAATTATGGGAATTCTTATGTTGCTCAGATTTGTTTTCAACAATAGGTGTTTTCTGTGGTATTTTATGCACTGGTGAGTCTGATGTAGACTCACTCGACTGTGGTACACCTACATTGTTTTCAACAACTTTACCACTACGAAGAGTGGTGACAGCATTTACTTGATTATTGGAGGCCTCATTTCGAGTTGAATTTTCTGCCTGATATACATTTTTTGGATTTTGTTGGGGTTGACTAGGAAGTTTGCCTTTGTCTCTTTCATTCAATGCTTCACAAATTTGACCCATTTTAAGTTCTAGACTTGAAAAACGTTGGTCTGTGGTCTTTTGAAGTTGTACCAAATTTTGGGTCAACAAACCGAAACTTTCTTCGAAGCTAGGCTTTTTCTCTGCAGGGTACTGAGAATGTGGTTGCACTTGGGGGTTTCTAGGATAAGGGTATCCTTGGTTATTATTTGATGTTCCCCCTTGCACATGCCCCTTAGACCATGAAAAGTTAGGGTGATTTCTCCACCCTGGGTTGTAGGTCTGAGAATATGGGTTGTTCTCTTGCCTTTGGTACAATACATTGGCTTCCTCGGTTTTAGACTCTTGAAATGCATGGAGGTCTGGACAAGTGTCCACTAGATGGTCTGAACCATGGCATGCGGCACAAGTGGCCATTTCAATTTGACTACAGAGAGTAGGGATATTAGTTTTTCCATTCTTTTCTAGCTCTAGCTTTTGTATTCTCCTGGCCAAGGATGCCATCTTTGCACTTCCTTCGAAGTCAGAGTCAATTCTATGAACATTGGATGAAAGGGTAATCCTATTTGGTTCACGGGGGGATTCCCACTGCTGAGTCTTTTCAGCGACTTCGATTAAGAAATCCCAAGACTCATCAGCAGTTTTTCAATAAATTGACCATTGCACATGGTCTCAACTGTAGTTCGGTTCTTGACATCTAAACCTTCATACAAAATTTGCACAAGTCTCCATTTTTCAAAACCATGGTGAGGACATTGGAGCAATAATTCATTGAATCTCTCCAAATATTTTGCCAAAGTTTCCTCCTCTAATTGCACAAAACTATTCAGACTTTGACGAATTGTCGTAGTCTTATGGTTTGGGAAGAACTTTTTGAAGAACTCTTTCGTAAGAGCATCCCATGTATGAAATGACTGTGGCTGTTGAGCACACATCCAAGTCTTGGATTTGTCTATCAAAGAAAAAGGAAAAAGTTTCATTTTGAGGTGCTCATCCGTCATTTGGTTGATCCGAAGAGTCCCACAAATTTCCTCGAACTCTCTCACATGGTGGTAGGGATTTTCAGCTTCAACCCCTTTAAATTTAGGCAACATATTGAGGATACTTGCCTTTAGCTCAAATTGTCCATCAATAGCTGGTAAGACAATGCACGAGGACT
This sequence comes from Papaver bracteatum, assembly GCA_023529315.1. Taxonomy (NCBI): domain Eukaryota; kingdom Viridiplantae; phylum Streptophyta; class Magnoliopsida; order Ranunculales; family Papaveraceae; genus Papaver; species Papaver bracteatum. The sequence continues at coordinate 571,464 of JAJJWX010001955.1, forward strand.
GGGTTGTCCTCGTTGGGTACATGTAGTCCTTTAGACTACGGACTGGGTTTACTGGTTCTCCCATTGTTTCGGATGGGTTTGGACTGTCTGCTTCAGAACTATGTATTTCAATTAACTCTTCTTGACTGATTCTAACTAGTCGGCGTGTATGGTCTCTAAAAGACACAATCATAGCCTAGCTAGCACATCAAGCATGTTAACCATTCACCTAGAAGGAAAGTTCTATGCAATCACAAACAAGGATGACTCCACCACAGTAAACCTACTGATTTCTAGCAAACAAAAAGCATGATGGCTCCACTTAGATTGTTTTCTAGACCAGCTTCTAATCCTTCGAAAGGGAATTCGTTACAATCTGAGCAAACCCCTCTGGAATCAATCCGAGTTTAAGTAAATTGAATAGAGGCGAGGGAAGCTGCTAGAGCTTTGATACCCAAGGCCTCACCGTATTACAAGGCGGCGCAGTCACGCATTCAATTTACAGAAACCGTCATGAACTTCGAAGTATGCTTAAAGAGTAACCAATATTTTTCAAATGACTTTCCTACTAAGCTCGTTACCTTATAGGTCTTGTTCTATTCAAAATTTTAAAGCTTAGGTTCGCGTATGTATCGTTTTCCTAAGGCGGGCAAGAAGAGAACGGTGATGAAATCCAAACCCTTATCTTGTATGGCCAGTCCTTGCCCTTTACTAGGAAAATAAAGCAGCCGTATTCAATTCCTCAACATATATGCAAACGAAGGAATACAGTAACTCGCTAACAAGGGATTCGCGAGTGTTTCGACAAACTTACCTCCCGTTCCAGACGGGGGATGAACCGTTGTTGTCGACTCGGGCCACGACTCCTATGTCATGAACGAACCCGAGGGGCCGAGGTGATATTGTAATCACCGTCCTTCTCTGCAAACAGTTGATATTTAATAATACCCTTCCGTAGGGTTTAAAAATAAAAAATAAAAATAGGATGTCCAAGTCCAAAGTAAAGTGCAAAAGAAAAAGAAAATTACAAGAGTAAAGGAATCCTAATACAAACTAAAAATAAATAAAATAAACTCTCTTTTTTTTTTTTTTTTTTTTTTTATTAAAATAAAAACTTCTTCCGCTTTCTTTCGCTTCCTTTCCTTCGCCTTTACAACAGCTACTCAGGCACCTGTTGAGCTCAAAAGAGGTAGTTAGGGTTTCGAAGTTTTAAAGCAAAAGCAAAATAAAATCAAATCAAAAAAAAAAAATCAAAAAAAAAAAAAAAAAAGTGTAAAATTGACTGTGAATAGTAACAGTAACAGTGAACTATCGTTGCTACAGTAACAGTACCAGATGAAGAACACGAAGAACGACACAGAGAATAACTGTCGTTGTTTAACAGTGACACAGTGAATAGCTGTTGTTTAAGTGCGACAGTTTTATGCGACTGTTCTGGGCGGGCGTTTTTGTTTTTTTTTGGTGTTCCTGAATACGCTACAGTAACAACGACTTCTGTACAGCGTTTTATCTACAGTAACTTGAACTACACTTTTTTTTGTTGGTGTTCCTGAATACGCTACAGAAACTTGAACTACACTTCTACCAAATCCCCGGCAACGGCGCCAACCCCTTGGTAGGCTTAGAAAGATACCTACTATTGTGTATACTGCAAGTGCACAGTGTCGACAAGCAACACAGGGCAAGCACAGGTCGAACCACAGAGACTTGGAGAGTGTAGAAGTTGATTCTAAATCCTGATTCAGAGAGTAACCAAAAGGGGTTTGATTTTGTCGATACGACGATATGATTTTCAAGTGACTGAAATAATAAAAGTAAAAGATGCAAATAACAAGATATGTAAACAATGATAATATGGATACTAGGGTATTCAAATCCACCAATAACCTATGATATGCATTCAACTTGTAATATTATTCTTGTCCTTATAGTAGATTCAAGTCTACCGTATAACTAAGGTGTTTCTCCAATGGATAATTTAATCACAACTAAAGTATTTCTCCAAAGCATTAATTGTCTAATTAAGCACAACTAATCTAAAGATCAATATTTGGTTAAGCATGAGTTGTAGCATAATCAACATAGAGATATTCTAACTACAATGGATACATGGCATACATTGTGAGAGCAAGATGTTGAAAAACTTGGATTAAATTATATCTTTAAACAATTCTAAACTTTCAAGAACAAGATACAAGATATGAATACATACCAATGAGATTAGGGCTTCATCTAAACCCTAGTAAATGAAACTAGAACATGAAGAACATTACAACAAAACTTAAATTTGATAAACTAACATGAACAAGCTATTCTTGGATGAGTTTTCAACACAACAACCCTCTCTATTTATACACAAAAATTCTCTCTCACTTGGATTCGAATTTTGGCAATTATTTACTCAACAAAACATGTTTTCTCACTTGATGGATGTTTTGGAATACAATGGGGTGAGGTGGATGTTTTGGAATCCAATGGTGGTGAGGTGGATGTTTTGGAATCCAATGGGGTGAGGTGGATGTTTTGGAATCCAATGGTGGTGAGGTGGATGTTTTGGAATCCAATGGCGGTGAGGTGGATGTTTTGGAATCCAATGGTGGTGAGGTGGAAATGGATTTGGGTCTTGGGTTTTTGGATCATGGGTTTTGGATTATGGGTAGTTTAATCCCATGTATTGTAAACAGGTTGCCACTAATGCGCGAACGGGTTGCAACACTTCCAACTTTCTTCTCTTTTGTCTTCTCAATTCTTCCAAGCTTTATTTAGTACTTAAAAACACAAAATTAATTAATACAAATATTTATTCTTGAAGATGGTAAAAATGCAGAATTTGGGATAATATATGACTTTGAAGCGCGAAAGATGAGTTAAGTGCCAATGAAAAGGTGTATGAATATGCAATATTTGGCACTCATCACCCCTCTTAACCTCGAACTTTTTGCGGGGTTAAGAAGTTGGTTTTCTTTTTTTGAATTGACAACCAATGATAAAATTCGCCCCTAATAGTGAATTGTTGTTGTTGAAGCGTAAATCATGTTGCCTTCGTTGTTTGTAAAAATCACCACCAAATCGCCCCCAAGTGAGTCTATTGTGATTGGAATATCGACGGACAGCAAGTGAGCATGAAACTTGGGTCGAATGGTTGCGGGAAAAATATAATCCGAACAACCACTAGTGAAACTGGATTACAGTGATTGATGTGAATCAATTGTATTCTTGAAAGTGAGATGCAGATGTTGATACAAAACTGAGTTGTTGTTGTTGAATCAAAACTAGGCTGCAATGGTTGATGAGAAACTGGACTGCAGCAGCGGCATAGAACTAGTCCGATAATAGTTATTGGAAAAGAAGAGTTATATTTGAAGTCACATGAGCTGGAATCTGTGTGAGTTTTTGTCGTAAACGAAACTTGAATTTGCAGATTGTCAGTAATTTCCGACCAAACTGGGTAGCAGTAATTGTTGGTATTAAGTTGTTTTCAATTACGAGCTGAGCTGCGGTATTTGCGAGCGGAAGGGTGTGATCCTCAATAGTTGGGATGGTAACATACTTTGTGTGTTGTTGGACCTCCAACAGTCTTGGTTGTGATACTGGATATGACATCGATCTTTATATATCATCAATAGTTATATGAATTAGGATGGCAGCAGGGATGTAGACTAGATCACAATAGTTTTTGCGGAACTGGATTGAAATGATTGCGGTAAACTGGACTGCGACGGCCACACAAAAAAATTATCCTCTACAATAATGAGAAAAATTGGGTTGCAAAAGGTTTGAGAAAAGCTTGTTTGCAGCAATTGCGATCAGCAAGATTGCAGGAGCTGCGAACAGAGATGGACTGCAGCAGCTTCAATCAATTGGACTATAGTAGCGATGAACAGATATGGACTGCAGCAGCTTCGATCAGCTGGACTGCAGGAGCTACGAACAGAGCTGGACTTATGCAGCTGCGATCTGCTGTACTGCTGGAGATACGATCAGTAAGATTATAGCAATTGTCGTGGTACTGGGTTATAGCAGTTCGATCAACAGGACCATAAGAGTTGCGAGTAAAACTCGACTGCATTAGTTGCGTCCAACTGAGTGTAGTAGTACCTATCAAAACTGGACTACATCAGTTGCATCCAACTGATTGCAGCAGTTGCTTAGGATTTGGACTACAGCAGTCCAATCAACTATACTGTAGCAGTTATTAACTTTCTGTTTGCGATAATTTCATCAAAATATTACAGTGTATGCTCGCCCCATATTAATCATGTAACTCGTTGGAGGATTATGAAGTTTGGTTATTACCTTTTTTTTCGATTTCCAGAAGTTGAATTCCGCATCGCATTTAGGTGCTACGTAACTCGCTTCCAAGCATATGGAGTGTTACTCATCTCACCCCAAAAGAATTAATTTATACCATGAGGTGTTACATATCTCTCCCCCAAGTGATGGTCATCCACAATGAAGTGATATGTGACTCTCCCCAGAAGACATCGCGCAACGGTGCACTTCCTTGCTGCATCTCGCTTGCGCATGGAATGAGGTTCAAGGTTTGTATGATATCTGGAATTCGTGTAGGGTGCCAATCCAACTATCCTAGATGCTCGCAGAGTTGAGATGTGTGCATCTCCACATGCCCTGGAATGCGAAATTGCTCGCCACACTGTAGGCATCCCAAAAATTATGCATGATTATATGAAATGATGCGAAAATATTCCGTACCTTATGACAAGTACTATTGCGACTATGTGTATGTGGTCTTAGGACGTCCTCAGGATATATTGATGTTTCCCAGTAAAGATGATTATCGAACTGAAAAATCTAATGAGTTGCTCGAGATCGATCTTGCTACCAACGAACTTTTGAGCCAAAAATCACAACGAGTTGTAACCTCAAGGATGTTGTGGACAAAAATTTAACACAATAGTTTCCACGAACTTTGGATGTGACTAAGTTGCGGACCATAGTCGACATAAAAATTCGCACGAACTTTGGAAAAATGACTTGGAGATGATATGGAGTTTCCACTTGACGATAGTTGATGACTGTTTTTGATGTAGCCGCACCATGCCTCAAATTATTTTTTTTAAATTATTTTTATTTCCATATTGGTGGGAATTGAAAGAAGAACGCGACGAACCAAAAATCGACGGGTCCATAGGTCTGATTGTGAATGTGACGCTGATGGATGAAAAAGGTGCTGACCTGATCCAGTTTTTAATGGCCTTTCTCGGTGAGCACCTTGCTCCAAGAATGTTGATGATGTAGTAGCTTCAAAAAAAAATTCCTCCAAATGTAGAAATTTTACCTTCATCTGGTAGGATATTCAAATACAATCACGACGAGCCAAAAATCATCCAATTCAGACATCATATGAAGGAGATATCAAAGAAACAAATTTGAAGACCAAGTCCAAGAAAATGGTATAATTGGCTAAGCCCATACAATGGGGTGTAGATAACCAAAGATTTAAAGGAAATGGGTGTAAGCAGGCGAGGTGTAAACATCCGCAAGCAAGACATACTTGGGATGAAACATCCCTACGCCTCGTCTCGACTTGACTTTGCTAGCTGCTCGGCTCAACTGTACGACTCGGCTCAGCTGGGTGTAATCATCTTTCAATTGAAAGAGTGTGGGGTGGAAATAACTGGGACATACGTAAGCGGGTACACCGCGAAACACGGGATAATCACCATTGTCGCCAGCCGAAATTTGACCGCCGGGCTTGGCCAACGCACTTGGCCGCCAGGGTTGGCCGTCGGGCTTCCGTTGTTGTTTTCGGAAAAGATGATCGGTGGCGGAGTAAACTACCGGTGCTGAAAAAGATGACTGCCGAATGATGACGTCGTGCTGGCGTTGCGGACGGTAACAGTAACATCATTATCTCTGAGGGATCTGATTCGCTGAAATACTAATGAGGTTAAAGGTAACATACGGTGTCAAGAATATGCCAAATGTGTCAGGAATATGCTAACGGCGTCAGTAATGTGCCGACGGTAATGAAATATTCTATACAGAAACAGTATTGCTGACTGTGTAACGCTGACTGGACCATCTACTGACGTGTCAGTCGCTGGTTGAGCACTTTTGCTGACGTGGAAACCACTAGTTGGTCAATGTTTCTGACGTAGGTGACATCCTTTTAATGAGGGTGAACGAAACCCTCGACGTGGTTGACAGTAAGTTAAAGAGGGTAAAAGATAGCTTGACGTGGGTGACAAGAGTTGGATGTGGGTTAACATGATTGGTTGCCGGATTTTTTATTTCACCGGGGATGGTCGCCGGCTTTAACAGTTTAGTAATAGTTGGTTGTTATAGACTTTCAACAAATTCCAGCTGTTTAGACTTTCTGCAGCTATTTCCCGTTGTAGACTTTCAGTGACTGCATCTTGTATTAAGCTTTCAGCAACTATTTTTCGATAATAGTTTCGGGGATGACCGCGGGGTCGAGCCGCCGGGGTTGGCTGCCGGTTTTGTCCGCCTGTTTTCTGTTGTTTTATTATTTTTTATTTTATAAAAACTTTCGTTATGGTTCTTCGGAATTGTTGCCATTTATTTTGAACTTTTGTAACAGTCCCTCTGAACTATTGTCTTTCCATCCACCCCTTTGCAACAGTTTTCTGTGAACTGTTGTCGTTTTTTTAGAACTTCTCTTCTATGGTTTTATGTAACGGTTATTCGGGGTGCTTTGGTTGACCTTTTCAAGAGCCTTTCGTGATGCTTTTCTAGAGATTCTCTCTAGGGTTTGCTGTATAGTTATGATGGCTGTTGAAGTTGATAATTTCAGCATAACTCAAACTACGAAACTGGATTGCAGTAATTGCGATCAAATGGATTGCAGTTATTGTGATTAACTTAGTTACAGCAGATACGATCAGCTGGACTGCAACGATTGTGATAAAAACTGGACTGTAGCAATTACGATCAACTGGACTGCAGTAGTAATTGTTGAAGGAGTCCAAACTTCCTATCTCTCGAACACGATTTCGAAGCTTTATGTACTACTTTTCTCAACGGGAAAACCCGACTCTTTTTCTCGTACTCCCCTTAGTCGACGCCAATGTTTGTACCCAGAAATATTTCCAGGCACTAAACACGATGATTTTGGTGATGATGAGGAACATATGGTTAAAATCATGAAACGTGTTAGGATGAGAGACACGAATTTTACGTGGTTCGATAAGTTTTGCCTACATCCACGGACGAATACCCTTGGGGAGTGATATTTTATTGTTATCAAAATTAAAATCGATTTTTTTAAATATAAGCTCCCCTAGCCTAGCCCCCCTTATTATTTATCAAGGCGTCCCTATTTGTACAGTTCAACACCTAATTTTGAGATAAACCTAAATGGCATTAACTTTCCCTGCATGCCTCTTGGCATTAATCTTCCATGCATACCTCCTAGCCTTAATCTCCCTTGCATGCCTCCTGGAATTAATCTCACTGCATGCCTCTTGGCATTAATCTCCCTGCATGCCTCCTTTTTGTTGTTGACTGCGACTGTCAAGCTTTGAACGCTTTGACTTGCTGGAAAACATGGCTGGAGACTGGATGGAGGCTTGTTGGCATCACATATATCAGCATGGATAAAGACTGGATGGAAATACGGAAGACTACTTAGATGGAAACGGGATGGCAGCACTGCTGTTAACATGATTGAAAATTGGATAGAGGCGCGACTTGAAACTTGACTTCGATAGTTGACCGAAACTTGACTTTGACCATGGACTGGGCGTTGACTTCATTGATCACTGGGCCGATTGGTGAGATTCATCGGTTGGCTAGATTTAAGGCTTTCCTGACAGCTGAATGGTGGCCCATATTATATTCTGGCCCAATATATGGTAATTTTATCATGGTACAAACATCGCCCCCTCTTCACCTTCAACTTGTTGTGGGGTTAAGAAGTTTTTTTTCGGTTTTGTATTGACAAAATAAAAAAATTCTCCCCCAAGAGTGAATTAATTTTGTTGAAGCGTAAAGCAAGTTGCCATCGTTGTTTGTAAAAATCACCACCAAATCGCCCCCAGGTGAGTTTATTTTGATTAGAATATCGATGAGAAGCAGGTGAGCACAAAACTGGGGTCGAATGGTTGCAGGAGAAATATAATCCGAACAACCACTGGTGAAACTGGATTATAGTGATTGATGTGAAACAATTGTATTCTTGAAAGCGAGCTGCAAATGTATTCTTGAAACTGAGTTGTTATTGCTGAATCAAAACTAGGCTACAATGGTTGATGCGAAAATGGACTGCAACAGCTGGGTAGAACTAGTCCGGTAACAGTTTTTGGAAAAGACGAGCTATATTTGAAGTCACTTGACCTGGAATCTGTGTGAGTTGTTGTTGTAAACGAAACATGAATTTGCAGACTGTCAGTAATTTCCGACGAAACTGGGTAGCAGTAGCTGTTGGTATTTCGCTGCTGCCAATTACGGACTGAGCTTCGGTAGGTGCGAGCGGAAGGGTGTGATCCTAAATAGTTGGTATGGTAACAGACTTTGTGTGTTGTGGGACCTCCAACGGTCTTGGTTGTGCTACTGGATATGACATCAATCTTTATATGTCGTCAATAGTTATATGAATCAGGATGGAAACAACGATGTAGACTAGATCACAATAATTTATGTGGAATTGGATTGCAATGATTGCGGTAAACTGTACTGCGACGGCCAAGAAAAAAAACTGTCATCTTCAGTAATGAGCAAAACTGGCTTGTAAAAGCTTTGAGCAAATCTGATCTGCAGCAGTTGCGATCAGCTGGTCTGCAGCAGTTGCAATCAGCTGGATTGCAGGAGCTGGGAACATAGATGGACTGCAACAGCTTCGATCAACTGGATTGTGGCAGTGAAGAACATAGCTGGATTGCAACAACTTCGATCAGCTGGACTGCAGGAGCTACGAACATAGATGGACTGATGCAGCTGTGATAAACTGTACTGCAGGAGATACGATCAGTTAGATTGTAGCAATTGTCATGGTACTGGGCTATAGCAGGTCGATCAACTTGACTATAAGAGTTGCGATTAAAAGTGGACGGCATCAGTTGCGTCCAACTAAGTGCAGGAGTACCAAGCAAAACTGGACTGCATCAGTTGCTTAGGAGCTGGACTACAAAAGTTTGATCAACTGAACTGTAGCAATTATTAACCTTTCTGTTTGCGATAATTTTATCAAAATATTAGGGTGTATGCTCTCCCCCTCTTAATCCTATAACTCTTTGGAGGATTAATAAGTTTGGGTTACCTTTTGTTTCGATTTCCAGAAGCTGAATTTCACATCTCATTTAGGTGCTACGTAACTCTCCCCCAAGCATATGGAGTGTTATGCATCTCGCCCCCATAGAGTTACTTTAGAATATGAGGTGTTACATATCTCTCCCCCAAGTGATGGTAATCCACAATGAAGTGATATGCAACTCGACCCCAGAAGACATCGATTTTCATGCTTTTCAATGCTCGTGCAAGGGTGAACTTCCTTACTGCATCTCGCTCGCGCATGGAATGAGGTTCAAGGTTTGTCTGATGTCTGGAATTCGCGTAGGGGGCCGATCCCACTATCTCAGATACGCGTAGAGTTGAGATGTGTACATCTCTACATGCCATGGCATGCGAAAATGATTGCCACACTGTAGGCGTCCCAAAAATTATGCATGATTACATGAAATGATGCGAAAATTGTTCGTACCTTATGAGAAGTACTATTGCGACTCTATGTATGTGGTGCTTAGGACGTCCACAGTCTATGTTGATGTTTCCTAGTGGCGATGATTGTCGAACTGTATGTTGGCAAAAACGATTCAGGAAACAACTTCTTCGTACTAAAAAATCAAACTAGTTTCTCGAGATCGATCTTGCTGCCGACGAACATTCGAGTCAAAAATCACAACGAGCTGTAAACTCAAGGATGTTGAGGACAAAAATTTAATACAATAGTTTCCACGAACTTTGGATGTGACTAAGTTGCGGACCATAGTCGACACAACAATTCGCACGAACTTTGAAAAAATGACTTGGAGATGATATGAAGTTTCCACTTGATGATAGTTGATGACTGTTTTTGTTGTAGCCACACAATGACTCAAATAAAAAGTTTCAAACAATATTTGTTTCCATATTGGTGTGAATTGAAAGACGAACGTGACGAACCAAAAAACGATGGGTCCATCGGTTTGATTGTGAATATGATGCTGATGGCTGAAAAAGGTGCTGACGTGATCCATTTTTTAATGGCCTTTCTCGGTGAGCACATTGCTCCAAGAATCTTGATGATGTAGTTTCTCCGAAAATATTATCCTCCAAATGTAAAATTTTACCTTCATGATGTAGGATATTGAACTACGATCGCGACGAGCCAAAAATCATCCAATTCGGACGTCATATGAAGGAGATATAAAAGAAACAAATTTGAAGACCAAGTCCAAGAAAATGGTATAATTGGCTAAGCACATACAATGGGACGCAGATAACCAAAGGTGTAAAGGAAGTGGGTGTAAGCATACGGGGAGTAAACATCCGCAAGCAAGACATACTTGGGTTGAAACATCCCTACACCTCGGCTCGACTTGACTCTGCTAGCTTCTCGGCTCATCTGGCTGACTCGGTTCAGATGGGTGTAATCATCATTCAGTTGCAAGAGTGCGGGGTGGAAATAACAGGGACATACGTAAGCCGGGTACACCGCGAAACACGGGATAATAATCGCTATCTCCTGCCAGACTTTGACCGCCGGACTTGGCCACACGTCTTTTCTTCCGGGCTTGGCAGGGCTTAGCCGTCGTGATTCCGTTGTTGTTGCCGAGGAAGATGATCGGTGAATGATGACGTCATGATGTCGTTGCGGACGGGTAACGGTCACAGCATTATTGATCGTTGTCGTATATATGTGTCAAAAATAACTTACTTTCTCACTACTCAAAATATATAATATAGCATGGGCAAGAAAGGATCGTTCCCACAGAGAGGACTAGGTTGTCAATATATTTTCAGTTTCCTATAAATAACAAGGGGGGTTTTTCTGATTTTTAATAAACTAGACAAATATAAAAGCAAAGAAACAAATAAAACAAATCAAATTAAGTATGTGAAAGTATTGGTTAAGGATCTCGTTTTCATTCACTAATATGCTCTTGTCATAATAACTAGAATTAATATTTAATATCTCATTATCAAAAGCCTTAAGATATCTAGTCGAAAGAATATCTCGCAATTTCCTGATTTCATCACACATACATGTAAAACGATGCAAGTATGAATTCTACCAAAAGAATAACATAACGTCTTGCGCTAATCAAGTTCAATTCTCATGGAGCATTAAGATTCATGAAATTAGGCTAATCAATGCAATTGAAATACATTGCGCAAATAATTCGAACAAAGGTCATGGTTCACATATGATTACAAGGATATATCACTATAAGTTATAACCGTATTTATACTACTTGTGTTCAAGGATTATCGCTCGTTGATGCACCCTAAACTAGCTATAGATATGAATATTAGTTCTACCAATTCGCAACTTGACAAAACAAATACTCAAATCATGTTGTAATACGTCAATCATACAACTATATTCGCAGAGAATCATGAACGATAAATATGAGACAAAACTAATATATCAAACAATAAATCATGTTATGTGAAATCAACTTAATCATTAACCAATAGTAAAACTCTAGCTCATGTTCATGGAGTTCATAACAAGAAGAAAAAGAAAAACTTTCATCTTTCTAAACCCTAGAATCAAAAGTAGAAGAAAAGATTCTCTGATATATGAGATGTGAGACCCTTTTATACTTTCTCTGTCAAAACCTACGTCTCCACCGCATAGGCCCACTGTTGCTTCTGCTAGAAAGAAGTCCCCAAATCCAATCCCACAAATCAGAGCCCAAACTCACCTGAGTAAAGTACTGGATCGGTGAGTCAAGTTGGCCAACTGAGTTAACTCGCTGAGAACCAAATTCCGGCAGAGTTATGCTTGCTTTCTGGCATGTTCCCGGCCGATCAATCCATTAGTTCTTCCCTGCAGTTTTTCACAGCGTAACATTCATCTACATAAGTTCAGCTTCACTATATCATATCACCAGCTCCATCTTCTATATGTAGCTCAAACACGTCTCACCTTCCACTGGTTGCAACAACTCAGCAGCAAACACTTCTCCTTGCCAGCTTCAGACTCCATTGTATCAACCCATTCCAGCTCAACACAAACATCTGCTACCATGTTCAAGTCTCTCCAGGAAGCACCACAGCTCAATCTCATATTCGATCCAATACACATACCCAACTATTCAATTTCATTGCCAGAACCCATGAATCTCCACCATTTCTGATACATAGAGAAGTTCAGCTCAAACGCATTTCATATTCTCCATCAAAACTCATTCATCCACAAATTGCAATCGATCCCTTCAATCAAACCCTTTCTTCTCAATCCATGGCAGCAGCAGAGCTCTTCCTCTCTTCATTCTTCATCAATTTATTACTCATCTCTGAATTCATCACATCTGTAGCTCATACCCACACTACCAATTCATCTCAGAAGTCAAAACCCTGGCAAAACACTCCTCGTAGCATCTCTGTTGTTCTTTCCTGCAACTGCAGCTTCTCCTTGGCTCAGTTCCTGCACTTCAACTTCAGCTATATCCACTTCCTACAACCCTTTCAATCAAGCAACAACAACTGCTCCTATTATACTCCATTTTCTTCTTTGTCTTCTCAGCTACTCGGAACCAGCTTGCATCTGTTCCCAGCAGAACCACATCAACTGATACTCCTTATGCAACACTAGAGTCAACACACAACTACAGTTTCAATTCCTCATCTTCACAGTAAACATATGTTCTCAACACAACACTAGTGTCATCCTGGCCAATTGCACCACCAGACTCTACAATTAGTAACACAACAACCTACTTCTCTTCCCTGCACATTCATTCACTGACAGTAGTTCATTCTTCCTAACACATTCATCTAATCCAATATCATTCATACACCAACCATTTAAGATGCCATTGTAACCCCAATACTGCAATTACACCTGACCCATGGCTTAACCAGCGGCATAGACTTAATTCATTCGACATTAAAAACTGCAGCTAAACTGATATAATTGACTGCAGCTCCAACTGATTACTTGCTTGCTGATTTCTCGTCAGAAAATACTACACAGACCGAGCGATATCCATGTTTCCCAAGTCAAACAGGACTCCAATCATTCCTTACACCATCGATTTCAACGGCTTTAAGTTCTTCATCTTCCCTGACTTCTAATTCTCAATATTTGCCTAAATCTGTTTAACCATTCAAACACCCAGCTCCGTGTGCTTCTCGCCCTTAAAATCATGTGCTAACCCTTCAAAGATTTCTCACAGGCTCATGGCTAGCTGACTGCCTGAATTTGGTGCAACGAAACAGTAACTTGAACTTCAAATTTTTAAGAACAGGTGGTTCAAGTCTTTAAGCAAACACATTGTGTGCAGCTTCTGGTGAAGAAGAAGATATGTACAAGTTGTTGATTTCTAATATCTCTGTATCTTCTTCCCTGCATATTCATACAATTTAGAACATACCCATTCATTCAAAGATCTAATTTCATTTCGATTCACATCCAATGAGCCATACTTTCAATGGCAGAGAACTCCCTTTCCTTGATTGGTTTTCGGCTATCAAATCTTTAGTTTTACTAATGTAAACTCGAATCCTACACAAACCTGTCTTCTTATTCATCACAGACACTTCAAAATACCTTCAATATCCTCCATTGATACTTCAATCAAACTGCATCTTTGTTTCTTCCCTGTAAAACCAAAACTCAAAACCAAACCAAAGCAGAACTCTTTCCTTTGGTCCCTATTTTTCTTAGCTTCAAATCCTATCTTAACCCATCAAACACGACCCTTGGACCCATGACTTTCCGGCGTAAATGATCTTGGCAACCGTGACATCTGAGGAGAAACTGAAATGTGATACTGCACTCGAACAAGTTTATATAAATTAGGAGGTGCACCTTAACAAATAGTAGTTTGTCTTTCGCGAATCTCTCATATGGTTGCGCCTTATCCTCAGCTGGGCTCCCAATAGCACTTGCCTAAGAAATGAGAATTTTGCTCATTTTCACCTATTTCTTCTTGGTTTGTTCCAATGACTCCAAAACGCCTGCAAAAAGCAAACAAAGCATAATACACACTAATTTACCAGAGAAATAGCAAAGAAAGCATAATACACACAATATATAGTAAATCAAGGTGTTTAGGACACCTATCAACTATCTATGAGGGATCTGATCCGCTGATATACTAACAACGTTAAAGGTAACATACGGCGTCAAGAATATGTCAACGGTGTCAGGAATATGCTAACGGCGTCAGGAATATGCTGACGGTAACGGAATATTCTATACGGAAACAGTATTGTTGAATATGTAACACTGACTGGACTATCTGCTGACGTGGAAGTCGCTCGTTGGGCACCTTTGCTGATGTGGCATTCCGGAGCTGACGTGGAAACCACTGGTTGGTCAATGTTGCTGACGTGGTGACATACTTTTAATGAGGGTGAACGAAACCCTCGACGTGGTTGACAGTAACTTAAAGAGGGTGAACGATACCTTGACATGGGTGACAGGAGTTGGATGTGGGTTAACATGATTGGTTGCTGGATTATTTTTTCCGCCAGGGATGGCTGCAGGGCAAGGCCGTCGGCTTTAAATGTTTAGCAACAGTTGGTTGTTATAGACTTTCAGCAACTTCCAGTTGTTTAGACTTTCTGCAACTAGTAGTTGTATTAGACTTGCTGCAACTATTTCCCGTTATAGACTTTCAGTGTCTACATCTTGTATTAAGCTTTCAGCAACTATTTTTCGGCAATAGTTTCGGGGATGGCCGCCGGGTCGAGCCGTCGGCTCTTTCCGACAGTTTTCTGTTGTTGCATTTTATTTTTAAAACCTTTCGCCATGGTTCTTCTCAATTGTTGCCATTGCTTTTGAACTTTTGTAACAGTACCTCTGAAATGTTGTCTTTCTAACTGCCGGTTTGCAACAGTTTTCTATGAACTGTTGTCGTTTCTTTAAAACTTCTCTGCTACAGTTTTCTGTAACGGTTATTCGTGGTACTTTGGTTGACATTTTCAGGAGCCTTTCGTGATGCTTTTCTGGAGATTCTCTCTAGGATTTGCAGGCACCTAAAGATGTAGGCAGCTAGAAAAACCTGCGAACATGACAGTAGTGATTTTAAGTTGAACATGTAGTGATGAAGAAGATATGTACATGTTGTTGATTTCTAATCTCTCTGTATCTCCTTCCCTGCATACTCATACAATTTAGAACAGACCCATTCATTCAAAGCTCTAATTTCATTTTGATTCACAGCCAATGAGCCATACTTTCAATGGCAGAGAACTCCCTTTCCTTGATTGGTTTTCGGCTATCAAATCTTGAGTTTTACCAATGTAAACTCGTCTTCTTATTCATCACAGACACTTCAAAACACCTTCAATCTCCTCCATTGATACTTCAATCAAACTGCATCTTTGTTTCTTCCCTGTAAAACCAAAACTCAAAACCAAACCGGAGCAGAACTCTTTCCTTTGGTCCCTATTCTTCTTATCTTAAAATCCTATCTTAACCCATCAAACACGACCCTTTGACCCATGACTTTTCGGCGTGAATGAGCTTGGCAACCGTGACATCAATGAGGAGAAACTGAAATGGAATACTGCGCTCGAACAAGTTTATATAAAGGAGGAGGTGCCCCTTAACAAACATTAGTTTGTCTTTAGCAAATCTCTCATATGGTTGAGCCTTATCCTCAGCTGGGCTCCCAATAGCACTTGCCTAAGAAATGACAATTTTGCTCATTTTCACCTATTTCTTCTTCGTTTGCTCCAATAACTCCAAAACGCCTGCAAAAAGCAAACAAAGCATAATACACACTAATTTACCAGAGAAATAGCAAAGAAATCATAAACAATAGATAGTAAATCAAGGTGTTTAGGACACCTATCAATTATCTCTGAGGGATCTGATTCGCTAAAAACTAACAACGTTAAAGGTAACATACTACGTCAAGAATATGCCAACAGCGTCAGGAATATGCTGACGGTAACGGAATATTCTATACGGAAACAGTATTGTTGACTGTGTAACACTGACTGGACCATCTACTGATGTGGCAGTCGCTCGTTGGGCACCTTTGCTGACGTGGCATGCTAATGTGGCGTTCTTGAGCTAACGTGGAAACCACTGGTTGGTCATTGTTGCTGACATGGCATGTTGACGTGGGTGACAACCTTTTAATGAGGGTGAACGAAACCCTCAATGTGGTTGACGGTAACTTAAAGAGGGTGAACAATACCTTGACATGGGTGACAGGAGTTGGATGTGGGTTAACATGATTGGTTGTCGGATTTTTTTTTCGTCGGGGATGGCCGTCGGCTTTAACTTTTTAGCAACAGTTGGTTGTTATAGACTTTCAGCAACTTCCAGCTGTTTAGACTTTCTGCAACTAGTAGTTGTTTTAGACTTGATGCAACCATTTCCCTTTATAGACTTTCAGTGACTGCGTCTTGTATTAAGCTTTCAGCAACTATTTTTCGGCAATAGTTTTGGGATTTCGGGTCGAGCCACATGAGCTCTTTATGATTTTCTCATTGTTCTATTTTTTTATTATTTTTATTTTTTAAAACCTTTCGCCACGGTTCTTCTGAATTGTTTCCATTGCTTTTGAACTTTTGTAACAGTGCCTCTGAAATGTTGTCTTTCCATCTGCCCGTTTGCAACATTTTTCTATGAATGGTTGTCGCTTCTTTAGACTTCTATAGTTTTCTGTAACGGTTATTCGGGGTGCTTTGGTTGACCTTTTCAAGAGCCTTTCGTGATGCTTTTCTAGAGATTCTCTTTAGGGTTTGCTGGCGCCTAAAGATGTAGGCAGCTAGATAAACCTACGAACATGACAATAGTGATTTTAACTTGAACATGTTGCGGATCGAACATCTAGCTAACAGTTTTAACGATATTTGTGGTGGTACAGTTCTGATGGCTTTTGAAGTTGATAATTTCAGCAGAACTCAAACTATGACACTGAATTGCAGTAGTTGCGATCAACTGGACTTTAGTTATTGTGGTTAACTGGGTTTCAGCAGCTACAATCAGCTGGACTGCAACGATTGTGATCAAAACTGGACTGCAGCAATTACGATCACCTGGACAGCAATAATAATTGTTGAAGGCGTCCAAACTGATTATCTCTCGAACACGATTATGAAGCTTTCTGTACTACTTTTCTCAATGGGAAGACACGATTATTTTTATCGTAGTCCCCTTATAGTCGGCGCCAATATTTGTACCCATAAATATTTTCAGGCACTAAACACGGTGATTTTGGTGATGATGAGGAAAACAGGGTTAAAAGCATGAAACGGGCATTAAGATGAGAAACACGAATTTTACGTGGTTCGGCAAGTTTAGCCAACATCCACTGAAGAATCCACTTGGGGAGCGATGTTTTATTGATATCATAATTATAATCGATTTTTTCTGTATAAGCTCCCCTAGCCTAGCCTCCCTTATTATTTATTAGGGCGTCCTTATTTATATAGTTTAACACTTAATCTCGAGATAAACCTAAATGGCATTAACGTTCCCTGCATGCCTCCTGGCATTAATCTTCTCTGCATGCCTCCTGGCATTAATATCCCTTGCATGCCTCCTGGCATTTATTTTCCATGCATGACTCCTTGCATTTACCTCCATGCATGCCTCTTGTCATTAATATCACTGCATGCCTCCTTTCTGCTGTTGACTGCGACTGTCAAGCTTTGAACAGTGTGACCTGCTGGCAAACATGGTTGGACACTGGATAGAGACTGGATGGAAGTACGGCAGAGTACTTAGCTAGAAACTGGATGGCTGCACAGCTAGCAACATGACTGGAAATTGGTTGGAGGCGTGACTTGCAACTTGACTTCGACAGTTGACCGGCGGGTGACTTTGACCATTGACCGGTCATTGATTTCATGGATCACTAGGCTCATTGGTGATCTACATCGGTTGGATGGATGGAAGGCTTGGATGACAGCTGAATGTTGTCCCATACAATATTCTGGCCCAATATATGGTAATTTTATCAAGGTATAAACAGTAAGTTAGAGAACTTTCACAGAATCCTTCCTTAGAACAGTAGTCGAGAGTTGCCATCAATGCTTTGGTTTTCTCACTAATCTCCTAACTGGGATAACCAGAGATATGATGACCATATCTGTAGCACTTGGAACAAGTTCTATTATCATAGTATTTTTGAACTTTCCTATCCATTTCATTGATTGAAGAAAAATATTTTTTCCGAGGCTTTCTTTTTTTTCGTCTAAGAGTTTTCTTTAACTGTTGTATAAACAATGAAGAGTTGAGTTAAAGAAATTCTTATTGTTCATATCAATCAGTTCTATACATAGGGAACTTATATCAGGTGCAGTAATAGGTTTACAAGACACGTGAAATTTTTCTCTTTTACTTAGTTTAAGATCAAAAATCTATAGCTTTCCAACAAGAGTATTCTTCGAAAGAGTTTCAAGGTTATTTCCCTCAACAATGGAATGTTTCTTAGAATTGTATCTAGCTGGTAGAAATATGAGAATTTTCATCACAATGTCATTTTCAGGAATCGTCTTACCCAATGTAAAATTTGCACAATAATTTTAGACACTCTGTGATTAAACTCATCAAATGACTCTTCATGAGCCATACGAAGGTTTTCCCAATCAGAATTTAGGTTTTGAAGCCTAGCTTTTTTTCTCAGAGGTATTCCCTTCAAATATGATTTCTAAGATATACCAAGCATCTTTAGACTGAGTACACGTAGTCACATAGTGCTGAAAGTCTGGGATAATGGCATGGATGATAGCATTAAATCCATCAGAATTTTTCTTTGCAGCAAGAATCTCGACAGCATCATAATCACTAATATCCTTTGCAACAGTTACACCGCCTACTATAACTAATGGAGGATTATAGCAATTTACGACACATGCGCTTATAAAAAGGCACGCATACAAATTTTCCACCATAATTAATTCGAATCATCGAAGACTGGCGATATGTTTATAGAGATAACACCTCTGTCCATAGAGTCAGATTGTTATAAACGCAGACTTATGAGGTCTTAGCATGCTTGCATGCTCTGATACAAATTGGCAATCTCTATGGACTAAACTCCAATATAATTCCGATAGCACCAACTTAAAAGTGAAACTCAATCAAGAAAGATACCCAAGAGATTTTATCTCTTTCTCAATGCAATCAGTAAATCAACAGGATAAAAATTCATGAGACTGATTGATATGAGAATAACTTGGACAGTATTAAAGAGCAATTCCAAAGTTTCAATCAAGTTCTATCCAACAATAAAGGTCGGATTTATCAACTGATTTAACTATGCACAACCTATGATATTTCAATTATATAAAAATATAATGCATAAAAGAAATAACACGGAAACCAAAAATTTTGTTAACGAGGAAACCACAAATATAGAAAAACCATGGGACCTAGTACATATTTAAACACCACACTGCCCTAACTAAGACTCAAACCGATTAAGGTGCAGTAGCGTTCCTTACATCTCTAGAACCATGATGGATTTTTCATTCCCTTAGATGATCTCACCCCATAACAAAGAGTTGCTATGACCTAAAGTTGAAGACTAGTAAACAAATCTTTCTCCCAGAGATATGTCTATCATTTATTGTTTTTGTTCCGTCTTTGATACAAAGATCAAGGTGAACAGGAACCAACTAATAATCCGGTCTTATACTCTCGAAGAGCATCCTATAAATATTAGTCACCTCACAATAACCTAACTGATTAACATAATAACTTATTGCGGAATCACAAGAGTCTGAGAAGAATTGTTTTGATTACTTTATATATCTTACCTATCGGAGATAAATCTCTAATAAATCTTAGAGAAGATAAAACTAAATGCGATAGAACAAATAAGATCAGAATACACACCTACAGAGAAAATAGTTGGATATGGCTTCATGAATCCCAAATGAAGTCTTCAAGTCATTAACCTAATAATGGTTTTCAAAAAACCTGGGTTAAAGGAGAATCGTCTCTAGTTTGCAATTAGGACACATGGAAGTGTCGGGATTAGGTTACCCTGATGCTATATTTTTCCCTTATATAGTCTTTCAAATCAGGGTTTCTTACAATCAAAGCTAAAATAGCTTAGTAACAAAGCAATTGTTATCCACCGTTATATGAACTCCTGATTTAAGATTCAAGCTAAGTCTTCTTAGAAATTAAGCAATTAATCTCAACTGTTAGATGGTCTTAGCTTCTTACACACAAATTAAATATACTTATATTTAGATATGGGTAACCGTACCTAAACGTGTATATTGGGTTGGCTCAATAATAGTTAACCGAAGTTATCCATATGAAAACTTTTGACTTAGCCACGTTCATCAAACACTTCTAGATAAAATATGATGATCAATCAATAATGATAGATAATCAAATGAATCTACTTGTGTTTCAATAGAGGTTTTCAATTTTTCACTATCTTATAGAAATATTCATGAACAAATTGGAACGAAAACGATTTATTCGTGATTATACAAAGTACTTATACAATAAATCAATTCATGAAAATTTAGCCATTGTCTGCAAAGTTAATTTTCATTCCTTAAATCATAAATTCTTTAGTTTATGAGTATGATAATCATACATTACCGATTTTAGAACTTAACCGCTGTGTTCGCATACTTGACCTAGTCAGGCCGTTCGCAAACCCAATTCGCGAACAACCGTTCAGGACCCAACTCAGGGAAACCTGTTTTCATACTAGGCACGCAAACAAGAGTTCCGGACCTTCTCAGGTAAATTATTTTACATACTAGGTACGCAAACAAGAGTTCCGAACCTGAATCATCACAATACAGTTTGCATACTGGGTATGCATACCATGTTGTATCCAGACAACAGTAATCTTACATATTATTAGATTAATTACTTTTCAAGTGATCAAATGATCAATACGAAACTTCCCGAGCTAACATCAAATGATTGTCTCACACAAATCATATAAGACGTTCAAGGTAATTTTCATGATCATATTTTGACTTATTTTCAAACAAATAAATTGTTTCCAACTAAACTCGTGAAGAATACGATGAACATAGCTAAAGTTAAAAGCTTTCAGCACTTATTTCGATGAGTGGATAAGCGAGATAAACTTGGCTCGAAATATCAAATGTGTATAATGTAAAAGTCTAAATAGATATACGACTTAGTATCATTAGAAGATATACATAGTAGAGAATAGACTTTTGAGCGATAGATAAGTTAGTCTCCACATACCTTTTGTTGATGAAGTTCCTCCAAGCTTCTTAGTAGATCTACTTTTTCAATTAGTGAACGTCGTGAATTCTAAAGCTAAACTACATACTTTATCCTAATCCGAGACATATCTATAAGTAGACAAGAAATCAAATATATAGTTTTGATCAACTAAACTTGACAAACAAGCTTGAGACAGCAATGCTTGCGAGTTCGACCGAGCAGTGCTCTAACAGAATTGAAGAAGAAGAAAATGAAGAAGAATAAGTGATGTTGGTAGTGTGATCTTGGTGATGGGAGTGGTGTAATATGGAGAGTATAAAATGCAAACACTGGGGGTACAAAAATACACCACCAACGTTTTCGTAGGCAATCTGTATGGATAAAATCAACACAACTTCACGAGTTAAAATTCAATCAAGGAAAGTATCTAGAGTTATATCTTTCTCTCTTATGATTAGAATGTTAACAGAATTGAATTCGTGAACCTAATTACAAAGAGAGTTCTTGGACGGTACCAAAGACCAACGACCAAGGATCAATCAAGTCTTATCCAACAAACTAGGTCAGAAGTATTTTTAGTGACTGATCAATGCACAACCTGTGATATTTCAATTATAATGTGAAAAAATAAATAACCCAGACACCAGAAATTTTGTTAATGAGGAAACCGCAAATGTATAAAAACCCCAGGACCTAGTATATATTGAAAACCAAACTATAATACGACTCTACAGACACTAGCCTACTACCAATTAACTTCATTATGGAATTTAGTTGAGCCCGAACTCATTCTCCCACTGATTCAGGTACATTCGCGCACCTTATGCCTCTTGAATCCTAGTAGGACTCCGTGCAGTTGATTTCCTTAAATTACGACGCACTAACTAAGAGTTTTTTCAACTCAATTGAAGACTTTATACCGAATCTTCCTTCCATATATTAAGCCTATATAATTGATTGATTTCCTGATTTACAATCAAAACGTATGATCAAATAAAAGGTGAAATCCATGTGATGGAAATCGATAGCAATTTTTCAAAAGTCTAGTTATACTCAAAATCCGGACTTATGCAACCCGAAGTGGATCCTAGATTATTATTCACCTTAAAAGTATAAAACTTGTGGAATCACAAACCTGAGGCAAAGAGAACTTCGTGATTTCTATTTACATTGTTCAAGTGATAAATCAACAATCAAACAAGATCATGATACTCGACTTATCAAGATAAAAGATAACTGGACATGGCTTCACAAATCCCGTTGAAGACATTGATAGTCGCTAAACCCTAAAAGGGTTTATGGACAGGACGACTCTAGATATAACTAGGACACAGTCAAAAATTAGTGTCAGGATTCAAAGATCCTAGTTCCAAAGAGTTCCCCTTATATAAACATTCAAAGAATATGTTGCTTTAGGTTTAAGCTAAGGTAGCTTTGGAACCAAGCAAACAATATTCAACGTTAGATAAAAACTTTGAATCTTATTCATATACAAAATATATACACTATGGTTAGGTAAACAGTAACTGAACTATGTACAAAGACTATTATGTTCAACATGGTTAGATGAAACTAGCTGATTTGAACTTAAAATCTTAATACTCATTTTCATCAACAGAAAGACATTGATCTTGAGTCACAATCATGTGATGAAATAAGTCTAGTGTTTTTGAGAATTGATCGAATGCAAATTATATCATAGAAATAATTTAATCACAATTGAATCGTAATCGATATAGTTGGTAAATGCACAAAGTACAAATACTTGAGTCGTTCGTTAATCGGTTAAGTCATGGTATTGGAACTGATTTGCAAACTTATGAGCAAAACCGAGTACCAGAGTTGACAGAATTTTTTCAGTTCACGTACCGGTTTGTAAACTTTAGTGCAAAACTGAGTTCCGGAGTTAACATAACTTTTTCAATTTGGGTACTAAACTGGTTCAGGAACATGAACTGTAATGCTTCGCATACCGGTACTTAAACCGGGTTCCCTTACCACAATTCCAAAATGGTTTGAAAACGAATATACATACCTATATGGATCATGAAACAAACATATTTTCCCATGATATCCATACAAATATGTGTCTCACACAAATATGTAAGTCAATATCTTGCTACTCCGCTACGTGTACGAGTACATGTAATACAGCTTCAGACTTATAAAATTTATCTCAATTTGTAAGACTGATAACACTGTATTGTATTCCGAATATAGTAGTTTTATATTTTTCGATAAGTCAATTAGAAACATTCCCGAATAACACCAATGATACATATCACTGTTCCAGGTTATTTTCGAATGATAAACTTCAATCATGATTTTGGTTCCGAACAATAAATTATTCTCCACCGAAATTGATCAAGTATGAAAAAATATTCATTAAGCTTAGTCATTATATTTCGAGAAATTCGTAAACTAAATAATTAGTTCTCGGCTCCAAATTATTGTATATGCAAGCTAGTATAATTAGTTACGCGACAAACGTCTCAGCGATAGAAAAGTGAATATAACTTGTGAAATAGGTAGTTAAGTCTTCACTTACCTTTTGCTGATGAAGTTATTCAAAAGATTCGGTTGATCTTCGCCTTTAAAAGGTATAACACAAATGATGCTTGGTTCGTTTCTCGACTACCTCTATCTTAGACCAAGACTTAACTAATTGTAGAGTAGAAATTAAGATATAGTTTTGACAACTAAATTTGATAACAAGCTTGAGATAGTAACACTTGTGAGTTTGACCGAGCAATGCTCTAATAGAAAATACATGAGGCGGCTAAAAAGAAAACTAAGATAAGAAAGAAAATTAATATTCTTGATGAGAGGAAAATGAAATAAAATTAAAAAACCGAGTCAAAGGATATTGTTTCCCATCTCCCTAGAAAAATATACTAGTGAAAAGATATTATGAAAATTTTATTGTATAATTTAACAAAAGTCTTAATACAACGACTACTTGACTTTAGTTAGCCACATTTTCGATATGACGTCAGACCGCTATATCCAGTTTGTGTTGTTCCATCATATCTCAACTAACCTCTTTTCCATTAGTATCATATTTAGATCGACAAGCAATCATTATGTGGTACTTTTCAAGTTCGAATTAGTTTTGTTTGACTTGATCTGGTTAATTTGTTTATCCATATCTTGGAAGATCTAAAACCGACAAAGGAGTTTAATTGATTTTAAATTAAATAAGTCTTAGTCACGCTCATCATACACATCTTTGATTAATTTCCTAATATAGGAGAGTGGTTACCAAACAAATTAGTCATTTACTATTTGGAAGATAATCGAAAGGGTTGAGTGCTTAAAGTCTTCAGAGAGGCTGAATGTGACGGACCCGAAAATATTTTCGCTTCTAGTCGGCCGTGGATTTAGGTCAACTGGCAAGTTCCAAATTCTCCGAGCTACCATTAAGGGTGAAAACAATTTGAAACCAAGAGTATGAGATATAGTTTTATTAAACAGTTTGTAAACAAGAGTAAATTATGATTTATTAAACAATACACGAAATTTTCATCCCAATTATCAAAACATTTAACCAAAAATATGGAATACAAGATATTTGACATGAAACTATATAAATATGACATGAACTTATTAATTAGAATAATCTTTTTACAAACAACAACTTCAAGAAGAGAAGGTAACTATTTATACGAATCACAATAGTAAGTAAAGATACTATCATTTTTCACAGACTAAAACAATAGGAAAATACAATATCCTTTTTCACAAACCAACCCAGATACACATGAATATACATGAACACAAAGCGAGCGTACTCACTTGACCCCCAAAGCTCAATGCACCAATCTTAAGAAAGCTTACTACCTCAATCCGACCTCTTCCTCTGTGGAAAACAAAAAAAAACTAAAGTGTGATCCACAGCCCAATAGAGAGTTAACAATACGATAACACGAGTATAAAGAGTTCCCAAATACAATAACGATAAGATATCAAATTGAATAAATCATAAATAATCCATTAAGTTGTTGAGCATATCCAAATCGAAGTATCAAAGGCCTTGTAAGACAATACACAATCGAAATCATCTTAAACCAGTGAGTTCGCAATGATCTGTTGAGAGGGTCCGAATAACCATCTGTCGAGGTTTATCAGAAAACCACCCTATAGTCCCGGACGATCTTCCATAGGTCACCATTAATATGGATTTCCCCTTATGGTCCCAACAAACTCATCACTAGTTTTACTAATCAATAGGATGCTCAACACAGTTCATAAATAGTTCGCAAACTTATTTAAATACGAGTATCGAACAAACCATCAACAAATTTTAATTCATAAACCATGAAATCAACTTGCCATAGATTTCCCCGTATAAAACAAGATCTTAAATACAATTTAAGTATTAAATCATAGAGATGGGCATAAACTCAGAATCAATAAGTTCATTCAAACCAAAGAGTTTACACTAAAGGTACGTTTTAAACCACTTATACTCAAAAATTACAATGGGCTTCATTTCAAATCAAAACTCAACAAAATATAACATTTTAGAAACTAGAATAGACCTCCATTAATACAAAAATCTCT
The DNA here is from genome assembly GCA_023529315.1 of Papaver bracteatum. Classification (NCBI taxonomy): domain Eukaryota; kingdom Viridiplantae; phylum Streptophyta; class Magnoliopsida; order Ranunculales; family Papaveraceae; genus Papaver; species Papaver bracteatum. The sequence continues at coordinate 597,340 of JAJJWX010001955.1, forward strand.
ATCAAATATAAGGAATTCATTAACTCCAACAACATGGGAAACATAGTTTAAACCAAGAGCATAATTTTCAAAAACTTCAGTTTGGAGAGCCTATGTTCAAATATTTGTGTATGATTCATTACACAACGAAAATAAGTGATTCTTATCTCATTTTAAATAAGAAATAATAATGTATCATATAAAAATTATTAGTAAAAATAAAAGTTTCAAGAACATGTCAAAAATCACGCCGGAAAAGTCTGACAGTAAACTGTCCACAGAAAAAGTCTGACAGTAAATTTTCCACAGAAAAATTACAATTTTGATAGTCTTAAATAGATAATTCACACAAGATTCATTACTCAACCAAATTCATTGGTTCTTGGATCATTTTAAATAAGAAAAAATATTATCTAAGATAAAAAGGATAGACAAAATTAGTGAGTTTTATATCTAGGTAAAAGTAGTTCAACAAATCAGGACAGAAATCAAACTCTTAAGAAATTTCAGTTTCAATAGTCTATATTCAAAAATTCGTAAAATTCATTACACAACGAGATTCAGTAAATTTGGTCTCTTTTGAAATATGAGAGACTCCTATTTGAAATAAAAATCATAACCAAAAAACATTAGGTATATATCTGATTCAAAAAGTCTCAAATAAACAAGACAGTAACCAAGCTCTTCAGAAATTATAGTTTTGGAAGTCTATACTCAAAAATTCACCCAAACTTCATTACTTATCGGAATCTAGTGATTCTTGGCTAGTTTTAAGGAAAGAAGTCCTTATTTTAAAAAATAAATATAAATAAAAATAAGGGTCAATTAAACTGGTTGATAATTTAGCCCAAAAACAAGACAAAAATCTGTTTCAGAAAACCCTGAAATGCTTTTAAATTGAGTTTCAAAACAAAGTAAAGATAAATTCAAATAAATTCAGAGTACCCATGGATAATTTTTATAAGTCAAATACTTTAAACATCAAATTAAAAGAAAACCTTGACTTGTCTTATGAACCCTAGAATCAAAATCAAAAGAAACAAGCATGAATTTGTTTTAAACATCTCAAATTCATCATATAAAGTTTCATAAGAGTATGAATAAGCTTGAATTCAATTAAATATGAAATCAGAAAATCAAAGTAATGAATTCAATTCAAATCAATTTCAAAGAAGAATTTCCCCTACCTTTTGTGTAGAAAACATATCCAAAAGCAACCAAATCGAATCAATCGATAAATCGGTGTTAGTAAGCTTCAATTACAAGTTTATACAAGAAATTTTAATGGTGGAGGAAGAAGAAGAATTTGAGAATGAAGAGGAAGAGATGGTTTCTTCTTGAAATTAAGCAAAAATGAAACTCCCTCCATCCCACTATTAGTTGACCTATTTGTTTTTAGATTTTGTCTCATTAATAGTTGATTTTATATCATTTGATACTCATGTTATATTCGTTATGTAGGTGTTTTAAAATATTTTTCAATTATATAAAATTTACGAATATCCGTGGTATAGTTTGAGAGATAAATCATTTTTAAATTATACCACTAGGTTAACTAATAGTGGGATGGAGGTAGTATTTATCAAAATAAATAAAATATCTAAAATGCCCTTTTTTCTCTCTTAAAATCGACACATCAACTTGGTGAGTATCATTTTGACACAAATTCGAGAATAAATAACTCTATCAACGCATGTGCACGCTACTGGCAGGCTCACACAAAGAGAAATATAATTTCTCAGGAAAAATCCAAGTGTTTCTCAACTGAAACACAACGACAACTAGATTTCACGCACCACATTTCGTTATTTCTAGTCTTCCAATTCAAATAAATTGGGATCGCATCCTAATATTTTTAATAAAAAAGACTTGGGTATTACATTATTACTCACTTAAAATGAATTTCTTCCTGAAATTTAGAACCAAGAAAGAGACCTACGAATAATACTTTCTATTAACTCCAAACCTTTCTCCCGAGTCTCAGATTCAACCTCCCAAGTTATCTCTTCGAAGTTGTGATGTTGGAAGATCACTTCCACAAATCTGTTAGACTTTTCGGTTCTATAATCTCAATTCTCTAATTAAGACCCTTCTCCTTCATAGCCGGAGTAGAGCGAGCCGAACCTATACTATTTGACATCAATAAATCAAACTTTTAAGAGGTTAACTTTGTTAGTAATTGTTCATTACTAACAACCCAATCATAAACATATCATTGTATCTGGTTGTTTTTTTTCTAAATTTTCAGAAAATAAAGAGATTCATAACACTTTTTCAAAACCCTGTTATGGAATCAATGTTTCAATTCAAAAATTTCCAAACAAAACAGAGTAAAACTACGGAAAACACTTATGCAAAACAAAGAAAAACCCAAAGGAAATCGAAACGTATGCTCTGATACCAGCTGTGATGGCCCGGAAATTTTTTCACTTCTAGTCGGTCATGGAGTTCGGTCAATTGGAAAGTTCCAAATTCTCCGAGCTTCCATTTAGGGTGAAAAAAATTTGAAACCAAGAATATGAGATATGGTTTTATTAAACAGTTTGTAAACAAGAGTAAATTATGAGTTATTAAAAAATACACGAAAGTTTCACTCCTGTTATCAAAATATTTAACCAAAAATATGGAATACAAGATATTTGACATGAAACCATATAAATATGACCGACACATTAATTAGAA